>JAVJIF010005826.1:0-213416 GCA_038442645.1 Agave tequilana | reverse complement strand
ATACTCATAAAACATGAAATCCGATATAAAGTCCGGGAAAAAGCAAATACGGTAAGGCACATCACGGATTCATAACCGTTTAAGTTGTAAGTAGAGGTATGTAGAATGGGACGCATACCAAAGCCTGCATCTTAAATAGCTATGAATCCGTGAGTGCCCTTTTTCTATTCATACTTGTACATTCCTTGTATACTTGTATGTGAGTGCCCTTTTATGCTGTTCATATATGTATATCTCTCGTACTCTCGCATTTGCGCATATCTGTGATGTATTATTATTGTAATATTCATCACCTCTGGTGATAACTCTGTAATTGTATATATATATGTGTTGGAATGTATAATGCACCATATGCTTCCGTACTCTGATTCTTATCTGTACTGATGCTTAGCGTATATACGGGAGGGTAGTTCTGACCTACGTATATACGTCGCAGTGACGTCCCGTATCGTGGGTGGGATCGGGGCGTTACAGGTTGGTATCAGAGCTTAGGCTCTAACTTCCTCAGTACGTCCAGAGGGCAAATTAATGGTAATGAAATTTGCAACTGGAATACATGAGTCTTGGTTATACATTCCAACTACAAGTGCAGAGTTATCTATTTCTTGACTATCTTTCCTTTGATTCCTAAATCCTTCCTATCCTTTCCCTGTTTTGGTTTTATGAAGCCTTATACTATCTTAAGATATGACTAGACTAGAGAGGTAGTGGCTGGTTCAGAATGAAGCTATTATGTGATCTCTTCGGCCAATTCTATGAAGCTTGGTATTCTCCAGATCGATCTTGATCTGGCTATCTTTCAGAAGGCAGCAGTTGGGATTCTCTACGGATACTCTACATTCTCTACTATATCATTCAGAGCGATTGATGCCTGGTAATCGGGATTCTTAATTATCAGTCTTCTTTATTATTATGCTCAGGACTATCAGGGTTTTCTTTATCTTCGGTATTCTGGCTCATTTATTGCACAGCCACGACATCATCAGTATTATTCTGCATTATTCGAAGATCTATACAGCCGGAAGTACGGAGGATGATTATTATTCGGCCAGCTTGAGAGCCCTACCTTTAGTACTACATATCTTAATTGGTATAAATTCCACCTTGTTCCCTTTGTATTCAATTTGCCCCTTAACGAAATTGCGAGGACGCAATTTTTGTAAGGTGGGTGGATGTAATACCCCGTTCCGGAATACGTACTTAGTTGCGTATTCAGATTTTCCGATCGTATTTTTTCGATTTGTTTCCTGTAATTGTTTTGTATTATGAATTCTTTATATAATTGTTTTGTCTTGGTTTTGGATTCGTGGACTCGGAGTCAGCCTTAGTCTGAACCGAAGGCCCGATCATAGTATATTATTCGATTTAGTCTTTCTGATGTGTAGATTTGACCGATTTCAGTTCAAATATTATTTTCCAATATATTAGATTTTCCATGATTTTCTAGATTTTCTGGAATTAAAATGAATTTCTTCAAAACGGTGTCGGCCAGTGCCGCTGACCGATTCCTAGATTTTTAATTCTCAAACAGTTAGGAATTTCATGATGGTCCTTTAGACATTATTTCTTAGAATAATATTTCTTACCTACATTCTTTTTCTGAGGATTTTATGATTTATGAAAATTCACCGGAGTCGGTATCGGCCAGTATCGCTGGTTGATTCCGGGACGATTGGAATTGAATTTCTGAATTCCGCTTTCACTTTACTTCTTAAACCATATTTTCTTCTTTAATACATTTTCTGGGATTTTCGGAATTTATCAAAATCCGGCCGACCCGGTGTAGACCGGTATCGGCGGTTGACTTCGGATTTTTAATTTGAAAACGGGATTTTATTTCTGAAAACCGATTTCATATTGTTCCTCAGGATGACGTTTTCTACCTCCGGGTATTTTTGGGGATTTTTCGGAGACAGTCGATTTTTCCACCTTATTATTATATTATTATTTTTTAAATCCTTCTTTCTTTCTTCCTTCTTTTCTTTCTTTCCCACCGACTCCAGCAGCCCACGCACCCCCACGTGGGACCCCTCTCCCATCCATCAATCTCTCTCTCTCTTTTTCCTTTTCTTTTCTTTCCTTTTTTCCTTTCTTTCTATTCTTTTCCTTCTTCTTTTCTTTCTTCTTCTTCTTCTTCTTCTTCTCTTGCGTGGGCGACACCAACCAAGCTCACCGCCGGCGCTCCGGCCACCCACGACGCGGCGAAGACCCCAAAGCTCCGGCCATCTTCTTCCTCTCTCTCTCCTGCTCTATCTCTCTCCTGTTCTCTCTCTCTCTCTTCTCCCTCATCTCTCTCCCTCATTCTCTCTCACAGCAAGCACTCTCCCTCTCCAAATTTTCTCTCTCCTTCTCTTTCTCTCTCTACTTTCTCTCTCTAAAAATTCCCATTTTCTCTCTCTAGGATATCCCTTTCTCTCTCTACATTTTCTCTCTCTAGAGATCACTGTTAGTCGACTACCCATTTCATCTAGTCGACTAACTTTTCTGAGCCAAAATATCAACTCTCTGTATCACAGATTTAGTCGACTTAACATAACTGTTAGTCGACTTGTCATGTCTGTTAGTCGACTACTCAATTCATCCAGTCGACTAACTTTTCCCTGAATCAAAACCCAACTTTCTGTTACTCAGCATTAGTGACTTAACGTATCTGTTAGTCGACTTGAGATCACTGTTAGTCGACTACTCCTTCTATCCTAGTCGACTAACTCTTCCTGAATCAGAAATCCAACTCTCTGGAACCCAGTTTAGTCGACTAACCAGACTGTTAGTCGACTTGAGTCCACTATTAGTCGACTGCTCATCCATTCTAGTCGACTAACTTTGCCTATCTGTTATAGTTGATTCCTTTCTTGAACATGGACCTTACCCTCTAGACTTACTCATCTATTGGTATTACTGACTTGTCACTTGACAAACACCATCTTCACTTCCCTTCTCTCTTTCTCTCTCCTCTTCACTCTACATATTTATATATCATATTTATGGCGTGCCCCGGATTTCGTGGATTTCGGACCTTTCGGCTTTTCGGTGATGCAGGCGAGTGTTCTCACTCGCTACCCTCTTACTTCTTATTTCATTGATTATGCGCATGTTCTAGCTTTAGCTTTCATGTATTTTATTTCATGTGCTATGTCTTTTATTGCTTATACCATGCGTGGCCGACCCTTCGTGGTCGTTGGACTTTGGATTACTGTTATGTTTACACTTGCCCTACTACTACTTCAGACTTGTTAGTTGCATGTTTCCTTTTAACACATGTATATCACCTGACATCTAGAGTGTTATCACCTGACCACCTGACATACTACTATTTGGCTAGACCCTCTTGGTATGACCTGACTTACCCAGACTATTATCAATCTCTTGACATAACTTACCACCTGATTATTATCAATCTCTTATATGTTTGGTTGCTTATTCATTATCACCATCCTATCATGCTATCACCTTACACCCAGCATGATAACTGACTTGTGATTATTACCTTTACGGGAACTTGACCTTATTATCTTGTATCATGATCAGTGACCTGTTTTCCTGCTTTACATGCAGTGACCTGACTATATAGTACTTATGTACTCCTAATTTCCTGATCATGCCTAATTCCTGATTATTCCGTAAAGTGATAATTAAACTATTGAATCTTAAAATGGACCAACTTGTATTGGGTCGGGGGGAAACATGCGGATATCGATATGTGTTCGTGTTTACAGTGGCATTAGGTTGTGCACTTTATATCCGGTCTGACCTGTGGTACTCCAGGGGAGAGGGGAGAGCTGGCTCCCTTATTCCTGATTGATAGGGCATACATAAGTCCCTCTGTTTAGCCTTGCGGCTGGCTTCCGTTTCCATGCAACGGAACAACCCTGGACCGTGGTCCGGGCATGCACGGGACCCACTGTAAACATAGTTCGTTGATACCCCCGCTGTTTCCAATAACAACCTCGACTTGCTTATATATGGATGTATGTGAGTTGGCGTTACACCGAGACACATACCTAGATATATGGGTAAGACGAGTAATAATAAAGTGTCATAATAACCGGCTCTTTAAGTTGTAAGTAGAGGTATGTGGAATGGGACGCATACCAAAGCCTGCATCTTAAATAGCTATGAATCCGTGAGTGCCCTTTTTCTATTCATACTTGTACATTTCCTTGTATACTTGTATGTGAGTGCCCTTTTATGCTGTTCATATATGTATATCTCTCGTACTCTCGCATTTGCGCATATCTGTGATGTATTATATTGTAATATTCATCACCTCTGGTGATAACTCTGTAATTGTATATATATATGTGTTGGAATGTATAATGCACCATATGCTTCCGTACTCTGATTCTTATCTGTACTGATGCTTAGCGTATATACGGGAGGGTAGTTCTGACCTACGTATATACGTCGCAGTGACGTCCCCGTATCCGTGGGATCGGGGCGTTACAAGTCAAGAAGATGAGAAGCTCAAGTGAAGACTTCAAGAAGATGAAGACTTGAGTCTAGGTTTGTTTTTAGAAGATTTTGTTTTTAGTTAAAATGTAAATGATAGAATAGTTGGTGGATTGCTCAAGTACATATACACACACACTCTTGATAGTTTTGTTTTTACAAAAGATTTTCTATTTTACAAAATATCATGCTTGGTTTTGGTATTCTAGTTTATATGTTTTATCCAAAACCATGTTTAGAGCTTAATGTCAAAAACATAGATATTTCACCATGTTTCTGTAGTGGATCATATCCATACATCATATGCTTTCAAAGTTGTTTAAATATCTTGTTTTGTATTTGGTGAAGTTTTGGAAAAACAAGTTTTGAAAAATCAAGTTGAAAAAATACTAGTTTTCATTTGAACCAATATTTCCAACTTACAAAAATAGTCTAAATCATTTGTAACATGCCTTGATTTTGTGCAAGCATGTTTGTTTATCAAAGTATATTGGTAAAACTATTTTTGTAGATTTTCTGTGATTTTATGGGATTTTATTTGAATCAAAAAGATCAAGTTTTTAATCCCTTAACTTTGTTTCCTGGCTTCAGCCGGTCGACCGGGACGGTCGACCGCAGCTTGAAGTTGGCGACCGTCAAGGTCGACCGACGTGCACAGACGTGCACGCCAGTTCTGGCAGGAGGCCGGTCGACCGACCCGGTCGACCGTCCAGAGAGCTCTGCTCTCTAGAAAGGCCCCGGCCGACCGGGCGGTCGACCGGACAGAGAGACTTGCTCTCTGTATCCTGGCCTAGGTCGACCGATGGCACAACGGTCTGAAAAATGACCGTTGGCCGGTCGACCGGGCGGTCGACCGACAGTTCTGTTAGACCCCAACGGCTAGTTTTCTATCCCTATAAATTTGGGGGTTTGACATTATTTTCAATAAGATTTCTAGTGGACTTTGAGCCAGTTTTTCCCACTTCTTTAAAAGAGTTTTCTCCACTAAATTGAGAGCTAATACTTCCAATCAAAAGGGGAGTTTTTTCAAGAGTGTTAAAAGAGATTTTCTTGAGTTTCCCTCCACCATTCTCATCTTGTTTTCTCACAAACACTTGAGCAACCCATTGACATATTCATTCTATAGGAGTGTTCTTGTGAGAGTTTTTATTGGTGATCAAAGTGTTTAGATCACCAAGAGTTCTGTAATACCCCGTTCCCGGAATACGTACTTAGTTGCGTATTCAGATTTTCCGATCGTATTTTTCGATTTACCTTCAGTATTGATACTGTATTATGAATTCCTTATATGATTGTTTTATCTTGGATTTGGATTCGTGGACTCGGAGTCAGTCCCAGTCCGAACCAGGAACCCGATTATAGTATATTACTCGATTTGGATATTCCGGTACTTAGATTGACAGATTTAGTTTTAAATATTATTTTCTAATATATTAGATTTTCTATGATTTTCTAGATTTTTCCTGAATTAAAATGAATTTCTTCAAAACCGGTGTCGGCCAGTGTCGCTGACCGCTTCCCGGATTTTTAATTCACAAACCACTTGGAATTTCTCGAAGAGTCTTTAGACGATTCTTCTTAGAGTAATATTTCTTACCTAAATCCTTTTCTAAAGATTTTACGAATTTATGGATATTCCACCGGAGTCGGTAGATAAACGATTCCAGTATTTTTATTTCACAAACAGCTAGGAAATTTCTAGATGGTTCTTTAGACTTTAATTCTTAGAATCACATTTCTTATTTAAATACTTTTTCTGAGGATTTTATGAAATTCTTTCGGAGTCGGTAGGTAACTGATTCCGGGATTTTTAATATTAAAACTGTACAGTATTTCTTAAAACGGATTTCACTATGATACTTAGTATTATATTATGGAATTTTGATATTTATTTCGGGTCGTTCCGAGATACTTGATTTCGGGACGTATCCGGTATTTTCCCGAAAGATTTCCGCATTCGCGACTCAATCCCGGGAATCCGCCACTTTCATTATTTTATTTTGCCTTCCAAGAGAATTTCTTCTCTTTTCAATTTCTTTTCCATTTTTCCTTTTCCTTTATTCTTTTCTTCCTCCCTAAGTTTCCTCCAACTTCCACACACTTCCTTTAATCCTCCACCACATAAACCTCCACCTCACCATCTCCATGGCAAGCTTTGGTGGCCAAGGAGAACACCTCATCCCCCACTTGGCAAGCCCCTATTGGCCAAGAGACACCTCATCCTCCACTTTGCACAAAACCCCCTCTCTTTTATTTATTTGCAACTCCTTCACAAAATCCAAAAACCTATAAACACCCTTCCTTCTCCATTTCATTTCTTTTTCTCTCTTCATCACTTCACCAAAGCAAAGGCCTTCATCATCACCTAACTCCTCTTCATCTTCACCACAACCACCACCAAACCCTCCTTTGGATTTGGACCGTAGCTTCCTTCGTCGATTGTATTGCCGTGGATCATTTCCGACCACGATCTCTTCAAGCTTCGCATAACCGATCTACGTGAGTAATTTCAATCACCAAGACTTGGTTATTTCTTAGCATGCTTAAGTTCACATATCATGTTCAATTATGCCATCAAAATCATATTTTAGATCACCAAACACAACCACACAAAAATCTGTTTTTAGACTAAACAGTAGCAGTTTTCAGTAGTCCGGTCGACCGACAGTCGACCGGCAGTCGACCGACGTGCACAGCGTGCACGTTGGAATTAGTCGGTCGACCGGCAGTCGACCGGAAGTCGACCGACCAAACCTGGAGCTCACGGCCTTGTATCGGTCGACCGGCAGTCGACCGATCACTCGACCAACCTGTATTTTCGGTCGACCGGCAGTCGACCGACAGGCGACCGTCCTGGCACTGTTAGTGTACCGGTCGACCGGCCATTGACCCCAGTCGACCGTTAGGCTGTTTTAGGCCAAAATCTGTTTTTCTGTGGAAAAATCCTAACTCTCTAGAACCCAGTTTTAGTCAACTTGACCTGACTGTTAGACAACTTAGGACCACTATTAGTCGACTACCCCATTTCTCCTAGTCGACCAACTTCTTTATTAGTCGACCACCCATTCCACCTAGACGACTAACTTTGCCTATCTGTTATAATTGATTCCCTTCTTGAACCTGAACCTTACCCTCTAGACTTACATCACCTATAGGTATTACTTGACTTGTCTCTTGACACACATCATCTTCCATTCTTTCTCTCTCATCTTCACTCTACATATTTATATCACAGGTTATGGCGCATCCCGAGCTTCCGTGGATTTCGGATATTTCGGCGTTTTGGTGATTTGGGCGAGTATTCTTACTCGCTACCTTCTTGCTTCTTATTCATTGATTCGCTTCATGTTTTCATATACTTTATGTCATATATCTTTTACTGCTTTCTTACTATGCGTGGCCGACCTTCGTGGTCGTTGACTTCTGAGTTTCTCCTATGATTGCCATGCTATTATTTCAGACTTGTCATTGCTTCAGTCTTGTCAATTGCATGCTTCCTTTTAACACATGTATATCACTTGGTAACTGTATTATCACCTGACCCCTGACATGCCACTATTTGGCAAGACCTTTATGTTGTACCATGACTTACCCAGACTATTATCAATCTCATGTTATGATTGGTTGCTTACTAATATCACCATCCTATCATGCTATCACTTTATACCCAGCATGATATACTTGACTTGTGATTGTCATCTTTACGGGGATTTGACTTGTTATTCTGTATCATGATCAGTGACTTGTTTTCCTGCTTTACATGCAGTGACCTGACTATATATATTTGTGTACTCCTGATTCCTGATCATGTCTACTTCCTGTTTTTCCCGTAAAGTGATAATTAAACTATTGAATCCTAAAATGGACCAACTTGTATTGGGTCGGGGGAAATATGCGGATATCGATGTGTTCGTGTTTACAGTGGCTTTAGGTATGTGCACTATATCCGGTCTGACCTGTGGTACTCCAGGGGACTGAGGGGAGAGCTGGCTCCCTACACCCCAGTTTTAACGGGCATACATAAGTCCCTCCTCCTGGATAAGCCTTGCGGCTGGTTTCCGTTTCCATGCAACGGACAACCCTGGACCGTAGTCCCGGGTATGTACGGGACCCACTGTAAACATAGTTCGTTGATACAACCGCTGTTTCCAATAACAACCTCGACTTGCTTATATATGGATGTATGTGAGTTGGCCGTACACCGAGCCACATACCTAGATATAGGGTTAGACGAGTAATAATAAAGTGTCATAATAACCGGCTCTTTAAGTTGTAAGTAGAGGTATGTGGAATGGGACGCATACCAAAGCCTACATCTTAAATAGCTATGAATCTGTGATGTGCCTTACCGTATTTGCTTTTCCCGGACTTTATATCGGATTTCATGTTTTATGAGTATTATGATATGACTACCTTGTAGCTCGTCCTTGGTTTTATTCTGATTTCCTGTTTTATGATATCATGCCATATCTATTCTTACCTGCTCTATCCTATCTGCCTCCTGAGTATTCCCACTTGATATATGCATTATTGTGCTCACCCTGCTTCACCACTTGGTTTTGCTTCTACACTCGCCTGGGGAGTATCATTTGACTCCCCTGGATTCTCACGTCCAGGTCTGGAGTAGGAGCGTGTGTTCAGAGTAACGCAGCAGTAGCGTGGATCTCCGCCGACCGTCCTGAGCCACATCCTTCCAGGCCCCTGTGAGTCTCTCGAGTTTTCCTTTTTAAACTCGTGAGTGTCCTTTTCTATTCATACTTGTACTTTTCCTTGTATACTTGTATGTGAGCTCCCTTTTGTACCGTTCACATATATTGTATATCTTGTATTCCCGCATTTGCGCATCAGTGATATAATATTATTGTTAATATTGGATCACTTCTGGTGATAATTCTGTAATTGTATATATGTGTTGGAATGTATAATGCACCATTTGCTTCTGTACTCTGATTCTTGTCTGTACTGATGCTTAGCGTATATACGGGAAGGTACTTCGGACTTACGTATATACGTTGCAGTGACGTCCCCGTATCCGTGGAATCGGGGCGTTACAAGTTCTTTCTTTGCTCTTTGAGGAGGTGGACGTGTGTATTCGCATTGTTTCGGGTCCTAGTGGGGACTCGGTGTTTCGAGTTCGGGTGCGAACTCTCTGTTTGAGGTGCGGCCTCGGCGAGCCGGTAGGCTTGCGGTGTGTACGGACTAGGGAGTCTGAGAGCTTGTAGGTGTTGCGGCACCGAGTGATCCGGTGGGATCGATTATAGTGAAAATCCTTCGTGTGTCGAAGGCGGGGATGTAGAGCAAGTGTGCTCGAACCTCGAAACAAATCCCTTGTGTTTGTGATTGCTCACTCTCTCTATCTCTTGTTTATATCTTGCATTCCTTTATTCTGTTTATCTTTATATGCATGATATACTTGTGTGCTTAATTGTTATACTTGCTTGGGTTTGTTTGCTAACCCTTGTATTCAACCAAGAGAGCCATCGCGGCACCTCAACTCTTATCTAGGGGAATCTAGAGGAGTTTGTTCAGAGCCTTTCACGGGGAATTCGGCAACACTCTTGTGTTATACGTAGTGTTTAGTTCAAGAGTTTAGTTTAGGTCATAATAGTTATTTACTTCCGCATTATTTGCATTGAGTGACCATTAGATTAGCCATCACCTATTCACCCCCACCTCTAGGTGATCCTACACTTTTATATTGGTTGTATTGATTGTTGAATCAATAAAACCTCTCTTGTCCCGAGGACGTAGGCAAATTACCGAACCTCGTTAAACACTGTGTTGGCTTGTTTTCTCTATTGTTTCTCTATTCTTGTCGTGTGGGTACGTCTCTGGCTGCATCTGTCTCCAGTTGGTAGATTCCTCATCGGTTGTTGCACCGGCACGCAACATGATCAAGTTCAGTTCCCAAGCTTTGGGGTGTAACCTTTTTCTTTTCTTTTGATGTTTAAGAGTGCGTGGGTGGGTGAATATGTGATTTTTTTTAAAAAAATTGTAGTATGAATTTAGTACTTTCAGCTTCTGAGATTTCAGCAGAAAATCATATTGATGGAAAGAAACCGTAAATTTAGGTGCCTCGCTGCCTTCTCATAAAGGATTATTGGCTGTTTGTAATCTGATCCTCAAATATGTTTTATTACCAGGATGAGAGATGCTCAAAGTTGAAAATTTACCCCATATTGCAGAAGGTACTCACTGATTGAATTTTTTTTTTTGCATCCTTTTCTTTTCTTTTCTTTGCTTTTCATGCATTTTTGCACATCTATATCTATTTTTAGTGATTTCTCTTCTTAACTTGCAATTCACATATTTATGCCTTAAAACCTAACCCTTTGTTTGGCAAACGGTTAAGAAAGAAGGATTAAGATGGTGGGTTAAGGTTGATAACCCATTGAACAAGTGGAGATAAAGAAAAGGGTTAAATTACGTAGTCTGTTATCAAAAAAATTAGCATAATCTTTTGCACATTGAAGTGTTTGGATAGAATAAACCATGAGGGTTATTAACAAAATAAATAGAAGGGTTATATGTTAATCCATCATAAGAGGTGGATTTATTACCCTCTATTTTTGAAGGGTTAACTTCTCTGAACCCTTTAACACGAGTTATTTTAATTCATGTGATTTTTTTTCCTTTTTTTGTGTTTGGCATATTAAGGAGGATTAAGGTTCTTAATCCGTGTTTAATTTTGTTGTGTTTGGCTGGTTCAGGAGGGAGAAATTCCATTAACCCATCATTTAACCCTAATGACACATAAAATAATCTGCTTGCATACCCTTATTAATATTCGATCATTCTTGAATATGATTGCTTTAAAAGCCAAACTAACTTGGAAATTAGTAGAATTGTTCTTAATTATAACAATATCATACTTTAGTTAAATAATTTAATCAATAAAACTTCCATCTCATACTGAAAACTTCCTTGAAGGATTGGAATTATTCTTAACTAAAATACTATCACCCTTTTATGGAAATTCGCAATATCTAACGTGCCTCTTTCTCATCGTTGGTATTTCTTTTTTCGGGTGGACCAATTTTATATTTTTACATCTTTGTTTTCTCTATTTTTGAGGATTGTTTCGTTAAGGACTTATTAACGAAACACCCTCATTGTCAGCTTAGAATCATGAGATATTTGTTGCTTCTTTCCTTTCTAATTTTCAAGTCACTCTTTTCTGTTTTTTAACTTTAATCTTTATAACATCAGAGGGATATTTGAAGGGGTAAATAAAATTACAAAGTTTTGAAGGCTATATGTGAACATCTTAACTTAGAATGGTAAATATGCTTAGAAAAAACAGCTGAAGATATTTCTGCAATTAATCTATTTGGGTCTCCAGGTTCATGGTTAATGTGCTTAGAAATATTTGGAAGGAGATATTCTTGTGTAGAAAACTCTATTTAGCAGTCCTTTGTAGCTGGCTGTTGTTTCAGACTGTATTATTTCACTTTTTTTTTTTAAAAAAAAAAATTGAAGAAGGCCATGTTATATGAGTTCTTTTAGGTGTACTTGGAAAGGATCTTGAGAAAGCCTGAAATTGATGCATTTGCTTGCTGAAGAACTGAAGCCTCATCCAAGTATGTTTTCCCTGCTTCATTGTTTTTCCCCTAGTTCTTGTTATCTGATCTACTGTGATTTATTCTAACAAAGTAGAAAATGTTCTACATTTTTTGCAATAGAAAGCTCTTTTAGCGATAATTTCACCGTGTTGGATCGTGCAACGATTGAGCATAATCTTTTGAGTGCAAGCAAACTTTACACAAACATAAGGTTTGTTATAAAGCCTATTGCTTTTTGCTAGTGCTCCACTTTATACCATTCCTCATTTACTTAGAATTGCTCCTCAAAAGGTACATCCCCACAAATTTTATCTTTCTAAAACTTGGACATTTCTGTGGGAAAACTTTTCCATGAGCATTTCACTTGCATGTTGATTGTGCAATGATATGAATGTTTCATGGAATGTGGTCAAGTGGTCATATTATCTTCGAAATCTTCGAATATGTGATTTTTTTTCATTAATTATTTGCAAAGTAGTTGCTTGTTTTGATATCTCTTTGTTTAATGACAATTAGAATGACATAACACCTAGATGAAACTACTTAATCTCATTATGGGATTAATGTCAGTCTGCATTTCGTTATTGAATTTATGAAATCAGCTCTAAAATTAGCACCCATTCTCATTGGAGGAAGAAGAAGGCAGCAGATGTTTCCTTTTTCTTAAAATTACATACGTATTAACATTAAACTTCAGTGCAATACAATACACATCTATCTTGTGTTATTGCATACTTTTTAAGCATATCTAAACTTTTCAGTGTTTGCTAGGATGCTACAGCTTTTTAGCTAATGGTTCTTTAATTTCAATTGCCTATTTTTGATAAGAGTTCTTATAGTCGTCAGTTACTATACTTGAATATTTGATCTTTATGTAGCTAATGGAGAAGGACTTTGTACAATAATCTTAGTGATTGTTCTTTTAGGTTGAATCTTCTGTCATACATTTTGAGGATGATACTGAAGAGTTGCAACAATTCAATGGGATCAATAGGTGGGTTTGGTTGTTTGCATTGCCGGCATCTACTATTTGCCAGTTTTTTCTGAGTTTCATTTACTTCTGAAGCGGTATTCTTCTCATCGTTAATTTGGTTCTACGACAAGCTGTTCTAACTCGATATTGAAGATAGTACAGCGAGCTTTGACATGCTTTATCCTCATAGCAGTCTGAAATGTCTTAATCCAAGCTTCTTCTGTAGCCCGACATTTCTACTCAATCTGAAGCTGTTATCGCGAAGCGCATGTGCAGATAGTACTTGCTGATATACTTATTTCCGACTAGTTTGAGTTGCAGTAATAACGATAGAATTTGCTATTCATGTTTATTAGATTGCAGTTCTGATGTTTATTTTCTTCTGATACTTGCAGATTGTCGGTCTATGCCAAGCGCTGATTGATATTCTTGACAGCAAGATTGTCTGAACAATTCTGCAGAGTTTGGAGTCAAAACTTGTTATATATCATTCGTGGAGGATTGGAATTGTTTTGTAGACGATGATCATTTTTTTGCAGCTTATCATGTTTCATGAGCAGGAGGAGGTTTATCTGTACCTTCTTCTGCCCTGTGCGCAGTGTCAAATTGAACTATGGCTGGATGATTCAATAGCTTGAATGCTGTCGACGCATCAGGTAATATCTTCAAGTCTTCAACAAGGCTTGGCCATATCTAAAATCCATAGCTGCCATAGAACAGCGGCATGCTGACAGTCCTCCTGCATAAAATATCCCATCACTGTATCTCAACCCATTGTAAAACTTTTGAGTGTTTGGTCGACTAAACTAGACAATGGGAACTGATGCTAACATCTGAGCAAGGAACATCAAAGCGCAAAAAAATATATGTAAAAATCGATCAAAACTCGTGGACGGGCAGAAGTGAGTGTCTTGATCTCTGAAGGTACTGGCTCTTATCATATCAACGGTTTATATCTAAATCTATCATTTCATTCAACAGATTATTGTTAGAATGCCTGCATGATCAGAGAATTTTGGATTCCATTTTCACCATCCTAGAGTGACGAAAAACTCCAGCTGGTTCAAAACTAAAATGTGAAATAAACAAGGAAAACAGTAGATCGTCTTGCCTTCTGTTCGTATTTCCCTCTACCATGGAGTTTATCCCTGAAGCATTATTCGTCTCTGACCACCAGAAAAGTTCCTGAAAAGCATGCACCTTTGATTTCAAAGATGGATGCTTAATTATGACCATCTCCAATGTCCGTGAACTGGGTGGATGTTCAACTCTGCCTCTAATAGTGTGCATTATACAACTGATGACTAATAATCTAGGTACTACAACATGGCTATGTACACGTGTGTAACTGGCAACTCGCAACGCAAAGAGCTACAACTATTGCCATGTACTTGTGTGCAGTAGCGTGAAAGAAAACCAACGCTTCTAAGATGAAGGCCCCTGCGATGGAGACGAGCACTTTGAAGTTCTTCCACTCTGCAAGAGAACATTGTAGTTCATGGTTGCTAATTGCGATAGATTCTGCAAAGAAATTCCATTTACATTAGTCCCCCGTCTCCTCATGATTTTGAATCTTTGACGCAAACCAAACAAATATAAAAAGTTAAAGAAAGGCTAGCACTGTGAGAAAAACATCTTAATATTGTAAACAGACGAAAAACTAACTTAAACAAGAGATGGGGTTACCTTGAAAGAGAAATTGATTGAGGAGAGATCAAGAGAAGTGCGGGAGTCAAACTCCCTTAGTTTGCTATATTCATCCATCTGGGCATAGGAAAAAGCAAAGAAAAAAAGATTGGTTGGTCATACAATCAAGGACTTGGAATTCAGCCATTTGCCAGTATGTACAACTTAAAACATGCGAGCATACCATCAAATAACTCAAAACATATAAGCATACCATCAAATAACTCTTGAAGGTCTTTCCCATCAAAATGGGGTCATCCACAGAGCAAACTCAATATTCAGAAGGCTCTACACAAAAAAAGAAGCGCACGCGCGCACACACACGCACAAAAGGGTGTTCTACAGCCTTATAATTTGCTGCCAGATGCCAGACCTCTGGCTGCAGAAGCTGTGGACAGCAATGATCTCTAAGTTTGGTAGCCCAGTTTGTGGTAGGAAAATTAAATTTATAGTACAAAAATGATGACACGACAAATTGTTCACACAAGATGACCAGCACATTCATGCAACATACTGTATTTAGAAGATAAAAGGTCAATAGAATAAGTAGGACAGACGCTCTCTATCGGAAGGTGAGGGAAACACAGAATCAACATTAATCAACTATATCCTTGACACATGGTATGAATTATGATGAATTTGGAGGATATTACAATTGCAATTTGGAAAATTATTGAGGATGCTGAGTCATTATTAATCATGGATTTGCACCATGTAGTTGTCTTGGGCATGTCTAGAAATAATAACTTAGCATTTTGATCTTAAACAGCCTAAAAGAAAACACGGTATAACATCACTGTTGAAGGGATCACTACCTCTTGGTTGCCAAAACAACGGATGCACATCCAAGTTCACTAAACTTTTAATTCAAATCTTACCAATGTTCTCTTGTGGCATGCCTACACAAACATAATGACTTAAGCACCTGATATCTCATCAACACATGCTCGTAGTGATTGCAAACAGCAAAAGTTGTTGCAAAAGAATAATCTCTGGTTGCAGGTCCATACATACTTAGTAAAGCAACACTAAGTTAACCAAGAAACTTAAAAACATATAAGATGGAGATAAACTAATTATTTCATAAATATTCAAAATTCATGTAATTGCTTGAATAAATACTACAATGCATGCATACATTTACCTCAGTTCCAGTATTTGAGCTCGACTTAGTTGCATCAGACGCATAATTGCTGGAGTTCTCATCAAGAGCGATTGGTGAAGAAATTGGTGAATGTCGTGACATGAAATAGCTTGTATCATCGGCACCGTCTGGACATGGGATGAAGGCAGCCTATGAACAGTTCTGAAAATCTCAGTATAATGACTTGAGTTGAGATGCATCTTAAATACATGAAAACTGTCATAGGAATATGTGCTTTATCATGAGAGGCAGTCATGTATCTGGCAAGAAATTTAAGGGCTCACCTTCATGTGAGAATCTCAAAGACAAGCGGAATGGTATGAAAGTTTTCATATAGATGTTGTTTTTTACGACTTGACGCTAATTTTCTTAAATATTGGTTTTCAGCCAGAAGACATGTTCTGAGTATCAATCAATCAGGTAGTTTAAATTTATAAAAATGCTAATATTTCACAATGGAACTGTTTAATGCTGGATCAGGAAGCAATGCGTAAAACTCAAATATGTGATTATCCATGGATAATGATAAAATAATAGTTCTCTGAAAAATTATTCATCTGTGAATTATTTTTATTATAAATTATTTGTATCACTGCCTTTCTCTTCGATAAATACACGCAGAGCAGAAAAGTGCAAAGGACTGCCTTGTGGTTAGATTCTATAGATTTAACTATTCATAAGAATAGTTTTTATTTTCATATTTAGGCACTTCCAACTGTTTAGCTTATGTGGTGTAAAAGAATGTAAAAAGGAAAAAAGGTGGAAAACAGTGGAATCATGCATACATGACTATAAGCCAGATAATACAGAACAGGTTCAGAGACCTATCTTGCATTTTCTTCCTGTTATACAACTTTGATGCACTATATTATATTATATAAGATAGATGACCTATCATAAAAGAAGGGAATTCAAACTCAGTGACGATATTCTTGTGATTTCCACTTACCTTTCCTATTGATGGACAATTTTGATGCACTATAGTATACTAAACAAGAGTCAAGTTCCTTTAAGTGAGAAATTTTGTGATTTCCAGGTCCTTTTAAGTGAGAGAATTCTCTCTTTTGATTTTCAAATTCCTTAAAGGAGGAAAGGGAGACATATGCTGATAGGTAATATTTAAGCGAGGTGGCGACTTTCTCTTGTGGGAAGAGAGAAAGGGGGGAAAGAGTTTTTTTTTTCTTTCCCTTTTTTTTTTGGTGGGTGGGTGGGGGAGGGGGGGGGGGGGGATTGTTTATTGTTGCTTTTCTTTTCCTTTCTTTATTTTACTTATTTACTTTTTTTTAGAGTGGAGTGACAGCTTATGTAGTATTTACGAGAGGTTGGTGGATACTTATGCTGATTATTACACTTTTTCCTTTTTGTCCCATTTTCGTTCTTTCATTCATTCATTATTTAAGATGCTGGATAATTTAAGAATAGTTCTATGAATACAAAGAATGAATACATCTTAATCAAATTGTTAGCATACCTTCTGTAAGGCAAGGTTGTCCCAATCAATTTCCTTGAAGAAAGGATGATCTTTTACCTGCAAAATGGATTAGCAAGAGATGCATCTAAAATTAGTAAACTTTACCATTCAGGTTTCAAAATGATGGTTGTAATAAAATTTACAATACACATTTGTGGACAACCTCTGACGCCCCATTAGCACCAAGCCTCAAATCTTGATCTGGATTAAGGAATCTGCAGAACATGGAGAGAGCATGAATTACGTTTACTTTTCTAGAGTTTTATATTTGGTACCTAAAGAATATGTAAATTTCAACTTTGTAACAATGCAATGCAGAAAGCGATCAACACCGTACATATAACAATTAGGAGACAAACTTGGCCACTTCTTGAAGGAGCCAACTCCTTCAATTCAAATTCAATGTTAGACCAGTCAAATAGAATATCCACTCTCTTAAAATTGATCTATACACCATTTAAGTTTTCTTGCACATGTATCAACTAGGCACAAAATGGATGATCAAAATAAACATGTTGCTTAGATCTGCAGTTTTCGACATAATTTGGTTTGAACATTAATCATGATCTAAACACATAAAAACTCTTGCACACCAATTTTTATGTGTCAAACATTCTAGACATTAAACTATGCAAATTTCTATTTATGCCAATCATTTTGTGCCCACTTGATGCACAAAAAATACTTTTAGACACTATACAGGATGTAAGTCAACTTGAACAAAGTGGCTTTTCGACTTGACTTTCCTATCATCAAGTATGAATGGAAAAAAATTTGGAAGCAAATCCTTCGCAAAGAAATCAAGTCTATCTCTAACAATTAGCACAAATTTATGAGTGTAAAATATATTATAATATCAAATGTAAGATGAATACGCGTGTATACATATTTTATTAGCCTCATTATTGTTTTGAATGAAACAAATGATTTTCTTCCAAAACTGCTCAATATTCAATTGTATCTTTCAAAACATGGTTTCAAATATCGGCTAATTCCAATATATATCAACAATAACGTATCAGGTTTTAAGATACCTAATATGATATTAACCCTATAATATAGGCCGATCATTGCCGATATTGATACTAAACCATTGGCCAATACCGATACCAGATTTTAAACCATAGTCTGAAACCTTTTGACTGACTTTTCACCGCACTCTGATATCATTACACAACTCTTAAAAAGTTTAGATTTCAGGTGGGACCTTATTCCTTGGCATGTAAAAAAGGCAAGCATGCAACAATATGGTAAATGCTACAGAGTTAATATAGAAAATTCAACAAGTAATATCTATTTACAGTTTCAAGAGTAGTTTGTGAAGAAAAGAAAGCTCAAAGTTATAATCACCGCCATTATAATCAAACATCATCATCAATGCATTTTCTCCCATGATAAGGAAGATTGGCTATGAAAGGCAACACGAATTTAGGAAGGTTTTGATGAAATAGAGGCTGAATTTTACAATTGGCCATTGATTCAACACACACGCTCTAGTCTGTACCAAATAGAGCATTAGTCACAGTTTGGCACCCAGCCGGACACTAATGTGCTCTGAACCAATTGCTCCGCTGCTGTGATTATGCTAAAGGGGGAACGAGAATAAGAATTAGATCTGCATTCCTTTAAAAAGAACAAAAAATGTGGAAATGATGTAAGAGGTTTACATGATTACATATACGATGATGTGAATCTCACTAAATAATTACGATATCCTTTCTTATGTTTACAATCTCATCCTGATTTGCCTCTAACATGTGACAAGATACCAGTTCATGTAGAAGTTGAACGTTTGAAGTACACATGTCTAGTATGGTATCATTAAACACACATGTGCTATAGTCTTTCAAAAACACATCCCTAAGGTGGTTAGATCCCAGAACTCATTCAACATTTGTTTCACAACTTTCAGATATAAGCTTTATTTAGAAAAGAAATCACATCCTTTAAGTTTCAAAATATACAAGACACAGCTTAAATAGTAAAGTACATTCTGAGGAAATCACCAATAAATTGTAAACCAATCATGAACTCAAGAAATTTCTGACCCACCTGTCGATCAAGTCTTTGGCGTCAAGTGACATATCATCAGGAACACGAGGCCAAGGAATCTTCCTGTTCAAAATATTGTCAAAGATCATCTGTCCAGATGTAAAACTAAAAACATTTAGTCATCATACAACATCCCGTTCCTGCGCTGATTGATCATGCCAATTATGCATGAATAACAGTTGACTAACATGAATTCTTAAAGTAAATTCTTAAAAGAAATAACAAACAATTAGACTAAGCTAATATGACATGCAACTGACAGGTGAAACGGAACATTATCAAATTTTGGTCGAAGGCTTTTATGGGAAAGCACCATCACTGTAAAATCATATTCAAAACAATATTTGTTCTTTCTTTCTATCATTCTCGTATAGACATTGGCCAGTAATGTTAGTACAGAAGATCACCAAACATTGATCTGTAATAGTAACTCAACTAATGCATGGTGCAAGCAAGGATATACATTAGAAAATAAATTAAAAGAAAAAACAGAGAATAGAAACTCCATAAGATGTCAGAAATCAAATCTACAAAATAAGATACTTTTAGCCCACAGACCAACAACCAGCACGTTTCTGACCATGAGACACATCCAATCTTGCATGGTTATCTTGTCCTGTGATAAGGCAATACTGTGATGAGACAATAGCTGTTTATTACTATTATCTCTATGCTGTGATAAGGCAATAGCCGCAACAATTTTGGGGATCCAAAATATCTTGACATCTATGAGGACATCAATTGCTTGCACGTCATAATGATAACATTCTAGAACTACAATGGGTGCTTAGTTTTAGCAATTCAAAAGGAAGCTTCACATGTTTGTCAATTTGTTCCCCCTATAAAGATTAGAACCAGGTATGTCTTATAGTTCCATCTCTGAGAATCACAAATAAAAGGTAATTGTCTTCTCAGCGGCCATCCCTATATTTTGTAGAATTTTTAAGACAATAAAGCAATCACCATTTAGACCTTACTCATAGAAAGGCAATAAATATTTCAGGAATTTAAATATAGCAACAAAGATTCATGTTTTCACAGAGTACCTCAGGAAGTTTAGCAGTGAAAGGCGGGATCCCTGTTATCAACTCAAATAAGATAATCCCAACTGACCACCAGTCTGCAGCATAACCTGCAGGAAATTTTTACGAAGGTGACTTCAACTACTCAGGGAACTCAGAGAAAGCTTGAGATATGGGGCTGTGAAAAAACCATGTGCAGTTCCAAGTAGAATTTCAGGTGCCAAATAGTCAGGTGTCCCAACAGCTGAATTTCGACTTCTTTTTCCTCGCTGGCGACCATGTTCAGTGAAAAAATGCTGATTCTGGGCATCTAATAGAATAGAACCAGCCGTCCCAGATCCAGACAGATCAATAGCGCTGTCAATAAGGCCAATCTTTGATAGCCCAAAATCTGTAAGCTGGTAATAGGCAGGTATTAGTAGACATTTTCATTGATGGTAAGAAAAACTTTAATTCATAAATTGCAGGCTCCAAGACTATATACCATAGAAACTAAAATCAGGAGCTATCCTAACTGTGTGCCATCTTTTAAAAATTATTCTCTTGCTCACAGAAAGGCATCTCAAAGAATAATGCATCAAGAAAGTATGATAACACACAATTGAATCATGAAGATGTCAGACCTTAATGTGCCCATCATGAGCAATCAGTATGTTGTCCGGCTTCAGGTCACGATGGGTGATTCCCAGTGAATGAAGATACTCTAGAGCAAGAACCTGCATAGTGGGATAACCATAAGAAAACAAGTTTCAAAAAATCAACAAGGATGCATCAGGTTTTGAGCAAACCAGTTCAGCAATGTAAATGCGGGCGACATCTTCCTCCAAGCAACCAATTTTCCTTAGCAGAGAATATAAATCACCACCATTCAGATATTCCATGGCCAAATACAGATTATCTCTGCAGGTAAATGAATAAAAAAACCGAACCTGCAAAGTAAAAGCCAATGACAATAATTCTGAGGAGAAATAATTAATTTATGCAATTATTCAGAAATTACTAACTTTTTAGCAGAAAAATGAGGTTTGAGCCACAATACATGGAAACATGGCCACACACACGTGCCAAGGAAAAATATAATTAAGAATTTGATGAACATTTAGTTAAGCACTATAATGGATGATGTGCTTGTTGTCTGTTTATTAATACGAGAGTTGTGTAAAAAGAGTCTCGCAATAGATGTTCTGTTAAAATAATCATAAGAGGTTATGGGCATTCTTATGCAGTTTCCAGTATATTACTAATTGGGTACTTTGCCCTTGTATTTTACTTTTGATTAGGGCAATTGCACAAAAAGTTGTATACCCAGTTACTCTGGATCATACCAGTTAGGGCATTTGTGTGTGTGTGTGTGTGTGTGTGTGTGTGAACTAACAAAATAAGCAAAACAAACTTTTAGGAGAAGAGTGTGTGGGTGCACACTTGCGAGCAATGTAGTAGAATCATACAAATAATAAACAAACTTGATGAAAAGAGATTCTTAATTTAATTCGAAGTTATAATATAAGTTATTGAAACATAATTTTGTACTTCAAAAATTAAATAGAAAGTTCAGTACCACAAATGGATTTCTAACTGTAATCAAAATGTTACGCTCAGCCAGTATACGCTCAATGTCATTCTTCCGGATCATATCCAATTTCTTCAGTACCTGCATCACCAATCATTTTAAAGTGCTTTATTATTTTTTGAGAAGTGAAAGGAATCTGAAGATAGAAAATACTCTCCCTCAGTTCAGAAAGCATAACTTTTGCATATTCATTCAGAGTAACAAATGCCAATGGCAATATTATTTGTCCTAGAAGAAGACAAATATGAATTCAAACTTCTAATGCAATAGCTGGATAACAATTGAAGATAGAAGCGTTGCTAGTTAGCAAAAAAATATAATTGTACTGTCCATTTAATAGTCATTCATGTACATTCTTGAACATGCACATAATGATTTGCGTATATGAGCATGTGATGCAATGTATCCTCGTTGTGGTGTAGTCTATACAATAGAAACTTTGTGCCTAACAGCTAGAGTTTGCATTACCAACACATCTCGATTTATCATGCTATTAGATCTGTGCTTGTCTGTTGCTGCCAGCTGGAGTCTAAGTCTGATCAACCAAGATCTTGGAAATCTGATCGTTGTAGTTCCGAGCACAGTCTATATAGAGCCTTTCTCAAAACTACTCACCAGTAAATGGAATGTGATATTTGAATGATAGGTATAGTGGGAAAAGCTGTTGAAATTGAGCTGACCTTAGAACTCAGAAGCCCTTGTCATGGGAAACAAGGATCTATGGTTTACTCAAAAGTCAGAAAAGGTGCTGGTCGAGGTAACCCTTTTGAATTTTTTTTGAAGCTACGTAGCATGAACACTTCTATCATGGAATCGCATCTGCGCCGGACACACCAACACACATGTTGGAACGGTCACTTCATGAACACTCCTAGGACACTTTCAAAACATGTCTCAATAATACATATATTTTTAAATTGAGAACACTTGGCAAACACTTCTTGGACATATGTCCTATAGTTCTCTTATACTTCTTTGTTCCCATTGCATGTTTGAGATCCTATATTCTTTGAGTGACTTGCAAGAAATTATAATAAGTTTAGATATATTTCAAAATGAGTGAGATACATTAAGCTACTCTAGAAAGTTTGAGAGCCCAAGGATTTATTTCTTTTACAAAGTCATAATATATGAATTGGCTAGCAAAATGGTACAGAGGTTCCCCAAATCTGTGCTTTTGAGATGGAAAGAGGTAGGTTGAAATGCTTCTCTGCCTGAGCCTCCGCTTGTTTCCCGTTCGTGTATGCAAGCAATCATTATGTGTGGTTGGTTCTGACGAGTTATGTGGCTCATCCCCAGCGGTGGGGTTCCAACCCCTTGCCTCCTGTCTTGAGATTTCAGCTTAGCCATGCTGATGCTGACCCCAAGCTAGCTTATTTTGTGCTTCTTGACTTATTTGGTCCCTGCACCCAGAAGTGACTTATTTGGTAAATTTCTGCACCCAGAATTCCCTACAGATCCTTCCATCACTTCTAATGTGCTGTTTCTGATTTTTAATGCTCAAGGAACCCCTTTGTTTGTTGTTGTTTTTGGAACATTAATAATTGTTCATTTTGCTAAAATATTGTCATACCTGCATGAATTGTGTTTCTATTCCAATCTTAACACCCTCTCCCAGGATCATTCTTTTCAATTAAATCTTTATTGTTTATGCCTCTAGTTTCTTCCATAATTATATTTGACCTCCTTTGTCTGAAAGTTCATGCCCATGTTCAAAGATGATGGTTCTCAGGAAGAGTAATAAAGCAGAAGGATTCATGCAGCGAGTCTAGACTTTTGTACGAAGGCTTTCATCTTTGTAATATTGTTGTATTTCAAATCCCTAGGATTATGATTAATGAATAACAAACTAACACCAATATAAAAGCTCTTATGAACACATTTCTCTGTTAATGAGCTTAATTTGTTGGATTAAGGCATCAATCATTGTTCTAAACGTCTTGGAGCTGCATGAAGTCCCCTCGTACCCAGTTGTATGACACCAGTTTTTGGAGATCCCACCCAATGTTGTTATATTCCTACATCTAGTTTCTTTTGATTATGGACTCCTTTACTTGTAAGTCATAGAAACTTCTGCACCAAGGTCACTCGTATGCATAATTTCTCAGTAGTTGTATACCTACTTCAAACTCCAACGTTCATTTGACTGATGAATTTTCTCAGTGGATGTTAAACTTTTTAGCAAACTCCAAAAGAATCAACCCCCAGGTTTAATAGAAAACATAAGAACACATTTAAGGTAGAAAACTCCAAATACACAACAAATTCTATATTTGGGCATAGTAATAATATACCTGTGCCTATACTTCTAATTGTTGGAGCAAGATTGAAAGTGTGTAGCCCTAATGCGATGGCCTCAAAATTCAAAATCTCCATTATTTGCAAACTATAAGTAGAAAAATATAATGAATTATGATGATGAAACCCAAGTTTATATTGAAGAATCTTGTGCATACAAAAATGTTTCAGGCACTTCAGCAGCTGAGAAATGAACTAGTAATTACACAGTACAACGAGCTAAGGAAGAAAAGATAAGCTTTGTTGATATTTGCTGAAGAATTTTCCTTCTCATCTATTGAATAGCCTAATGATTTTACAGGTTGACAGTAAGTCTAGGTAACAATTTTTTGATGTTTCAATCCACAGAACAAAATGTTTTCAATCAATTTGGAATAATTGAAATATATGGGAGCAATGGTTCCCTGATATATTTGTAAGGGCCGTGTCAGGATCTGATGCACAGGAAAGCCTAGAGCGTATAGATATCTATCATCAACAGAACAACAGTCCGGTGCTACAAAAATTCAAAATGCCATGATGCTGTGTTTGAAGCAAATAAATCCAGTTGTCATGATGCATAAACTTAAAACAATATCAGAAGAAGTAATCTTTCATTGTACCTTTATTGCAAATAGATCTCCTGTTGTTCGCTTCCTTGCAAGAAAAACTTTGCCGTAGGCCCCTCTGCTGATTGGTTTGATAATTTCAAAATCATCAATACTGGTCCTCTCCTTATGTGATGTGTTTGCTACAGCATTTCCTTTGATTTCATCAAGTTGGACCGTAGGCTTAGATCTTTTACCCATAAGATCAATAGCCAGTTGATATTTCTCCCTGAGAATTCTCAACATTGAATTCTAAAAAATTATAATCAACTAGGAAAATTTATAAAATATTTTACAAGGTCATTACCATTAAAGGTAAACACGTTCAAACTACATGCATACCTAAAAACAAAACTTACTTCAGCAAACCTTTTATGCGACTTCCAAAAGTGTCAATTACTAGAGCCTTGAGCTGGCTATGTTGCAGAAGGTCCAGTAAATCACACAAGCACGACCCCAAATACTCAGAGGCCCCTTCTTTTGAAAGATCAGTGTCAGCAACTCTACGCGCTACGTCAGCCAATTCATTCATCTGCAGTGCGAAACCTATTTTAATTAACATAAAATCATCTCTTGATTCTCTTTGTTTGCAAGTTGCATGTACAAGGAATGACATGGCTTTTGTAGAAAACAACTTCTCGAGAAATCAAACTGTGAAAGAATTTAAAAAGTATGAACATTCCAAATAATTCAGTAGACAGACAGGACTGCAATGTTCTTAATACCGTCAGCACAAAATAGCCCGCCAAGATTAAGTGGGATAGTTAGTATTAGGGTGTGTATGTGTGGATGGCTGATGGTTGCTGCTACTATTTTCTATCTGATGATGAATATAAGTTCTGTTTCAGTTCACATTCTCATATGGCAAGCAATTATCATTCTAGAGGTACGGGGTTGCACTAGGAAGCCTTCATAATTCATACAGAATTGGCAAAACAATAATGTATAATTTTATATGGTGGTGTATAAAAAATTATACATTATTGTATAAGTGGCAACAGCCAAAAAGAGCCTATAACCAAAAGCTATCAACATGAATGTAATGGATATAGCAAAAGACAATTCTCATGACATTTTCAGAAATCATACACAGAATCAGAAATCATATTAGATGCAAACAATTGCATAATCTAAAAAATTTTGATCCAAAAGCCTAGTGTTTAAGAGAAAGATGCTTCCTCTTATCAAAGCTCCGTATTCATACACTTGATGAGATTAGAGTCACAACATCTTTGTTCGTGAGAATCAACGCGCACGGCTTTATCATTGAAAATTAATGTTACCAAACATTTGTTTGGTACCAAAATGGCAAAGACAAACTCTTTGTGAACCATGGTTCTATCATATGTATCATTGAAATTATTAATAATTGTTGCCAAATTGACATAATAATGCTCCATGTAATTTGAAACATAATATCCAAAGACTAATAAATGTACTAATGATATTTGGTTAATTCTAGGAGACATTAGTCTAAGCAATCTAGTTTGACGGAAAGTTCTCTGAATATTTTATCCATATTTTTCAATATGGACATCCTTATCCACATCAAGAGTTGCATTCAGGATTTGGATTTTGGAGGGAATAGATAATCAATTTCTTTGGATGGTTGTCTTATTTGCGGAGATAACTTGCTTCCACATTTTAATTTTATGAGAAAAATCATTAGTTTCAAATTTTAACACCATAATTGTTTACACACAATGTTCATTTACAACTATGAACTATATGATCGACTATCTATACATATGCACGTACAACTCCACATATCCAGATTCAAATAATATTCCTTGCATGACATCTGCATTTCTGAAATCAATGATCAAACAACACTGCTTCTTGTTGCCAAATCATAGTCTATGAAGGAGACACAAAGAAGGCTAACAAACAAATGACTGAGTAATCTATTAAACTATTTCCAAAAGGTCTATGAAAAATAAAAAAAAAAGGTGCAGCAATAAAGAATTTGGCGGGTAGTTTCATGCCTCTGGAGTCTGTATGCCCATAATTATGTTGGATCAATTTAAAGTGCATCAAAGAATGAACTCTCTAGACATTGACCAAAAAGTAACTTCATCATAGAAGAAAAAGCAAAATGCTATGAAGAAAACAGATAATTTTGGAAGGTTTACTGGAGAGTCCAAGACAACAAACTGACTGGGGAGAAAATGTTCAAATTACTTACATTACACCACTAAAAGTGCATCAAGAAACATAAGCATTGTGGTAATATTGGAATTTGGTGTACTTCCATCCTTAATTTGCGGACCAAGGTAACTTCATCGAAGAAGAAAGAGCAAGATGCCAATGAGCAAATTGACAATTTGGAAGGTTTACAGAAGATTTTAAGACAATAAAACTGGCTAGAGACATAATGTTCAGATTATCTATATTCCACAACTGAATATACTTCAAGAAAATTCAGCATGGTAATAGTCGTGGAACTCTGTGTGCTTCAATCTGTCACTTGTCTATCTTCATGAGACACAGTAAGCTTTATTTCAACCACACTTTGTCCTTTTGAACTAAACTAAAACAACACATTTCTCTAACCAACTAATACATATATGGGCAAATATGGTTTGCCTCTGATAATATTAAGAAGCAATAGCTGACCTTGAGAAGATAATTTGCCTCTGATAATCTCACGTTAATTTAAATATGGATTTCAATCTCTTTCAGGCCTTATTAGACAACCAAATCCAGCTAAGCCAAGCTTCTTATAGAATTAAATCCTCCATATTATTTTGCACCGTGTTAGCCTTAGCAGTTTGCACAAAACCTTTCAACCCTAGAAAAAAATTGCACATTTGTTGTGCAAATGATGACTTTTTGCTTAATGATAGATTCAAATGACAAAGGTGAATCATTTATACACTTGTGGACAGTTTTTATACTTCATAGGATATTATGTGAAACTCCAGAATTGATTCTAATTAAAGGCGTCATATTCCACACAGTATATACCAATGAGAGTTCTTGATGTTCAACATGTACTCAGTTTTGTTCCCCAAAAGATCTATTGCCTAAACATGTCACAGTGTATGTCTAGTGGTACTCATTATTGCCATCTTGATTTTCTTACCACTATGATTATGTGCATGTTTCGTGACATTTTATTGATCATCATCTTGAGTTTCTTACATGTATTATGATGAGAGGAGGATATGGAACCCCATGAATAGGTGAAGCAAAAAAAAGTCATATTCCGATCAGGGGGAAAGGACTACAAATCCAAAATCCACATATAATAATTTTTGGCAGAGCAGCTATAATATCACTAATCAGCACAGTGAGTTAGGTTCACCCTATATGAACCTGAATTTTTGACAGAGAGTTTAATCAATTACCATTACAGTGTTCATGGAAGATATCTATAGCGCATAAATCCAACAGTATTAGTCTGAAATGACAAGCTTATGATAACACTATTTCTCATTTGTATATCATGACCATAGTACTCTTTGATCAATACCAGTAATAAACTTCATGCATTGGGTTCAGATTCTTTATTTTCTCATAAGGGATCACTACTTTTAAATTCAAAAAAAAGTGTGTCAGCGTAAAAAATAATACCCGATCAACATCCTCTGGTTCTGAAGGGTTGTTATGCTCTAACCAAAACAAGTCAAAGTGGCTCGACATAGGGGTGGTTGTAGAGGAAGCTGGGGTCCTGCTTCCATTAGAAGAAGCTGGATGATTGGGTCCAAGCTTCATAGCCAAAAGGCTCTTCAAACTATTGGAGGCTGCAACATGGGGATCATCTATGCAAGCTGTGTCCATCTCATGGAGATCTTCAAACATCCCTTCCATACCTTTATTGTGCCACTCTTGTACTTTAGGTGAATGACCTTCAGATCCATGAACAGAGTTAGCACTTTGTATTCTTGAAATTTCCGGACTACTACTTGATGCATGCCAATTTTGATTGTAGGAGTCCACAATTTGTTCTAGTATCTCGGCAATATTTAATAGCCGTTCATCCACATCCAGACCTTCCAAATCACACTTGTCAGCATAAGCACAAATATAGGAATGAGATTCTAAATGAGAAGTCGGGACATTTTCCTCGCATATCCTGCAAAGAACTGAATCAATCCCATAGAAGGATTCTTCTTGTTGATGCTGTGATTCTGAACACAACACCTCATTAGGAACTTTCTTTTCAATTCCTTGACGATGCGAAACAGAATCACCAACTTTGGAGGGAAGGACTCCCCCGTGTCCAGGGGAATCAAAACTGCAAATTGTGGAACATGTGGTGCTCTCTGTGGAATGGATAACCGTCTTACAAAATGGAAAATGAATCTGGTAAGATAAGACTGTAACAAACTACTATTGGAAAGATTAGCATTGCTCAGGAATAAACCAAATACCTTACTTTCTTCTTCTACAGGATGTTTGGGAAGGTTCATCTGGTCTGTAGAATCAACACTAAAGTCAGTTTTTACAGTCTTGTGATCCCATTTCATATCAACAGCTGGAACACTTTCAAGACACTGCTTAAATCTGACAAGAGAGTCCTCATCAATTGGTCCACTATCTTTCTGAAACTGCAATAGCCTGGTACATCGTGTTAAGATGAAAAGCATGCGTGTTAATAGTTGCTTCACTAATCCTGCCTGGCATTGCTGCCTCTTCTCAGCAAGGTTCTGGACGATACTCTCACAGTTCTCTCGAAAATCGAAAGGTGTCATCTCAATGCATTCAAGGGAGAGAGTAAGAAGATCCTCGGCTGTTTCATGTGCTTTTGATAATGAGCCCGTTTCAAGTGCATCTCTGACATCCCCTGCAAAACCAGCAAGTTCTGCATTCACGGTTTCCTTCACATCATCAAACTTGGAATTCAATGATCCCAGAAGTTCCTGAATTGCAACCAACTAAACTTTAGAATACAACATTCAAGTCCCCAGGAAGGAAGTAGAGATGATAAGAAAAATACAAAAGACTGAAGGAAAAAAGAGATGGTTGTAGAAAACTAAACTGGCGTTAATGTGCTTCACATTGTTGTAAAACAATAAATTATAATACATTTCTCAAATTTAATAGATGACAAAACAGAGAAATTGTAAAATACCTTCAAGTCACTATAACTACGGGCTCGGAGATTAGAAGCTCGAATGCCACCTCTAGGTCCTAATTCATGTGAAAAACTTTTTTGCGACATTGATGTCTTACTAGTAGAACTGCTTTCTTGCAGAGACTGCATTCTAGTCAGATCATTCTGACCCACAGAACATTTAGTTCTCCCAGTATCCTTCTTATTCAGCATCCTAACGTTGAACCGCTTGACCTACCAAAGGCATACATAGTTGGTCCGCATATAATTCTACAAATAACATAAGACCACTGTATAATTAATGTCAGCCATCACTTCATATGGAACCATAGCTTACATCAGTGTTTGTAGGAACTTTATCAAAAGATTTATAGGAATCCTTGGGGTTGAGATACGAGCTGAACCAGCGGGCAATCTTCCTCCCTTTACGAAGTCCTAAAAAAACAAGAAGTTAATATCAATGTAATCTCAAGGAAAAAAGAGATGTAAGCATATTCTCAAAATTAAGCACAGAACACAGTGTTGTAAGATGAAATTGCATTAGAATTTAGAAACCAATAGTAACATACAACATCAGTGAAGGCAGGTTCTTAAGCTACCACAACTTTAATCACGAACCGGACAAAGTAACAAAACCATTAAACTATTGCAAAGAGACTACTGGTATTATATTCAAGTTGAAGGGTAATTCCTGGCAGGCAAGTTAATATGTAACACAGTAACCAGGTTCAAATCCCAACGGACACACATGTAAAAGGTGGATTTACAAAAATCCTGCTGTGCAAAAGCCTATGGAAAAGATACCATGAAAAAGGCACTTGAACTGCGAGAGCGTGTAAGAATATATAATATTACTACAACACTCACCAAAACTTTGGAGTTTTGGTGTCTTGGGAGTGACTTTAAAATGCTACAAAACTATAGTAACACACAACATCGACAGATACAGGTTTCTAAAGCTACCACAACTTTCATCAAGAACTGAACAGAGTACACAAAACAATTAAACTACTGCAAGGAGACGCCACCCCATAAGAGACCATAAAATTATATCTCGTACAAGGGGTTCTGGATCATTTACAACTCAATGAATACCCTGAAATTAATAAAATTACATAAAGCATGGAAGATGTGGTTGTGTGATATCTAAGCAAAGGGAGCTTACATGAAATTGGGGGGAAACTCACAGAGTCTAGTAAATTTTGCCCAAACGATGATCACTAACTGTTTAAGAAGAAAGTAATCATGCAACTAGGAAAAATATTCCCTCAAAATGGCCTATAAATTAGAGCTGTGCAATTGAGGAAATCATTCACAAAGTTCAGCTTACTACAAGCTCCTTCATGCATTCTCAGCTTAATTTATGTGTTAGTGAGATTGTCTACGCATGTAACATTTGCTTCGAATTCCATGCTTAACAAAATCAGAAATTTCCTTACTTTTTTAGGTTAACACGAAATCATCCGCTTTGAATTCAACAAAATAGAATCCCTACAATTTGTCCATATAAATTGTGATTTTTTTCGATCATCTGACTATATGATTTCTAAACAGAGTGAATTTATACATGATATTGAACAAAAACTCGGGGGGTCTAGTGAAATTCATTAGCTACAAAGTCCAGCTTACTAGCTTAAAGCTACTTCATGCATCTTTGCTGGACTCTGCAAATTAACCACGAGCATCGTCCGCTTGATTTGCTTCCACTTTCACGTTTTACCAAAAAAAAAAAAAAAAAATCCCAATTTTTTAGGTTAACAATAAATCATCGTCTCTACGCATCCAAGAAAACAGAACCTCCACAAAAATTTGACATGAAGAAAACGCACCTTTCCGATCATCGACTACTTTTCTATTTGGGATCAGCCGAGCAGCGATCGCCGGTGAGTCGTCCCCGCCGGAGCTGGACTGGTCCTCCGACGTGACCCGGCGGGTTCGGATCCGGTTCAACCCGCTAGGGATCTCATTCCGATCCGAATCCGCCATCGCCGCTCGGCTCCCCCCAAACACAAAAATGAAAAGAAAAGACAAACCCTAGCTGTTTCTTTTTATAAGTTCTAGGGTTTTAATTTGAAACGGGAGCGGATGAGAGATAATGACATTTGAACGCCTCAGTTTTGGGGGGAGGGTGAGAGAGAGAGAGAGAGAGAGAGAGAGAGAGTCTGTGGACTTGAAGAGTACGGGGAGGGAGAGAAAAAATATTATAATACTATAATATTGATATTAATATGAGTATAGAGGGAGAGCAACGGAACGGAACGGAACGGAGATGGGAGTGGATAACGATTAACGAACAAGATGGCGATATCTCGGTATTAGGAAGGGGAATGGGGTAAAAAAGAACACGTGACGAAACTGGGCGGGGAAGGGCGCGGGGGGGCAGAGGCAGTCAGCAGTTGCGTGCGCTGCAACGGCTTTTTGTCTCTTTTGAATTGCTCTTCTTTTTTTTTTGTGGGGTCTTTTGAACTCTTTGAAAAGTAAAAGGGGCACGGGATTTATGTGGGCCCACCACGAAGGAGTGTTCTCGTGGACTCTGGAGTTACTTGGAGGCCGTTTGGTTTGAAGGAAGTAGGCGAACGTAAAAAAAAAAAAAAAAAAAAAAAAAAAAAAAAAAAAAATTGAGAGAGTGTCATTTTTTATTTTCTATATGTCCAAGCATCAGAAAAAAATGAGAAAGGTACAGTTAATTTTGTGCTCATGTAACTCTCATTTGTAATAAGTTGTAACTCAAAACAGTTAATTTTGTGATCATGTAAATCTTATTTGCATTCTAATTGCAGTCTAATTTTTATTTTTCTTAATTAATTTTTATTTTAATATTATTTTGCGGTCAACTTTGTGCCAATTTCACTTCTACTTCCACGTTATCATCCAAACACCAGTAAAAAAAAATAACATTTTTCAAACCACACTTCCCATCCAAACACTGAAAACTCACTAATCAATTCTCAAATTCTAAAGAGAACTATTATTACTTCTCACTTCGTCACTTTCACCCCTAACCAAACAGTCCCTTAATTCCCGCAAGCTACCGAATTAAGACGGTATAATGTTTTTTATAGAATTAAAAATTCTTAAAAAGGGTACAAGGTTATATCCAATAAATTTTCGAAAAGGAAATGTTTTATCCAAATCTTTTAGTGAAATTATCCAATGTATTGATACACAAAAAGTCTTACTTGGAGGTATAATGTCAAGGGGGAGAGGAATCGGACTTAACAAATCTCGAACGCACAAACATAATATGAATTGGTGTACTTTGTTCCATTGCTATTTCATTAATTAACGGGAGGTTTTTCACCCACAACTATTTTGAACTCCCTTCATATCGTGCAAGTCACAAATAAGAAAGTTATTTTTTTAGTGAAAAAAAAATGCAATACTATTTTTGATTATATTTATGTGCGTGAGTCACAAACATATAACAAATAACACTATTGCATGTGATTTTTCTAAAAACTATAATTTTCACAAATGGGTAACAAGTAACACTACCTGTTCAGTTTATTGATCTTTCTAAAACAAAATAGAAAAAAAGAATATATTATCAAATTATGCAAGTTCACAGAGATTCTCAGAGAATTCTATAGTCTAAAAGACTCTGAGCTTCAAAAAAAATATCATATATGGGCAAACGTCATTCTCAATGTTGGCAACCTAACTCAACACCAACTTGTCACTCCATTCCAAACTTGGATGAGCATCCCCATGCTTTTCTTTTCTTCTCTGCTACCCATAGATAACTCCCCACTCTTGTCCAACAACTGTAATAATGAGTTTGTTAGAGATCGATTGTGACATTGATATTGCTTTCTTATATCTACACATTAACTATATACTTGGTGAATCCCGTCAGCGGTTGAGTTAATTAGCAAAAAAAAAAAAAAATTGGTGATCATGAATTGAACAACATTAGGCTATTCTTATGAGCTTCATCCTTGTGATGTTGACCATATCAATATGAATTATGTTTGGTTGTTGAAGAACCATGTACTAAAATAGTGATTCATGACCTAATCCTCTAGTTTAGGTAATAAGTTTATAACTAAATATAGTTAAGTACCAAAGTCAAATAGAGGGATGTGGGCCCACTTTCTAGGTCTAACCGCACAAGAGTCAGTTAGATATCATCATCAAGTTTGTTTTTACCTTTCAAATGTCAAAGGTCTGAGCTTATATTTTGGCATTTCACTGATTTTCCAAGAACCAAGTCAACCCCTGATACAAAAGACATTTCCCTATATTCTTCATAATTTCACCCTAAAAGAAGAAGAAAAGAAACTTCATAATATTACCACATCCAGTTTTTAAATTCTCATTTTTCTGGTATAGTTATAAACTTATAATACAAATTTTCAGCAAAATGTACGAATAACATAACATTACATGATGCTCCGATTCACAAACAATGCAGATGAATACTGCTTAATCAGTAAAATACAATAACAAATAATGTAGTAAATTAACTTAATGTTTTGTATTATACATGAGCCATGGAAGTAAATCGCGACCAAGAAACAAAACATACGGAGATTTTGGCCAAAAGTAGTGCCGTCTTTTAATCAAGCATAAGTTGTCTGGCACTCGAAAAGATTTCCTGTGCTCCATCTGCAAAACAGAGTTTTGTTTTGTTGAAGTTCAGTCTGTTGGATGAAAAAACAGAGCTGAGTGCTCATATTACAAGACCAGGACATAAATAAACATAAATAACTTAAAAAAAGGAAAAGGAAACAGCAAGCAATAAATCAAAACAAGCATTGAATTGGACAGACAGATGATAAAATTGCAGAATAAAGCAAACTTGATGCAATGTCCTAATTTACTAGAATCATTTAATGTTGAATTGTAATAGAAATTATAGTTTGATTTCAAATAATTTATAAGCTAAAGGAAAAACAAAGATGGCGTCTTGAAGGGCAAAAAACAAGTGTGAAGTTTCAGACATCTTGGGGGGTGTAGAAAACTAGGAAACATAATCCTTCTCTATTTAAAAACATCGGTACCACAAATGTTAAGATTTCAGATGAGTTACAGGGTCCCTTGACCAAAAAGAACATGGTCGGGCCTTGAGGCCACAGTAAACAACTAAATAAGAAAAACCCTACTCATAAATTATAAAACAATTGGAAAGTTATAAAACATAAGAGCTAACTATCCAGCCATGTCAACAAAGTATTACAGAAATATGGTAAGAGAGCCTCAGATATATTAGTACTAAAATAAATGGTGTATTACCTAACATCACACACCACTATAACGAAGCAAATAAATACAGAACAATGGAACTGTTATCTCTGGATGTGAGATAAGCGCATGATTAGAGGGCATATCTTATATTATACAGGAAAATGTTTACCATAATAAAACATGCAACACAACCTACAATCCAGCAGTCCTGTCTGAAGAAAAGGACCTTCGAAAATTAAATGATATAATACAGTGAGAGAGAGAATACATGTATTTGAATCCATACCTATTACAGATCTCAAAGAAAACTCAGAAGGCACGTTATCTTCAGACTCGACTGCGGCTTTTGCAACAGCTATACCCATGGCCACGCTTCGCATTATGTCCAAGCCACTACAAATGGATGCAAGTATTCCACCTACTAAGCAATCACCTGCTCCTGTGAGGCTCACCACTGATGCATGAAGTGCTGGAAGATGGAAGGCACACAAAGAACTAGTGCAGGAATTAAGACGATGACTTCTATGCACAAGTTCAGAGAGCTGCCTTTGAAATTTTGAAAATTCGTCGTTCTTCAATGGATGTTTAACTAAATTAACTCCCTCTCTAAAGCATATGAATACGCCATTGGGACCAAGAGTCACAACAAGCAATTTAATTCCCTTCTCTAGCAAAAGACGTATAGCTGGTTTTAGCATGTCGAAAGATGAATCTACAGATTGCTCCTTCATTTTAGTAATGTTCGGTAGCATAGCACGAAATTCTTCCCCAGGAGACAGAACATTTGCCATAGCAATGAGCTCATCTTCATTAGGGGAAGTAATTGTTATCTGCACCAGCAATTTTAACTGAAGGAATTAGCATTTGAATTTTTTCGCAATACAGCATGTATTTCAAGTCATAATGGATTCCTCAAAACTCACATATTTGGCAACAGATGCAATCCTTGTAGCTTTTGCTACCGAGACTGGCTCAAACCACACTGGTACGCCAGATTCTGCTGCTACTAGAGAATGTGACAAAAAAAAGAAGAGGAAAAAGAAGAATGAGACACAAAATGTTTAAAGGAAAGCAAGTGGTCCAGTATTTTTCATCAGCCGAGTTGGAGAATGTATTAGTAACAGTCTGTATCAAAACAGTACCAAATTCTTGAATGCAGAACTTTGTACGGAATGTCAGACAAAGCTAAAAGCAAACAGATACTGGTAGTAAAGTGCTACAGGGTACAGATTTGATGATCTAAGTCAAGTCCAAGCTAAATATGATCCAACACGCACATACATGCACATATGTGTATGTATGTAATGCATGCATGTATGTACATATGCATGGACATTGGCTTGAAAAGATGAATTTTACCTCCTACGTGACAAGGTTAAACTAGATGAAGATATGAGGTGTGGCTCATTGGAAGTTTCAAAGTTATGTCCATGCAAAACTCTAATAATGAATATGTGAAGTGTGTACTTAGGATCCCAACCAACACGATTCCAATATGGTCAAGCATGACTTGAAAATAGTAGTGCAAGATTTACGAAGAGGAGAAACAACTTTGGATGTTAACTGCATATATAAAATCCGATAATATTAATTACAAAACATGGCCATTTCAGTAAAACTTTACAAGTTATCTTACTCTGGATATTTCTTCTGTGATTCAACGCCTGTTCTCACATATCTCTTGAGCCATCCACTCCTTCCTATCCAATCTTGCAACTACCCTGTCACCTATACATTCGTATCTACTTCTGTTCTTATTCACTACCAGACAGACCTAATGAAGATAAGATTAGACTCTAGAAACCAATTGTTTGCGACATAAATTGCAAGCATCATATACCAACCTGGTTCTGATCCATAACAAACACCATGTCACTTTAATGCGAAACTTGGACTCATAAGTTAAGCACGTGTTGAAAATAAAAACTCAAGAGACTGCTTATACTTTTCTTTTAAGATTTAGGCATATTTTTCTAGTAAGGCCTCCATTTAAGAAAAAATTATCTCCTCTCCCTAGCGATTTTTTTAGATAAAGTTTCAGAATAATATCAAAAACAGAATATAAAAACACTGCAACTTTATTGTTTCAGATTGTACTTTAAAGGATAATGCTTGAGATGGGAAAATTAGTCATGTAGGCGACAGAAGGCAATGCTGGTGACAGGGGCCAGAGTTGAGGTTCAAAGGTCAAGAAACAGAAGGAGAGACTAAAGAACACAGGTGGAAGAAGAGTTTTATTTCCAGTTATCTTTTTAGAGAGCTCAACCTTGGATGTGGACTTTACAGTTTGACGCTTGGCGGTTATGTTGATTTTATCACATGAATTACCATTTTGTTTCCCTTCATAAGTCCCTCACATTGTACCACTTCTGGCAGAAGTTACTTGATGGCCATCTTACTCAGAAACCTTTAATCTCCACAGAAATAACCTTTTCTGGATTACGATGCTTGGTCCCCCTTCACAAAGATGTCGAGCCCTGACGCGTGCAGTCAAATCTTGTAAGGACATGTCCTGAATATATCACAGCTATCACGCAAGTACATATACAGGTCTATTGCCTATCCACCTTTTGGATGTGTATATTGGTCCATCTTCTACATGATTTTTACTGAGGGGACAAAAGGATCACTCCCTGCCACTAATAGAATCACTAATTCACACAGGAAGATCATTGATATCGCTTCCAGGCTCTATGATCTAAATGCTATACCAAAACAATGAGAATTCAAATTCTCTATCATTTCCGGATCACAGAAGGGAAACTTTTCAAAACTGATGCTGCCCTCTGATAATGCAGTGGGTATGGACTTTTACAGATAGGGGTGTTTATATAATTATATTTTGATCTCCTAGTACACTAGTTCTGTTAAATGTTCTGTCCTTGTAGGAAATTGATCAATCCCCTTTCAAACTTAGTGACCTTAACAATGACCTCCTGGGGACAAGCAATGATTTCTTTTGGACTCAAAACACATGCTGTGGTACCTGTCCCTGTCTTGAAGGAGATTCTGCTCATGTAGTAAAGGGTTCCTATAAACTCTTTGTATCTTCAAACCACAGCAACAGCAAAAGCAACAAAAATTGATGCTTTTAACCCAAACGGCAGAGTGCAATCAACCAGCAGAAGAGCCAGGTTCCCATTGGAACTCCACCATTAAGTATGCCCAGCAAGAGAATACCAGGACACACGGCATCACCACCTCCAGAGAAGAAGCTTATAAATGTTTTCCTCTTAAAATTTGCTCCTATTCTTTCCCCTAATTCTACTTCAGGTCCTCAGAAAACCCAGAGAGAGTTGCTCAGACAAATATCTTGACCTAATAAGCAGCATATGTCCTTCATAAAAAAACTGTATGTGCCTAATAACTTTGAGATGGCAATAATAAAAATGGTGATACAACTCTCGTGACAGTTGATGGTGGCCATCAGGATGCACCTGAAAGTAAATTTCATTTTCCCAATTGTTCTTGCAGATTTCAGTCAGACTGCTGCTGTTGGATTCATTATCATGAAATGGTTAGGGCATATACATATGTGACAGTACCAAAAGGACTCAACTAGGAACCTTTCGGGGCAAAGGTTTAGCCCCTAGCTTGTGAGCACTTAGATTTGGCTAGAGGAATCTGTATGTCAACAGAGTAGTGAGGTTAAAAAATCAATTTCTCCCAGACTTGTTACTACAATTCGAGAACTCAAACTCCACAAGATTAAAACTAAAGAAAAATAGGTACCGGATATTTTTGCAGTTAAATCACAAGGCAAAAATTATATAAAAGACAATTAGACATACTCTTTGAAGCAGCTTCAAGTGATTTAGGGTGCAAATTTGCATCAACCATTACCACTGGTGCAGAAAGTATAATGTGCCTAAACTGTTGTATGAACTCAGGAGTCAAAAACTTTTCCTGCACAAAAGCCCATAAAGTTCTAAATGATGACAAAAAAACTGTAGATGATGAATTTCACACTTAAAAACAAAGTAGTAGTAGTTTGTGGATCAGTTAAGAAATATAAATATTCAACTTACAACTGCTTCAACATTTGCAACAGCTGCAGCCAACTCCCCTTTACAGTCAAATGTGTTTGCTACAAAAGGGGTTGCAGCACCTGGGATCTTTAGAATTCCTACAACCAAATATTAAACATATACATTCATCAGCTGAATGATCATTTGGGAAAACAGTATCAAATAAGTGTAGATTATGTGTTGAATTTATATCATGTATAACGTATATTAGCTATATCTTTTAGTTGAGTTAAGGAGTGATAAAAAGGAGATACTGAAAAAGTTGCACAAGCGTTGAGGAAATAGCCTCAGATTTGAAGATTGATCAAAGAACTATTAAGTGTTGCCCATTCAATAGCAGAAAGAGTTTAAATCATTATTGAGATGATTTAACAGCAGAGTCATTGTAGTCTATAGAAAACAAGCTTTGCGCATCAAAATGAGGTTACATGTACTGTGGATTATGGGGCACAAGGCTCCACAAGACATTTGACACAAACTTTACAACCGCCAACCAGTTAGCAACCTCATGTCAACTCTAAATACGCGCTAACCTCCTTGCCAAGAAAAAAACTGACAAGCATCACAAATCCTAGAAGTCCAGTGGCAACCAGAGAACCAAAATTCCTAGTCATAATTTAAATTTGTATGACCAAGGAGCATAGCTCAAAAATTCTCTTAAACTAGATATGAGTCTAGAAGAAGGGATTGTTGGCCCAAGGTTACAATCACCCAGTTTTATGGTTTTAATGATTACAAAATATATATAGTTATTTGTACTAATCAAGTTTAAGTGGTTAAGATTATTTCAGGGTTATAAGGATTCAAGGAGTTTCTTCCTCAAAAGGAAGGTGATGAAGACTCATACACGGGAAGTACACTCTAACGATGCAAATGGAGAAGCTCGATTAAAGATCTTTTAGTCACCTAGACCCTTGTAAGATTTTAGTATGTTAAAGAGCAGAATATGAAAAAGAGTGCTCAATAACTTACACACAAAAAAAACACGTTTTTCAAATATACAAGTTGTGGGTCGTATTGGTTTTGTTGCATGTTTGGTATTAATACATGTTTCATAATTTTTCAAATTTTTATATCAAGTTTAAAACATGTATTTTATCTTCTATACTATGCTACATAACCCTCAAACCAATACAAAATATTTTTAAAAATTATTTAAAGTTCAAAAATCTGTTTTTAACCTATTTCAAGCCAGAACGGTCGACCGGGCGGTCGACCGTAGCTATTACAAGCTAAAACGGTCAACCGGACCTTTTGGCCAAGGGCGTGCACGTCTTTGCACGTTTGTCGGTCGACCGACCGGTCGACTGCCAACCCCTGCGGTCGACCGATCGGTCGACCGACTGAAAGGACCTTACTCTCAGTTCAAAATTTTCTTTTTAAAATGACCTGCGGTCGACCGCCCTTACTCTCAGTTCAAAATTTTCTTTTTAAAATGACCTGCGGTCGACCGGAGCCAACGGCTAATTTTTAAAGTGATGTGTTGGTCGGCTAATTTTTAAAGTGACGTGTTGGTCGACCGACAGTCGTCCAAGTTGACATAACGGCTACATTTTGAATTTGTTTTGATTTTAATAAGTTCCAACGGTCATTTTCTGTTTCCAAGAGGTCAAACTCACCTCAAATCACCTGACTTCACACTTGAATGTTATTCATCCTTTGCCTATAAACAGAGGGCATGAGTTTTGATTTTTAACAAGAAAAATATCTAAGTTTTTAAGAGTTTTCAAGAGAAAAGTGTTTCATTGCTTTTCATTTCAAAGTTCTTCTTTTTCAAAAGCTTTTTCAGTTGGTTTTTAAGTCTTCTAAATCTCTTCAACTCATTTTCTTCTCTCGCTGAGCTTCTTGAGCCTAAAATCATATTCTACTCTATAAGAAGTTGTAAGAGAGTGTTTGTGGTTTGCTAGATCACCAGGTGCCTTGTAATTTATTGGCTTGTGGTACCTCCTGTGTGGAGGATAGAATTGTTGGAATTGGGTACTCCGGTCTTGAGTAGACCAAGTTGTAATCCTTTTGGTGTAAGGTTCCTTGTGGAAGTTCCCTTAGTGGATATAGTGAAAATCCTTCATGGTAGTGAAGCAAAACGTAGGGCAGTAGCTCAAACCTCGAAACAAAATCTCTTGTGTTTACTATTGATTTCTTCTTGCTCATTATTTTACATTCTTATAATTGCGATACTATTTGTCTTGCTTTTTTTATTGCATTCAATTCATCCTCTTGCATCTTCAGTCTATACTCATATCAATAAAGAAGCAATTAAGCACCTCAACTCATCTAGAGGAGAAGTTCTAGAGCCCTTCACCGGAAATTCAGCTTTAAATTCTTGTTTTGAGTGACCGTTTGCATAATTCATCTTAACTTATTTTAAAAGTGCATTTGATTAGCATAACACCTATTAACCCCCCTAGATGTTTTTCAGGGATTATATAACAGATTGAATAACTAGTTAATTGACCAAGATGCTGAATATCATGTTACAGGAACGGTTCTTTTTAACGAGCTTCCCTAGGTAATCACCTATTTCACCTATTACACCTACAGAATAGGAAGTCTACCAATATTATAACATAGGAAAGGATAAAAAAAATCCTCCACACTTGTTAGAATATTATCCATCAAGTTAAATCAACAATTAGTTGTAGTTACCCTCCGTTGAAAGTCCAGCTGATTCCCAGTACCTCAACAATATCTCTCCTGAATTAAGGGAGAACCATATTCATTAAATTCAGAAAACCAAGGGGTAGCAGATCAACCATGCAAAAAGAAGAAGAAGAAGAAGAAGAAGAAGAAGAAGAAGGAAGGTTCACCTGCGATGTCAATACCAACAACACTAACAATGAAAGGTTTGCTTCCAAGCTTAGACATGCATTCAGCTACATTTCTTGCTACCCCTCCATTTATGCACTTAACCTGAAAAGTATCTTCATAAACTTCCAAATGATAAAACATCTAACTGAGCTTTATAAATCGTTTTTGCAGCATCAGATTATTGATTGTGGAAGTAATTGAAGCAAAGATAGGAACTGCAACTACTAAAAGACCTCTCTCATAAAAAAAACAATCTATATGAAATTATTTTTTTTCCCCAGTTCTACATAAGTTTCTTCATGATTTGCACAATTCCCGAACTAGAATATCAGATGGCACATTGAGTTTGATTGTTGAATGAAATTTATGTGAAAATAATTTTTTCACATGTATTATGCCTTCTGCTTAATCTTGTATAAAGGTGACGGCTTTTCTTTTCTACATTTTTTGAATTTTTTAATTGTGTGCACACATGTACATGTAGAATGCTTTGGCACTTATCTTCCATTTCATTCTGCTTCACTTTCTACGTTTTGGATGCCTTTTTTTGGCTAATCGAGCCAACGGATATTTATTTAAATGACTCTCTCAAAGTACATAGCAGAGACATCTTTATTACAAAGTTCTCACAACTCATAAGAAAAATATGTAGCCATACACTTCGCGCCATTCCTTCAGTAGCTTTGCCTGCCAACCAATCCCCAGGAATTTCCTCCCTATAGATGTGAGATGCTCTCCAGCTTTGGCTAACTTGCAATAGTGATAAAATGTCCATAAACGATGGGTGACAACATATGGAGTTGGAAGAAGACATTTGTAAAGTGAATCCCCCTCAATCCAAAGTTTAGACGTCAGGAACTTCTCTCTAGCCATATTCACTCCTTCCAAGAGCCCCTGTAGCTCAGCCTCAATCACGCCCGTGAAACCTTCGCGTGCCCAGCAAGCAAAATTCTTTCAGTGCTCGACCTCAAAATGAACCCACAACCTGCTTTCTTGCAAGACATCTTCAAGCGTATCTCTTTGCATGATAAATCTAATCACTTCCCAAGTTGTTGATATTTATGCATTAATGCCGTGATACTACACACTCTACATTCCCCATAATGAAGTTTAATGGCATTTGGTTATAAAATCTCAGCTCTCTAATGACCAGAACCTGCTCGATGATTTGTCACAATGAAAAATATATATATAATACAGAAACCTCACCAACTTCTCCACAAACCAACTAATGGGTGCATTCAATTGGGAAACAGATATCAAAATGAAGTACACAAAATGGGAAATTCAAGATCACTCAAATTACCATGCCGGGCGTTGTGGTTCCGGGGATTGTATCCTTGTAAGGCTTCGCATGAACATCCAACACCATGCCACCGATAATCACCGGCATCGACGGCGAGGCTACAGCCGTCATAGGACTCTGTAACGAAATGGATCATTCAAAAGATGAGACCAAAAGATTATTTTTTTTGGGGAGAAAAAAGGCAAGAGAATAACTGGACTGAGATCATGAGTGACGATCTCTGGACAGATGAAGTGCCGAGCGATTGATTGTAAGCGTCTTTGTGCGGAATTTTCCATTCTAAATTCTTTCTTCTTTGTCAATATAGAGATCAGTGTAGATGGTGAATTTTTCCCCCTAAAAATGGTTATCAAAGGAGTGGCCGCTGCCCTCTTGCTAGTTTAGGTTAAGGGTGGAAGCGAGGGAGTAGTAATAATTCTCTTTGGAACTTAAAAATTGGTTAGTAAATTTTTCGGTATTTTAATGTTATTAGGAAGTGTAGTTTGAAAAATATTTTATCTTTTTTGGTGTTTGGATGGTCGTGTGAAAGTGAAAGTGAAAGTGAAAAAGTTGACCACAAAGTTGACCGTAAAATAATATTAAAATAAAAATTAATTAAAAATAAAAAATAGACTATAATTAGAATGCAAGTGAGATTTACATATTCAAAAAATTAACTGTTTTGTGTTATAATTTATTACAAATGAGATTTACATGACCACAAAATTAACTGTAGTACTTTGAAAGTGAGGAAATAGTTGTGTAAAAGAGAAAAGATAAAAGGAAAAGAGGTTTTCTTATTTTCCTTTTCTGGTGTTTGAATAGACAGGAAAGTGAGCAATTATACTTCCCTATTTTCTTACATCCGCCAACTTCCTTGCAACCAAACAGCCCCTTAATTTTAATAGTTTTGTGTGGGTTCGTGGGTGGGTGGGTGGCTGGGGGCCTTGGGTGAGGGCCTGTACTGGCCCATTTACTAGTTGGGCTAAGTTGAGGGTGGGCTTTTTGATCAACTTCCGGCTTGGAGTGAAATTATTGGAGATATCATTTCTCGTAGGAACGCCCAGCAATTTTGGACTTATTTCTGTAAGATTTAAAAATATATATATAAGTGCTTCTAATTTGTAAACTAGAAACGGTGAACCATTTCATTAATAAGATTTTAATGAAACAATTCAAAGCAGACAACACAAATGCCCCCCACTCAGCGTCCAACAAGTTACACACGCAGGTGCGTTGGACAAAACATAACCTAATAACAGTAGTGTAAAAACAATAAGCCATAAATACAAACCACTCAAAACCTCGTTGATACAAAAGGTAAGTGTATCCTGCAGCAAGCAAGCTCACTGAAGAACCAAAAATCAGGAGATTGAAGTGGCTGAGATTACATGAAGTCCGAGTCGTTGTCCTGTTCCCCCGGGACTTCTCCAAGATACTGTCAGAGGTCAATCCCAATGCCGGCTGCCCCACCGCTCGCTCTGCCAACTCCCTAAAAGTACTGATAGTATATTCACCCACTATGAGAAAAAGTCAAGCAAACATGAAATGTATGGTTGAATAATCTGATCCGATTATTGAAAATCCTGTCATTACGCTCCTTCCATAACCCCACAGAACAGCCGCCGTTGTCAAGTCCCAAAAATCCCTATCTAGCTTGCTAGAAGTGATCCTCCAAGTCGACCTGAGCATAGAAGATGTATCTTTTGATTTAGATATTATAAATTTTTCTTTTTATGCATGATTTTGTAACTGATGGGAAACGTTCAAATCAATGATGGTTTTGTTTCACCAGGTAGACTCTCTAGAAAATGAGACATTCCAAAATCTTTCTTGAGATTTCAGTTTGTACAGAGGATAGCTCTCATTCTTTCTTTTTGTCAAAAGAAAATTTCTTTAAGACATTGATACACGGTCTTAGACTTGTGATCCCTGCCATCGCAATTGTTTTAGCAAGTGTAATTTATCTACAACTATGCACTCCATTTGTATTATTTAAGAAATAGTTCTCTTCTTAAAAAAAGATTGGTACATTCACATTTGTAGCTCAAGATGCATATACTACGATCAGATATTACAAACATGATTCTCTCAGAAAATATATTACAAATATGATGATGAGCAATGTAAATGAGACTTGTAACCCATTGTTTACAGTTGCCACACTAATGGATGATGACTCTTATCCTCCATGAGAGTTCCAATTGATCAATAACTAGTTCTATAGTTCACTTAATAATAATAATAATAATAGTAATAACTAGTTCTATAAAGACTTAAGTTAAACCAATAGAAGACCTTTGAAAGATGTAAACTTTACTCACACTATCATCTTTGCTCCGCTCTCATTTTCTATTGGAGTGCTCTCATTTCTGGTAGGGTGAGGGAGATGGTGACGCGGACATTGGACCAATCTTTGTTGGATGAGGCTTCCGAGGATCACTTGGAGGACACTATGGGCGAGGACATGATTTTGACTCGGATTGTTTTTGACTTGCGTAGTTGTGGGGCCTTAATGTTGTCCCTCCTGTGCTTATCTGATGGTTGTTGCAAACAGACATAATTTTTTTTGTTCTAATGCAATTGAGTGTGCTATGTTGTTTTGATGTTCGGAACAACCCTTATATTTTTTTGTGTTGTTCTTTTTCAATGTTTTCATTAAAAAAAAAAAAATTTAACGAAGTGTGACAGTTCACCGATTTTTTTTTTTCAAAAAAAAACTTTACTCATAACATGAATGCCTAAAGTTTGAAAAACATGGATCAATATCCAAGGAGAGGAGGGGAACATATAGGCCAATAATGTCATGCAACACTTTTGCTAAGGATCTTGACGAGTCTTTGAGCCAAATTTGATCTTGAGATGGAAAGAGGAAGCAAAGAAAATTCCACATGTAAGAGACTTGCAATGATCACTACATGCGTGAACCCACACTTGGGCATGCACACTTTCTTTTGAGTACTTATTTGTATACTCAAAACTATTTCGAAGTAGAAAATAAAAGTGTTGGTAAAATAACAAATATCATAGTAAAATCTCCTTAAAATTTACTTTGAAATTTATGTAAATATTCAATTAGAACTTGACTTACTTCTTTAATTCCAATTTTTACTGCAATGTTCGTATTTTTACTTCCAAACTCTAAATCTATCTGAAAATGGATTGAGAAACATTTGATAATGTCACTCCTTCGCTCCTACTTAAAAACTTTACCAAGCATTTTCAAATTGCAAGAAACCATAGAACCTAATGCTCACACAAGTAACCAAAGAGGCCAACTCTCACTCACTAGAAATGCACAAACAAAGTATGTAGTTTTTGATTCTTCAACAGTGAGCAATTGAGTTGAAGAATTATGATTTTGAAACCACATGGATTGTAGCCACTGAAAGGACTTCAGAATGAATCTTTACCTTCTCCACTTCCTCACTTCCACATAGATTGTAGCCACTGAAATCATAGAACCTAATGCCTACTTCCTCACTTTCACCCTTAACCAAACAGGCCCTATGTAGAAGAAGAGTATAACCAAAACTTAACCATGGTGTAGTAACCACTTCCTCTTTGCACATTTCGCTTGGAAAAAGAATGGAGAGAGTAATCGTATCTTTTAATGATGCATAGTTGGTGAATCATCACAAATGCAAGAAAAGTCTATTTGTGTTGGGTAATAGATCCTTTTGAAATCATCATTAGACTATATTTGTATTGCAATAATAAGACATTGTGCAATCATCATTAAATAAAAAAACTAGAAACAGATTTAAAACAATAAAATTGTTAATGAGAATTGATAAATTTTCGTTTACATTGCATTTCGTATGTGTGAATAAAATTGAAAATGCAACATTCCCATGTGGGTTCTCATAGTTGGTGTAAATTTAATTTAACATCTGTAGATATATTAGATTTCTATCTGTATCACATTTTCTCGTTTCACGAAAATGTGACTCTCTCTGTGATAAGTGGATATTTTACATTCCAACTTCATGAGAATTCAGGAAGTCTTATTTCCTAAAATGCTCGCATTCTTTCTTTACTTCTTTTCTTGTTTCTTGTCTTTCGTAATCATGGTGTCATTCACACCATTGTCACTGATGTATCATCCCTATCATCACCATTGTTTACTGGTTCAACACCATCACTATGATCACTTTGGCTGACCTATCACCATTATCATTGCTCTATCATTGCTATCATCACACTATCACTAGAGGGTAATGTCTTAACCGCCACCACTGATGCCACCATCACTGTTATCACTACTATTGCTATGCTTATTGCCTACTATCACGACCATTGACACTACTATCAATGTTGTTTTCACAGTCATAGTAGTCTTTGTCACCACCACCACTACCAATGCTGGTCCTATTATCACTATCACCCTCGAAACCGCTACCACTACTGCTATCATCATTGCCATTCCACCACCACCAACCGCTCATGCATTGCTACCACCATTGTGGCCGCCGCCGCCATCTTTCCACCACGCAGCATTACTTCAAGAAAATATACTGAGAAATATCACATTCCTATAATCCTTTGAATCATACCAAATATCATGATATCATATAGGCTAAAATATCCAAATTATACAAGATATAGTGATACAATGTTCTCAAGAATCTAACACTGGAAAATCGAATTTCGCAGAGATATGAATGTTGCATTTTGCATATCAAACACGAAGTTTAAAATAACAGATTTCATCATAGTCACGGCCCGCTTCCCAAAATACATGGAAACGGAGTCGCGACAAAAGTCGACGACGTATATACGCGAGGAAAAATACCCCACGTATACACGCTAAGTTTAAAGTAACCTGAACAAGTTATATAATCACTATGATGACATAATTACACTGCAATATAATATATGAATGACCACACATGATAGCAGATGAATAAAGTAATAGAATAAGTAATGAGTCCAGTATATTGGAAATTAAGGAAACGATAGAATAAAAGAAAATAAGAATACCAGTAAATGAATAGAGAGAACTAAAGGCTCCTCGTAACACATGTGTTCCTCTCCAAATACCTGATTAGGAAGATAATATACATACACCTGGATGTGCAAATTCAGGAAGTCAGAACCCAATGAGTGTGTAAGAATAAAGGGAAAAGTGCACATGCATATAACATGAGCATATGATGATACAACTATAAAAATATACTAATAAAAAAATAAAATGAACAAAATAGTAAAGTGGAGACAATAGAATATACTAAAATGTCAATCGGCATAATACAGGTACTGGGATAATATGTGACGAATAACTTAAAGAGTCTGAGTCAGTCTGTTATACAATCAGGTGTCAGGTGTCTATCATATTATGCATGTATCAGATGTCTATCGTATCATATGTATAAACATGACAAGTGAACACAATCGGTCATAGTATACATTTAAATAGTTTATCATTATTAATTATGTCACACCAATTGCCACCTATAATAGGCTCATCTCATACTACGCTTATCACGCGTATTAATCGAGATCCTAAGTTATTGAAACTAATCGGTTGGAGATATTGTATATGTTTTAAGTGGCCATACATACTGGGACCACGACCTAGACTAATGTTGTTGAACCAAGCCCTACCGCAAGATAGTCAGGTAACATGTATAACAGTATAACACGAACAAGAGCAGGAATATGACGGGGAGTCAGTCAACCCAAGGGAACCCTATAGTGGAACCTTTTTTGACTGCGCAACATATATCTTAGGTCCACCCAAAATACAAATGTTGTCTTCTCCATCAATTTTCTCAATCCCAGTGTAAGTTGTCTCTTTACATTATTATTTAGATTAATCAATTGTTCATGTTATCTAGATTACTGAAACGATACAGTGATAGTAACAGTATAGAAAATCAGTAAATAGTAATCGTATACACGGTGAACAGTAATAAGAACAGTAAACAGTATCAGTAACCGTGTATATGATGAACAATAGGACTGTACATGGTGTTATGATTTAACAATACTTTTTCAGTGATTTTCAGTAACATGAATTAATACTAGTAACGGGTCTAAACACTGATTCCTTACAATACCGTCCCATCTAGAATCAATCAAAATCTCATCCATCTGTACTAAAGAGATATCAGTAACTGATCCATCAACTCATAGTCTCCATAACAATCACTGTAAACATTCAAACATTGAATTCAAGTCAAAATATCCGATACAGTAACCACCATCTCAATGAATTAGTAATCAGTTCTCTCATCGCTACCAATCTACTCTAATTCTCTAAATCACTAATAATTGAGATAAAACAATAACTGCTATCAAACTTTGAATATAATATATATATATATATATATATATATATATATATATATATATATATATATATATATCATCGATATTAATGAATTCACTTTCACAATAATTATATCTCTATAACTGAATAATAACAGTAACTAGAAATCAATCATGAACATCAGTCTACAGATATCCTCAAGATTGACTAAGTCAACGGATACCGAAATGAATAGAGTAAAATATCCTCAAGTAATATGGAATCTAGAATACCTTTACGTCTGATAATCAATATCAATAAGATGATCAATACTCAAACAGTATAATCAGGGATAAAAAATAAGAATACTCACAACTATAAATTCAATTACATCAATTTCATCAGAACACTAATCAAAATCCTCTGAAAAGAACACAAACCTCATGTCAATCAATTCTAACTCTAAATAAGTCAATACCAATTCAAGCATAAGAGATCTAGTCTCTTAATAAATCAAAAACATATACACATTGCATGTATATAAATGTATTTATACACATGTATAAGATAGATTAATTAATAATATCAATGATAAGTAAATCCAAATAAATTATCAAAAGTAGAAATATAGTATTATCAGTTAGGGGTATTACAACCATAGTCCAATAATGGAGTAGAGAGTTAGCAAAGCCCACAAAGTAATTTCTTGTCACCCTTTCAGTTAGAGAGGTTAGAGCTTGAGACCAGCAGCATACTCCTTATTGAAATATTACATGCATCTCAAGAGCTATGATCTATTACTAGCAGGAATGTTTAACAAGTGACAACAAAAGCATTTAAGCATTCAGCCTGCAAAATATTCGACCATTGCCAAAGACGATAAATACAACACTCGAAAAAAATATCTTCTATGCCTTCTACAAGCAGCACAAACAAACCTAGCCCAACTGAAGATACAACAACCCATCTTGCTGGAAGTTGCTTGCACACAATACAATACCCAAATTAGTTCTTCTCCCTGCTTCATTAGACTTAGGTCACCTCTATCAACTCGATATCTTTCGTTTTGTGAGCACAACATTTTCGATGGATCGAGATAAGACAGTAGCGCATAGGACCTATGAAATGAATGTTTGCGCGCATACAAATCACAACAACAAACCAAACAGAGAATTCTCAGATCTCCTTGCACTATGAAATCAAACCCAACCAAGTAGAGAAAACACCCAATCGCAAACAACAGATCTAACGAGGTTCGGCCTGAATGCCTACGTCCTCGGGGCAATCAATGGAGAGAATTTATTTGTGGAAGATGATTACAATAACTCTAAGTCTCTTTGAATGCAAGAGTACTCAGAGCAACTACAATTCCCGCAGATTTCAAACCCTAGAATCAACATGAGGCTTAAATACCTCAAAAAATGGATCAGCAGATTTTTACCCAGAACCCGTCTGTCGGTCGACCGGGCGGTCGACCGACCTCCCAATTCTCCAATACCGGTCGACCGGGCCGGTCGACCCAAAAAACCCGAGAGTTGGGTTTTGTCAGTCAAGGGCTTCCGGTCGACCGGGCGGTCGACCGAAAAAACCCGAGAGTTGGGTTTTGTCAGTCAGAACCCTGCGGTCGACCGCGACCGTTCCTGTGCATGCTGTGCACGTCGGTCGACCGGGCCGGTCGACCGATCTCCTGTTCTGCTGTGCTGCTGCTGTTTCCTGCCCACTGTCCCTTTGCCTTTCGTCGTAAACTCCTCGACAATCTTTGACAGCACCTGGCATGACATCAACTCCACTACTGTACTCTCTCCTCTAACAATTCTCCACCTCGGTGAAGATTTTCAAATCTGAGCCGAATGTCCACTCGAAAGCGGCTGCACCAACCCGGTTGCCTACGTACCCCTTGCCCAAGGGATCAAGCCGTCCGTAGTTCAGCCAAATGAGCTTCAGCAAGCTCAATTCACCTGAAGGATATGAAGCAAGTCTTTGCAGTGTGCAAACTTTACTCCCGACACCACCTTTGTAAGCATATCGGCCGGATTCTCCGAAGTGTGAATCTTCAACAAGTCAATGTCACCTTCTTCCAGAATCTCCCGAACAAAGTGATACCTGACATCAATGTGCTTCGTCCTTGCATGATAGACTTGGTTCCTTGCCAGGTAAATGGCACTCATGCTGTCACAGTTTATCTTCAACATATCCTGTTCCACGCCCAAGTCATCAAGCAATCCTTGAAGCCAAATTGCCTCCTTCATGGCCTCTGTCATAGCCATATATTCAGCCTCTGTGGTCGACAACGCGACGGTAGACTGAAGTGTGGAGCGCCAACTCACCGGTGCCTGCGAGAATGTGAAGACATATCCCGTCGTCGACCGGCGTTTGTCAAGGTCACCTGCATAGTCTGAATCCACATACCCTATGCACTCTTGCTTTCCGGTGTCGTCCTTCTCGAACACTAGGCCTACATCAACAGTTCCCTTGATGTACCTCAGGATCCACTTCACAGCTTCCCAATGACCCTGTCCAGGATCATGCATGTATCTGCTCACCATGGAGACTGCCTGTGATAGATCTGGCCTCGTACACACCATTGCATACATCAAGCTACCCACCGCATTGGCATATGGAACATGAGACATATGCTCACGCTCTTGAACACTCTTTGGAGACATCTTCGCTGACAATTTGAAGTGCGGCGCCATTGGTGTACTGACAGACTTAGTATCCTTCCCGATATTAAACCTCTGCAGTACCTTCTCCAGATAGCCCTTCTGAGTCAAACTTATCCTGCCAGCTTTCTTGTCTCTTGTGATCTCCATGCCCAATACTTTCTTTGCTTCACCCAGGTCCTTCATCTCAAACTCTGACGACAACATCTTCTTCAGAGAATCAATAGCAGATCTTGACCTAGAAGCAATCAACATATCATCTACATAAAGAAGTAGATAGATATATTCACCTGATGGTAACTTGTTGTAGTACACGCATGGATCGAAATGGCTTCGTGTGTACTTCTTCTTCCTGATGAAGCTGTCAAATCGCTTGTACCACTGTCTAGGAGACTGCTTCAAACCGTACAGCGATTTCTTCAGCTTGCATACCATCTCTTCCTTCCCTACAGCTTTATAACCTATGGGCTGTGTCATATAGATCTCCTCCTCAAGATCGCCGTGGAGAAAGGCGGTCTTCACATCAAGTTGGTCAAGGTCCAACTCATTCTGCGCCACCAAGCCAATAGAATCCAAATAGACGAGTGTTTAACTACTGGGGAGAACACCTCGTTATAGTCGATTCCTTCTCTCTTAGCGTAGCCTTTAGCCACCAGCCTTACCTTGTAGCGCACTGCATCCTCTTGGAGAGATCCCTGCTTCTTTGCAAATACCCACTTGCACCCTATGGCCTTCTTCCCCTTGGGCAACTTGGTGAGTTCCCATGTGTTGTTCTTATAAAGAGATTTCATCGCTTCATTCATGGCCTCTTTCCACATATCTGCTTCTGAACTGATCTCAGCTTCTCTGAAGGTAGATGGAATAGCCTCTTCAACAACTGGAAGTGCATATGAAACAACCATATCGGTGGTGAGCCAGCCTGGTCTCCTAGTATTCCTCCGTGGTCTTCCAACTGCAGTAGGATCTGGAACAGTACCCATGACCTGCTCCTGATCCTCTTCAACAACTTCAGCATCTTCTTCTGCAACTTGATCACCTCCCTGTGTCACCTCAGGAATGATCCGAACTGATACTGAATCCTCTAGAGATGGTGGATTTGCATCACTCTCCACCTGCTGCAATAGCTCCTTGGTCTTGTTGGTCTCCACCTGCTGAGAGACCGTAGACTTCATCAGTGAAGCCTCATCAAATGTGACATCCCTGCTGATTATGAATTTGTTGTCCTTTTGGTCCCAAATCTTGAACCCCTTGGTTCCTCGCTTGAAGCCAACGAACACTCCTTTCTTTGCCCTTGGGTCTAACTTGTCTTCTCTGACGTGGTAGTAGGCTGGACATCCGAAAACTCGTAGCAAATCATAATCCTGAGCAGTTCTTCCTGACCAAGCTTCAAGAGGAGTCTTCCCCCCTATTGCAGACGACGGCAACCTGTTCACAAGGTGGCATGCATACCCCAAAGCTTCAGCCCAGAACTTCTTTGGCAGTCCTGCATTGGATAACATACATCGAACCTTCTCTAGCAAAGTTCGGTTCATCCTCTCAGCCACCCCATTTTGTTGCGGATTCTCCGGTACTGTGAAGTGTCTCTCGATGCCCTCATCAAGGCATAGCTGTAGGAACGGATCGGATTTGTACTCCCCTCCATTGTCAGAACGGAGAACCTTGATCTTCCTTCCTGTGCTTCTCTCCAGATTAGCCTTTCACTTCACAAACAGCTCTAGGACTTCACCTTTGTGTCGCATAGTGTACACCCAACAGCGTCTAGAGTAGTCATCAATGAACGACACAAAATAGTGGTTACCTCCAATCGATGCAGTCTTGGTAGGTCCCCATACATCCGTGTGAACATAGTCAAGAATACCCTCTGTGCAGTGCGAAGCTGTGCCAAACTTCACCTTGGTCTTCTTGCCGATGATGCAATGTTCACATAGATCCAGCTTGCAGGTCTCAGCACCCTTCAGCAACCCTTTCTTCACAAGAGTTTGCATTGATTTCTCCCCTGCATGTCCCAGCCTCATGTGCCACAGCCGGGTTGAATCTTCCTTCTGACTAGTTGAAGCTGCCACCTGCCCTGTCACTGTACTACCCTTCAAATAATACAAGTTGTTACGACGATCGGCCTTCAACACCACCATCGAGCCCTTTGTCATTTTAAGAACTCCATCCTTAATTGACACTCCGAGCCCCAGTGATTCCAAAACTCCTACAGAGATTAAGTTCCTCTTTAGCTGAGGAACATATCTCACTTCTTTCAATTCCCTCACCATCCCATCAAACATCCTGATTGGAATAGTGCCAACACCCTCCATGATGCATGGGTGATCGTCGCCCATGACGACCGAACACCCCTCCAACTTCTCAAAACTGGTAAACCAGTCTCGATTAGGGCATACATGATATGTTGCACCTGTGTCCAAGATCCACTCGTTCTCCCCCGAGTAACCAATGACAGGAGTGGTGACTGAAAATGAGAACACTGAAGAATCCGAATCTGATCCATCTGCCTGTGATTTGCTGCTTGCAGTTTTTATCACTTTTGCGAGATTTGCTTCAGATTTTGACTCTTTCTTCTTTCCCTTGAATTTTGGACAGTCTACTTTCCAGTGCCCAATCTCTTTGCAGAATGCGCACTGATTTTTCTTGAGATCCCTGAAGCCCGGCCTGGACTTTGATCTTCCCCTAATCTCCTTTCCCTTCCTTGATGAACCTCTACCTCTTACTTCCAATGCCTCTGCTGATGAACTTGTCTGAGAGGGATATCTTTCATTCTTCCTTGTTTCATAACTAATCAATGAAGATGACACCTCATCATAATCCAAGCTCTGCCTTCCATTAATAAAGGTCAGTGTGAATGTCTCGTACTCCTCTGCAGGTAGTGAATTCAGAAAGATAACAGCCTTATCTTCCTAATCTAGCTTGACATCCAAATTCAGCAGATCTGTAAGAAGCTTCGTATATCGGTTGATGTGCTCATTGACTGTGCTCCCCTTCTGCATCCTGAACTGATACAGCTTACTCTTAAGCTGCAACCTGGACTCTACACTCTTCTTCAGGTACTTCTTTTCAAGGGTTTGCCACAGTTTCTTCGCTGACGTCTCATGTTGCACAAGGTATTTTATGTCTTGTGACAAGCATGAACGTATCAAGCCACATGCCGATCTGTTCATCTTAGCCCAATCTTCATCAGTGGTAGTGTTCTTCTTCCTCTCCAATAGGAGAGTGTCCTCGAGGTTTGATGCATTCAGTGCATCCATAACCTCACATCTCCACATACCAAAATTGTTAGTCCCATTAAACTTAACAACTTCAATCCTTGGGTGATTGTTCATTGTCTTAACAGATGCAGTTTCTTCTGCCATTGAGATCTTCTTTTGATTCTCTATTTATGCGGAAGAATAACCAAATTGGAATAAATCTCTACTCAGATAAAAAATGGGATTTTTACCTGCCTCTTGAAACCCTAGATCAAGTTTCTCACCGGATCTACTCCAAACACAGATTCAACGAGCCCTCCTTGCGTCCTCCTGAGATCGACACACAATCTCCTAGAACACCAATACCTCTGACCTGAGACCGACACACGATCTCCACCTGATCAGATCTGGAACCCTTCGAATCCTCAGAATCCCAAGCGTAACCTGGATGCTCTGATACCACTTGTTGTGCGCGCATACAAATCACAACAACAAACCAAACAGAGAATTCTCAGATCTCCTTGCACTATGAAATCAAACCCAACCAAGTAGAGAAAACACCCAATCGCAAACAACAGATCTAACGAGGTTCGGCCTGAATGCCTACGTCCTCGGGGCAATCAATGGAGAGAATTTATTTGTGGAAGATGATTACAATAACTCTAAGTCTCTTTGAATGCAAGAGTACTCAGAGCAACTACAATTTCCGCAGGTTTCAAACCCTAGAATCAACATGAGGCTTAAATACCTCAAAAAACGGATCAGCAGATTTTTACCCAGAACCGTCTGTCGGTCGACCGGGCGGTCGACCGACCTCCCAATTCTCCAATACCGGTCGACCGGGCCGGTCGACCCAAAAAAACCCGAGAGTTAGGTTTTGTCAGTCAAGGGCTTCCGGTCGACGGGCGGTCGACCGAAAAAACCCGAGAGTTGGCTTTTGTCAGTCAGAGCCCTGCGTCGACCGGCCGGTCGACCGCGACCGTTCCTGTGCATGCTGTGCACGTCGGTCGACCGGGCCGGTCGACCGATCTCCTGTTCTGCTGTGCTGCTGCTGTTTCCTGCCCGCTGTCCCTTTGCCTTTCGTCGTAGACTCCTCGACAATCTTTGACAGCACCTGGCATGACATCAACTCCACTACTGTACTCTCTCCTCCAACAATGAAGGTTGTATCTGAGACTACATGGTAAAATAGTTAATAATCCTACTCTTCTAACACCAAAACTGGAAGAGCCAGCAAGAGAGGATTTAATGGCTCTACGAAAGATAAAGACATATGGTACGATATCCATGGAATCATGAAAACAATAAATTACGACCTACATGTCGAGAAGTTGATGGCTCAAAGCAGTTTTAATACCTGAGAAGCCGGAGTCAAGGAGAGAAGGAGAAGGAACACGAGCTGAAGACTTTTTTCCTTTCAACTCGGACATAAATCTCGCTTCTGATCAACATTCCTGATTTGGAAAAGAGAGTTTTCAAGCCATGAAGTGTTAGATTTTAGTTGCCTTTCAAGAGAAGCTCTTAACTTTGCCAAGGAGGTGGCAAAGATTGTCCCCACCCTTCACCATAATGCAGTGCCAGAGATGTCCTTATCTGGCAAGGCTCAATACCTAATCTGCATGGAATTTGAAGTGAGCCCCCGCCATTCTCTTCACCATCATACATGGCACAAAGATTATTCACGCGAAAAATTCAAGTAGCTAATCTAAAAGGTAGAACAGTAATTAGAGAATAAATCTTTGTTGCACTATCAATAAATATGCCATTGATAGAAACCAGAATATCTGTAAAGAAAATTAAATGAGAACCTTTCCCTTCAAATGATCACCATTAGATTCTGATAATTAAATTAAGAGGCACTAGTTAGAAAAGGAAAAGAAAAGAAGATACTTCTATCGAACTAATTAATAATAGAGTAAGTTCCATTAATCAATATCAGTGCATTTATTCAGGTGTGAAAGACCAAAATCCGCCTTCAATACCACTCATATGGCGGAGATTAGAACATGACATTCCACTTGCTCTATTTATCTATTCTTCTACAAACTTACATTGTCCTTTACATAGGAAGTACTGAGGATATATCCCTCAGCAACAAGCTATTATGATCTATCACCGATCAAACAACAGAGAGCACCGAGTTGAAGACTCGGCAGCAAAAGCGAAAGCCTAGAAGATCTACCACTAGCATGTAATTGAAACTAAATCACCACACAACCATAAAAACACTAGATTTAACGTGGTTCGGCAATGTACCTATGTCCACGGAGGGGAGGGGAGAAATCTTTATTGAAAACAGAGAAGAAAATACAAGAGTTACAAAAAGATATCTCTCTCACAACTCTTAATAGTGGAAATCTGAATTTCTCTTGAATTCTTGACACGCTTTAAAAGGCCACTCCCAAGGGGTTTATATAAGATAAATCCTAGTTCAATACAAACTCCAACAACCAAGTCAGCACTGCCTCAGAGAAACAAGAAACCCGGATCCAAACCAAAACAGAAAATAGAACCGTACTAGAAAACTGTCAGAACCCGATATTAATCGACTAGGGCAAATCATTAGTCGACTAATACCAAGTATTAGTCGACTATACCCAGAACCTAGTTGACTACTGTAATGTAATCTGAAAATCTAACTTTCCGTTGCAGGGCCTAATCGACTAGCCCAAGACCTAGTCAAGTAATAAGACCTATTAGTCGACTATAATATGCACAATGCGTGTACATGTCCGTGCTTGATTTGTGAAGCTTGTAACACCTTCACCTAAGCCTGGATTCTTTCTAATGAATATGAGGTACTCTAAATACTAATAATCTTCACCTTGACTTATGTTCATTGAGTCCCTCCGTAGAAATTGTCCTCTGCTTTATTCGTCTTACTTTCTCCCCCTTTTTGTGACTTAACTTGTTTCCCTCCCAAGAGTCTGTTCGCTACTTTACCTTTAGAGAACCTTGATGAAGTTCATAGATGCTCTGAACTCTCCACCGGGATGGTCTTCGTCGTCATATCTGCTGGATTCTTTTTCATGCTAATCTTTATCAAATCGATCACCTTATCATCCACGACCCACTGACATATCTTGTGATATCTCACATCAATGTGCTTCGTCCGCTTGTGATACATGTGAACTTTAGCGAGATGAATAGCACTCTGGCTGTCGCAATGAACCTGAACTGAATCATGTATTATACTGAACGTTTCAACCAATCCTCTCAACCACAAAGCTTCCATTGACGCCTCAACTGCAACCATGTACTCCGCTTCTGTCATTGAAAGAGCAATTGTATCTTGCAACTCTGCCTTCCAACTAATGATGCACTCAGCTACTGTGAACACATAACCCGTCGTAGATCTTCACTGATCAAGATCTCCTGTATAATCTGCATCAACATAGCCTTGTAGTAACTCAGGCTTTTTTGTTTTCAATCTTTGAAACACCAAGCCTAGTCTCGCAGTCCCTCGCAGATATCGTAGCATCCACTTCACTGCTCCCAATGTTGCTTTCCTGAATTTGATATGAACTGACTCACTTTACTAACTGCATAGGCTAAGTCAGGCCTAGTGCAGACCATAGCATACATGACTGATCCCACCGCACTAGCATATGATACTCGAGACATCTCCTCTTCTGATGATGTGGACATTGTTTGAAGGATAATTTGAAGTGACATGCCAAAAGAGTGGTGTCTGGTCTTACTTCTACCATGTTAAATCTCTTCAACACTTGAACATGGTTCTCCTGGGATAGCCAAAGTCTGCCTGAGTCTCTGTCTCGAATGATCTCCATACCTAAAATCTTCTTGGCTTCTCCCAAATCCTTCATGTCAAATTCTTCTTGAGCTGAGCTTTAAGCTTCTGAATATATGTCTTGTTTTTCGCAGCAATTAACATATCATCCATATATAACAATAATATGTCAGATCATTACTCTCTTAAAACAGACACAATTATCATACTCTTATATCCGGCCTTGATCATGATGAAATAGTCGAACCATTTGTACCAAGACGGGTCGCGACCCGCCAGACCCAACCCGACCTGACCCAGAGTTAGCGGTCTGGCTTTGAGCTAATCGGGTTTGGGTCGTAATCGGGTCGACCCATCTGACCCGATTATTAAATGGGTCGGGTCGACCCGAACCCGCCAGACTCGCTTGACCCGCCAGACCCGATTATTCTCTCTCCTCTTCGGCCCCCTCGCCTCGATCTCCTCTGCCACCGCCCACGCCTCCTCCTCTTCGCCTAAATTAAATTGTCAAAAATATGCGTGAGCCTATTTTCGAACCAATGACCTTAAGTGTGTAAATTTAGTGCGATGACCAACTATACCACCCAACAATTTGATAATATAGTGTAAAGAATTTGTATTTAAGGTTTAATAATCGGGTCAAACGGGTCGGGTCGGGTCGACCTAACTAAGTCCGGGTCATTTCGGGTCTGAATTTTTGACCTGTATAATAATCGGGTCGGGTGGACCTGACCCGATTATTATACGTGTCGAGCAGTAATCGGGTCGGGTCGACCCGACCCAACCCAATTGCCACCTCTAGTTTGTACCACTGTCTGGGAGACTTCTTAAATCTATAAAGGGACTTATTTAGAAGATACACTTTGTTTTCTTTACCTTCCTGAATATAATCTTCAGGTTATTTCATGTATATTTTCTCCTCCAGCTCACTATGCAGAAACGTTGTTTTGACGTCCATCTGCTCCAACTCTAAAGCAAACTGAATAATTATCGCCAATAACATCCGAATAGATGTATGTTTGACTACAGGAGAAAAGATCTCATTATAACCAATACCCTCCTTCTGAGCATATCCTCTGACAACTAACCTTGCATTGTACTGCTCATTGTCCTTCTTTCGAAAGACCCATTGTAACATGTTGCCTTAAAGTCCTTTGGAAGATCAACTAATGTTCATATTTGATTTCTATCTAAAGACTTCATCTCTCACTCTATGACTGTAATCCACTTTTCGTGGTCATCTGCCTCGATCACTTTCCTGTAACTGTTAGGATCTCATGTTTCTGTTACTAATGTGAAAGAGATATAATCATCTTCCCAGCCATACCTTGTTGGTGACACCATAACTCTGACTGACCAACTCAACGGTCTAAGTTGCTCTTGAGTAGCCGCTTCATCTGTATCTGAGGAGTCCTCTTCTGACCTTTCAGGCCTTTTAGGGCTCTCTGATAACTCAACTTTCTTTTCTTGAGTGTCTGCCAAACTGTTTGAAGCTCCACCTTGCGCTTTATTCTCCGTCTTTGACTTTTCTTGCAACATTGATTCTTCATCAAAAACCACATGTCTGCTAGTAAATGTACTCCTTTTCTTAAGATCACAAAGTCTGAAACCCTTGACTCCTTTGGTGAACCCGGTGAAGACACACTTCTTAGACTTGGACTCCAGTTTATTCCTTTTCTGACTATCAACCAAACTATATACCGGGCAACCGAAAATCTGTAAGGTTAAGTAGTCCACATATTCTCCTCGCCATATCTCCTATAGGATTTGAAGATCAATAGTTGTTGATGGTGACATGTTTACCAGATAACTCTTCGCCTCTGCTCAAAATCCTTCTGACATATCATCCTGTAATCTGATACTGCGGGCACGCTCTATAAGTGTCTGATTCATACATTCTGCTACTCCGTTTTGTTCTGATCGCCCTGGAATACTTATCTGGTGTTTGATGCCCTTACTTACTAAGTAGTCTTTGAATTTTTTGGAGGTATACTCGCCTCCATTGTCAGACCTCAAGACTTTCACTTTCCGTCCTGTCTGATTTTCCACCATTATTTTCCACTCCTTTAACTTCTGAAAGACTTCTGATTTTTGCTTCAAGAAGTATACCCAAACTTTTCTTGAAAAATCATCTATGAAAGTAACATAGCACCTAGCACCCCCAATGGATCCTACTGGTGAAGGCCCCCACACATCCGTATGTATGAGATCTAGCAATTTGTCTTGTGCTGAGATGTAGAGAAAGTTACTCTACGTTGCCTACTCATAATGCAAAATTTACAAAAATTAAGTTTGCAATTTTTGATACATGGTAGAGCACTCCTTTTGTGTAAGGCTTGAAGACCTCATTCGCTCATGTATAACATGTGCCAAAGTCTTGTAGTATCCTCCTTCTTTGTTGCTGCTGAAGCATCACCAACAATAATGCTTCATGTCAACTTATACAAGTTTGTTGTCCATTCTCCTTTGAGAATCATCATGAAGCCTTTAGTAACTTTGATTTCTCTATCTGCACTAGAAAACTTGTACTCTCGAGCTTTCAAAGCTCCCAACGAGAGAAAATTCTTCTTTAAATCTGTAATGTGTCGAACGTTCGTGAGTGTTTGAACTTGTCCATCAAACATCCTCATACGGATGTTATCGATGCCAACAGTGTTACACACGATGTTATTTCCCATCAGGACAGAGCTTTCATCATAAGGCGTGAAAGTACTGAATCACTCCCTTTTGGGTCACATATGGTATGTGCACCCCCAAGTCAAATAACCAAGCATCTGAGTATTTACCTTTTCCTGACTTAACAGTCAAGACATCACATGAATCCTCATCTGCTTCTTCAACAATCCCGGCTTGATCTGACTTTCCACTGGTACTAGCCCCATCAGAATCTTTGTCACCTCTCCTCTTCAGTATCACCTTGTATTTCATACAATTTTTTTGATGTGCCCTTGTTTCTTGCAAAAGTAGCATTGCTAGAAGCCTCTGGATTCTTTTTGGGTCTCCTACTTTTTGATCTTTCTCTCTGGCCTTTGACAAATAATCCTGAGGCCTTCTCTGTATAATCTGTCTTGTTCATCAGCTCATTATTCTAGAGCATCTGCCTGACATTTTCTAACTCTAAGATCTCCTTATCATACATGATGGTGGTAGCCAAGTGGTCATAATTTGATGGAAGAGAAGAGATTAACGGAAGAGCTTTGTCTTTTTCTTCTAGTTTAATATCTAGAGCTAACAAGTTGCTTAAAATTCTATTAAAAGTATTGAGATATTATAGAATAGGCGTACCTTCCTTCATCCGAAGGCTGTATAACTGCTTCTTCATGTAGAGCTTGTTCGACAAACTCTTCGTCATGTAAAGGCTCTTCAGCTTACATCAAAGACCAGCAGTTGTCTCCTCATTCATCACGTTGTAGAGGATCTCATCTGATAGGCACAGTATGATCGTGGCCTTTGCGCGGAAGTTGATGTCGTTTCACTTATCATTCCCCATCTTCGATGGCTTCTTTCCAATACCAATTAGGACCTTGTGTGTGCCCTCCTTCACGAGCAACGATGTTACTCGCATCTTCCACAATAGAAAGTTGGACTTCCCGTCAAATTTCTCCACCTCGAACTTAGTTGTCGTGGTCGTCTTGCTAGCGATCGCTCTGATACCAATTGTTGTGATCTATTACCAATCAAACAACAGAGACACCGAGTTGAAGACTCGACAGCGGAAGCGGAAGCGTAGAAGATCTATCACTAGCAAGCAATTGAAACTAAATTACCACAGAACCTAAAAAACACTAGATTTAATGTGGTTTGGCAATGTGCCTACCTCCACGGGGAGGAGGGGAGAAATCTTTATTCAAAATAGAGAAGAAAATAGAAAAGTTACAAGAAGATTTCTTTCTCACAACTCTCAATGGTGAAATCTGAATTTCTCTTGAATTCTTAACACACCTTTAAAAGGCCATCCCCAAGGGGTTTATATAGTCATTTAGGACGATCCTAGTTCAATGCAAACTCCAACAATCAAATCAGCACAACCTCAGAAAAATAGGAAACCCGGATCTAAACCAAAATAGAAAATAGAACCGTACTAGAAAACTGGCAGAACCCGATATTAGTCGACTAGGGCAAATCATTAGTCGACTATTACCAAGTATTAGTCGACTATACCCAGAATCTAGTTGACTACTGTAATGCAATCTGAGAATCCAACTTTCTGTTGCAGAGCCTAGTCGACTATACTAAAGTATCAGTCGACTAATAAGACCTATCAGTCGACTAATAACATGTACAATGTCCGTACATGTTCATACTTGATTTGTGAAGCTTATAACACCTCTATCTAAACTTGATTTTTTTTCTCTAATGAATATGAGACACTCCATGTACTAACACAAGCTTCCAACTCTATCCAGTACAAAGGCCAGTTGTTTTTTTCTCCATAATTCAGAAACATTCTTTATATCTATCTCTCTTGTTCTATTCGTCGTTTTTATTTCCTTTATTCTCACAGAAGGGCCAAATTCCCATCAACAGGAGGCTGTATCTTGGCCTTTTCTTTTCACACGTCTTCTTCACCACATTAATAGAACCTCGATTGCATTTGAACTCTTTGTTCAAGCTGCTGCTTATTTATATAGCCAGTTATCCTGCTATCACAACTGAAGCCACAGCAGCTCCCTACAGAATGTTTAGCCTCAGAATCACAAACCCACTTGCCAATCTCCGGCAACAGTTCTTGCTTCCCATATCATCAACATCTCACTCTTCTCCTCCTCTAAAAGCAAACTAATCCCAGTGTTTGCCAGAATTCTCAAATCCCAGATCCCCTTCATCACAGTACGATGCAGACTATGCTTCCTCGTTCAAGTTTTCATCGTCATGGTTTCAAATGTTTCAACCATGCTGGCAGAAACTGTATTTGCTTCTTGATATATCTTTTTTCATTCCCGGCGAAGCTGTCATTTGTGCAATTTGCCAAGTTTCTTTGTGTCAGTATTGTTTGAACACATCAAATGAGTGAATTCTGATCTTCTTTCGGTTGTTCATGAGTTCAGTCTGTTCTCTAATGACAATTGTACAAGGGAAGGCTCTATTTCAATGGGAATTCAAATCTGGAAACAAAAGACCATACCCAATCCTAGAATTCAATCTTAATGAGCCACTCACTGCACATATGGAATCAAATCCAAGGCAGTTTCATCATAGGAGGACTGTTTTAGAGGGAAGAAAGTTTTGGTGGTGGGCTGTGGGAATTCAGGCATGGAAGTTTGCTTAGATCTCTGCAACAATCAAGCTCAAGCTCAAGCTCCTATGGTTGTTCGCGATAAGTTAACATGGTGATCTTCTCTTCATTCTTTATCTGGGCTACCTTTCCTTCTCAAACTTTTGTTCAACAAATTGTCTCTTGTTTCTTTCCTGCTGTAGGTTACTTGTGTTTTTGGTTCACTGAGATCTCCTCTAGTGACATCATAGTTTTTTGTTCTCTTGGTGTTCTTTTATCATCTTCTGTATCTAACTCACTTGTATGTTGCTTGCTTCCTTTGTTTTTCATTTCTTAATAAATTTTGTGATTGGTTTCCAAGAAATATTTCAGTTATAACTCTTAATGTTACCAATTTTCTTTGGCTTTCTCACTTCACTGTGACATCATTTTAACTGTGGAAACCAATCACCTTGTGGACGATGTTAGACTTATTTTCGTTTTAAAGTCTAATTTATTTTGGGCCTAATCAAGTCAATTGGATATTTGCAGCCGTCCACTTAACTTATGTTGTTTGACCCAATAAAGAATTGATCAAACTAAATGGTTTGGGTCTTCACATGTTTTTTATTACACTTAGCCATGAGTGTATTTAAATTAGAATGTGGGACTTATCTACACGTGTGGAACTCGTGTTATAAATCAAGGGCCTCATCTACTCTAAGGATAAAGAAGAGAACTTGGTGGCTGGAGAGAAGAATCCTCTCCCTCAACTCTAGCGTCCTCGAGATCGTGCAACCTTCGGCATCCTTTTCGTGATGGAATCAGGTATGCTTAAAACCCTACTTCCCTTTGATCATGATAAAGAGGCTTATAGTATATGTGTAGATCTTGTATGGAATCAATTTAGATCTAACAATTTGGTATCAGAGCCTCCTCTTTATCGGATCATCGGGATATAAAGTAAATTTGTTGATCTTGATCTATCAAAATTCCAATCAATCTCTTGATTTAATTCAATAAAAATTATTTTTTGTGTCTCAAATAATTGAATTAAATTGAATTCATGTATAAATTTTTTCTGAATTAAATCTGTGTGCTATATATGTATATTTTTTTTTGTTAATTCTGTTTTTTTAATTAAAACAGAAATTAATATATATATATATATATATATATATATATATATATATATATATATATATATATATATATATATATATATATATATATATATACATGCTGCATGGTCGGCTGCATGCAAGCAATGCATGCAGCACAAGATATTTTATTATATAAAAAAAAAGGGGGAAGGGATATTAGATGCATGCGCTGGAAGCACCAGCGCATGCATCATAAAGAAATTAAAAAAAAAATACAGTGACATGCAGGCGCGGGCACCGCGCTGGGCTGCCGGCACACAGTGGCAACATGAAAGTTTTTTTTTCTGGTTAGGGTTTCCTTAATTTGGGATTGTGAGATTGATTACGATTAGATTTTTTGATATAGATACAAAATTTAAATCTAATAAGGAAACTCATTTAATCTATTCTTAATTGGTCTCACATTAGTGTTCATTGGGTTTTATTCAGTTTATTTAAACCCGGCCCAATAAGAAAGGAAACCAATAACTTAACCATTGCGAGTCGGGTCTGATCCAGACCCGATAAGCACTGCAGACCCGTTTTGCCTATAGAAACTTCAATTAGCCATTACGGGCTCATACGACCTCTGTTTTGGGCATGTAAACAGTCGTTTCGAAGCTCTTGACGAACACTACAGTATTAAAAAACTATACATGACAAAACAGTAGTTAGTTGACATAAAGAAGGTATTGAAGTGTTTGTTTATCATGGTTATGTGTACCCTTACATGCTTCCGCTTCATTAATATTTATATTATTGCTTATATTGTCTAGCATGATGAATATTGATGTGTACTACAGTTAATAACACACAGATAAAGATATATACATGTTCAAGCTAAAGAATTTATAAAAGAGCATATTTAATTGCATATGTAGTTCATGCGGATAATAGCCGGCCCAAAAGAAGACTATTGTTTGGCCGAATTATGTACTGCTTCGAATACTTGATGTGGATAATGCAAGTGGGAGAATCTTGGTGTGTGGTAATCGGCCCAAAGGAAAGTTGTCATATTATTGGCCCATATTGCATTACCCTCATCAACTAGTCTGATGGCAGAACAAGAATCCAGATGCATAAATTTGTGTGGCCCATGCGTGTGACAATCGGCCCAAAGGAAGGTTGTTATTATGGCTGGGTCATTACATATATTATATGGTCAATATAAATTACTTAAACTTTGGGACCAATCCTATAAAGTGACAGTCGGCCCAAAGGAAGGCTGTTCTCTTACATAGGACCTAGACTTTAAGATATCTATATTGGGCCAATACAGTGTTGGCATATAGAGACACCACTTGTTCTGAAAGTTTAACCGGCAGCTCTATCGGTTAAATTGGTTGCATTTTCTAAAATTCATTTTTTTTATGGCTATTACAGTAGAATTTTATTAAATGCAATGTTTATGTTAAACTGATGAAAAATTGTACACTTATGTAGTTTAAATTGAATGGTACAAACTTTAAGAAGTGGTAAAACCACGTAAACGATCGTTCTTGAATTCATGCACCTAGAGTACACCTTAAAGATTGATGGATCTCTACTATCACTAATAAAAGTTCAGTAAAAAAAAGGTCAATTATGGTAAGTGGGAGAGATCTTACAAGATGTGTCTAATGGTAATAAAGTACACTATTCCTATAACTATTAGGGGTTCTATGCCTAATAAAGTCAGTTTTCACTTAGCATCCAGGGTAAACTTCTAATAAGAAAAGTAAAAGTGAAACTAAAGGGAGGAACATAAACACCACTACAGTGGCTGATCCTAAGTAGCAAAAGTGCAGAAAAAGTAGCCTAAGGTCATTGTATGCTTCTTCTATAAGAAAGTAAGTCACCTCAAGTAGGAATACATAAAGTATCAGAAATGGTTATTTAGCGGGTATATCTCATATTTATGTTTGTTCTGAAATTAATTTAGCTTTAGTGCCACTTGATACAAGGTTGATAGATAACTCACATAAGCGATTCAATGCGAAACTTTCAAATCCAAAGGAGGCCCAACCCAGCTGAGTGATACGTATACATGGGTGATGGAAATAAAGTTGCAATTAAAGTTGTTAGAGCTTGTAGGTTTAAATTAGATTCTGATTTTTTGTTTTAGATTTGGATGAGACTTTATATGTACCGTCCTTTTAGGCAGAATCATATTTCTATTTTATTTGTTAGACAGATCTAGTTTTACTGTCACTCTTGATAATGAAATGCTTAGTTTACTTTCTAAATCTAAAGTTGTTGGTATTAGAATTCTGATTGATGGCTATGTAAATTAAAACTTCATGCTTTATATACTGAATCTCTATATGTGAATAGCCTAGGCACTAAGCGAAAATTAATTAAAGAAACATTAGAAAGTTTGGTAATAGACGAAGTTCATGTGTCTTAATTTCGTGTATATAGACATTTGTGGTCCATTTCCTATAACTTCTTGGAATGGTCACGAATATTTCATCACTTTTACAGACAATTACTCTCGTTATGGGTACGTAATACTTATTCCATGAGAAATCCCAATCACTGGACATATTTAAAATCTATAAAGCTGAAGTTGAAAAAAAAATCAACTGAATAGAAAGATTAAAGCTGTTAGATCTGATCGTGGTAGTGAGTACTACGACAGATACGACGGATCAGGTAGATGTCCAAAACCATTTGTCAATTTTTTGAAAGAGTGGTATTATCGATTAGTGTACCATATCAGGGACACCTCGTCAAATGGTATTGTTGAGAGATAAAATCACACACTAAAGGACATGGTTAGGAGTATGATAGCTCACACTACTCTACGAAAGTCATTATATAGTGAAGCCTTAAAGATGATTGTCACCTCCTTAATAGAGTACCTAGCAAAATAATAACTAAAACCTTATATGAGTTATGGACTGGGAAATCTCTCAATATTAGGCATCTACATGTTTGGGGTTGTCCAGCGGAAGCTCGGTTATATATACCATATGCAAGAAGTTGGACTCAAGGACAGTTAGCTGTTTATTTGTAGGGTATTCTGAGAGATATAAAGGCTTTAGTTTTATTGTCCCTCCACTAAGAACATAAAGACGGATTGCTAAAATTTTTGAGAATATTCAGAACAGTGGGAGTCAACTACATAAAGATTTCATATTTAAGAAAGAACATAATGTTATACCCATGACAATTGTTCCAAATGATAAAGTAGTTATTCCACTTCAAGATGAAAATACAGTTGTATCCTTATAAGATACATATACAATTCATCCTGAAGTAGATCATGCTGGTGAGGTAGAAACTGAAAATTCTCAACCACAAGTGCCTAGGAGATCAACTAGGGAGAGGAGATCAGTCATTGCAAATGATTATATATAGTTTATCTTCAATAGCATGAGTTTGACATAAGGCTAGAGGATGACCCCGCATCCTTAAATGAGGCCAAACTCAACATTCACTCCAGTAAGTGGTCAAATGCCATGAAAAATGAGTTAAAATCCATAAAAGACAATGATGTTTGGGATTTAGTAGAGTTACCTGAAGGAAAGAAACCGATTGGTTGTAAATGAGTATTCAAAACCAAGCGGGATTCGAAAGGTAATGTCGAAAGGTATAAGGCACATCTTGTCACAAAGAGATTCACTCAAAGAAATGGCATTGACTATAAGGAGACTTTCTTCCTAGTTTTCATGAAGCATTCTTTTAGAATTATTATGGCACTGGTGGCCCACTTTGACCTGGAGTTATACCAAATGGATGTTAAGATTGCCTTTCTTAATGGTAGCATTGAGAAGGAAATCTGTATGGTGCAACCAGAAAGTTTTTAAGTGAAAGTTTCATAATATTTGGTTTGCAAATAAAGAAATCCATTTATGATCAAATCAAGCATCCCGTTAATGGTATTTGAAATTTGATCAAGTAATATCCGATTTTGATTTTAAGGAAAATATAGTTGATCATGTATTTACCATAAATTTAATGGGAGTAGACTTATATTTCTTGTGCTATATGTGGATGACATTCTACTAGCAAGTAAAGATATGATTCTTTTACTTGACACCAAGAGTTTTCTCTCAAAGAACTTTGAGATGAAAGATCTTGGAGAAGATTCTTTTGTAATAGGCATCCAGATTCAACGTGACAGGACACGTGGAATATTAGGTTTATCACAAAAGGCCTATATCGATAAGGTGCTAGATAGATATGGCATGAAGAATTGCTCTAAGGGAGATAAATTAAGTCTACCCTAATGTCTCAAGAACGACCTTCAGAAAGAGCAAATGAAAGACATTTCATATGCATCGACGGTTGGAAGTCTGATATATGTTCAAGTTTGTACCCATCCAGACATATCATATACCATTGAGAAACTTTGCAGATACTTGATCAATCATGGGATTGATCTCTAGAAGACTGCGAAGAAGGTAATGCGATATTCATAGAAGACTATATGAAATCTGATCAGTTGCAGCTGATTGGATACACAGATTTAGATTATGCTGGATGTATCGGCAATAGGAAATCCACTTCATGTTACATTTTCCTTATTGTAGGAAGATGGCGGATTTAGTCGAGAGGCCATTACAACTACACTGTGACAATAAGAGCTATAAAGCTCTACGACAATAGTGACAAGAGTTCAGCAAAGTCGAAGCATATCGACATCAAGTTTCTTGTCATCAATGATAAAGTTCAGAATCATATTTTGTCTGTTGATAGTGATGACACTATTCTTAATATTACAGATCCACTCATTAAAGGACTTTCACCTAAAGTCTTCTTAGAGTATATTGCTCATATGGGGATAACTAGTCATTATGATATCCTGATTTATGGGAGTGGATAATTTTATGTAACAGACATTAATTCTAAGTGCACTTTATGGATATTTGTTGATTCTGATAAATAAATTTATAACTGCTCTTTCCTAAAGTTTATTTTTTGCGCATTTGAGTTTGTTGAATTAGCAATTAGTGTAACACCCTATCCTCAGAATACGTACACAGCTATGTGTTCTGATTTTTGGAGCGTTTTTTTATTTTTATTTATTTATTTTCTGTTATTTAAATTCTTACTCATATAGCAGTACTACATGATTTGACCTTTTTGATATTCAAGATTTGACCAATTTTAGTTTCAAATATTATTTTTTAATATTCTAGATTTTTCATGATTTTCTGAAATTTTTCGGAATTAAGTTGTAAATCTTCAACACCGGTGTCGACCAGTGTCGTTGACCGACTCTCGGATTTTTAATTCACAAATGGAGTTGAAAATCTAAAAACAGCTTTCACATTATTTCTTAAAATAATGTTTTCTATATAAATGAATTTTTTGAGAATTTTTAAAATTTATCAAATTCCCCTGGATTTGGTGTCGGTCAGTATCACTGGTTGATTCCAGGAATTTTAGTTTACAATTGGAATCAAATTTCTGAATTTTGCTTTCATATTTCTTCTTAAAATTATATTTTCTTCTTTCAGGCATTTTCTGGAATTTTTTAGATTTTATCAAAATCCGGCCGACCGGTGTAGACCGGTGCAACGGTTGACTTTAGGATTTTTATCTTGAAAATGAGATTGAATTTCTGAAAACCGATTTCACCAAAAATCTTTAAATAATATTTATTATTTTTGAGAATTTTTGGAAAGCTTTTCGAGATACTTTATTTTTCGGGCTTTTCCCGAGTTCCGGTGTTTTCCCAGATACCGGAATTCTATCCGGATATTTTACCTTTTCTCTCTCATGAGACCCACTAAATTTGGGTTCAACATTAAATGCAGTATGAAGAGGATCTCTACATTTAATGCTTATGTGCAAATTCAACTCTGAATCTTGTCACCATAATTTTTTGTCTTTTTCATCAAACGCAACTTTTGCATTTTTCCCTGGACGCGAGCTCCATCCCCGCGTCTGGACAATTGCCAGACGCAGGTTTTCAGGAAACGCGGATTTTCATTGGACGCACGTCTCTTTTACAAGAGACGCAAGTCTCATTTTAAGGGAATCATGTCAATGGCAACATTATAATAATCTTATTTCCTTTATATATATAACTCCTCTTTCCTTTCTCTCTCTCACATTATTTCCTTTCTTCTTCTTTGTTTCCAACAGCAAGCAACGAAGGGCAGCAGCCCAAAAGAGCCTTGCCTCCCTCCTTGGTCGGCCACTTTCACCACCATCACCACCATCTCCCCCACCAATTCCTCCACCATTCTTCCCTCCATCTCCTCCACCATTCCAACAACAACAACACCATCTCTACCATCTTCTTCTTCCTCTTTTCTACCAAGAAACCCATCTTCTCCACCAAACTTCACCACCTTCCACACCACTACCTACACCACCTTGGCCACCACGAACCACGTCATCTTTCTCTCCTCGGAATACTCTTTCTAACGAGGTATAGCTTCGCTCTCCGAAGCCTCGTTTTCAAAACTCCATTTCTCCCTTTTGAACTACACTTGTACCCTCTAGATTTCTTGGACTTGGAGCTTTAACCATCTTCTCCGGCCAACTCCGGCCGCCGCCGGCAACGTGGCCGACCATCCCCTTCCCTTCTTCTTTCTTATCTTCCTTTCCTTCTTTCTTTTCTTCCCTTCATTCATTCATTATTTCTTTCTCTTTTCTTTCCTTCTTTCTTTTTCCTTTCCTTTGATTCCAAACCTGCGTCCCTCTCACCCTTTCCCTGCGTCTCCCTTTTATTTCCCTGTCTCTCTCTTTCTCTTTTGTGTGATTACTACACGCGGATTTTACCCCCTGCGTCCGAGTAATTATTCAACGCGATCCTCGCGTTCTTTTGTCAACGCGACGCAGAGTTTATGCTCGCGTCTGCGTTCTCCTCGTGTCCTTGCTGGAACGCGGGTCTCGAACCCTGCGGTTGTGACATCTACGCAACGCGACTCCCGCGTCTGCAATTTTCGCGTCTTCATTCTCCCTCCTCCTCCATAAATATTTAAACGCATTGATTACCTGGATTTCAGAGCTTGGGATTTCCCGGTGTATTTCTTAAAGTTTTAGGCGAGTGATCTCGCTTTCCTTCAGATTTTCCTGCTACGTCATGCTGACTAATATTATATTATTTTTCTGACACACTTGCATGTATCATGCTACTACTTGATACTCGCCTCGTTATGGCATATTGATACTTAACTTGCGATTATCATATTTACGGGAATCCTGTAACTTGAAATTATAATACTCTTATACTCTTGAACTCCTGATCTTGTCATGCACTTGCTTTCCCATAGATTGATAATTACATAATAAATCATAAAAAGAAACCACTTGAATCGGGTCGGGGGAAACTTACGGCTATCAATATATGTTCGTGTTTACAGTGGCACTAGGTATGTTGTGCAACTAAAACTTTCGGTCTGACCTGTGGGCCTCCAGGCGACCGAGGGGAGTGCTGGCTCCCTCCTTCCTGGTACCATCTTGATAAGGGCATTCTATAAGACCCTCCTGTACGCCTTGCGGCTGGTTCCGAGCACCAGTAACGGAATGTCCTGGACCGTGGTCCCAGGCATGCACGGGACCCACTGTAAACATTGTTCGTTAATACCCCCGTTGGTTTCCAATAACAGCCTCGATTTACTCATATGTGGATGTATGTGTGCTGGGACGCTATGACACATACCTAGACATATGGGTAGAACGAGTAATAAGTATAAATATTGAAGATGGCAGCAATAGATTTATTCAGGCCTTATCACTTTCATTTTATGCCTCCATTTCTTGCTTACTGTACAAGTACTCTTGACACAGTTCTTGATGCTTAAATATGTTGGCCCAATGGCCTTCCACTCTAGTTTTGATGATGATCAACACTCATGTAGTTATGATTACTAATATTCTTGTGTTTCTAAGTTTCAGATCATTAACAGGATATTAGTTGGTGATTAGCTTCAACAAGATGATTAGAAGCTATTTATGATGATTCCGGTGCCTAAGCTTAAAGATCATACCTTTGCACTTGGAGAATCACGGAGTTTTGGAGCAAGTCTACTTGAAGATGAAGATCGTCAAGAAGACTTAGGTATCCTAGTTTAGATAGAGTTTTAGATCCATTTGTAAAGCTTAGTTTAGTTGATATGCTCAAGTGAACACAAAACACACACGTTTTATGATTTGATATTTGGTTTTTATGAATAGTTGTTCAAAACAAGTTTACATATGTTTTATGTATAGTAGATGTTTTCTATTTATACATACATGCTTTAACTTGGTAAACAAACTTATTTTGACTATCCTATTCATGCTTTGGAAAAATCAAGTTTGATAAAAATACAAGTTTTGTTTTTGATAAAATTGGCAAGACACAAAAATGAATTGATATGATTGATATATGTCTTGAAATTTTTATCACATGTTTATGTTTCAACATAAAATGATAAAACAATTTTTATGGTATTTTTAAAAGAGATAAAAGATTTTTTAGAAAATATTTTTCCAAATTTTTCTGACCTGGTTTTGTGCTGACAGGCTGGTCGGCCGACCGCACCAAGGGCCGGTCGACCGAGCCGGTCGACCGACGTGCACAGACGTGCACGTCTGTTAGGCACAGTGGTCGGTCGACCGGACCGGTCGACCGGGCCTGAGAGCTCTGCTCTCGGTTTATTTCGGTCGACCGGACCGGTCGACCGATGTTGCCCAACGGTCACATTTTTGACCGTTGGCGGTCGACCGGGCCGGTCGACCGGCAGTTGGTCAGACTGCCACATCAGCCTAACGGCTAGTTTTTCCTAGGGGCTATATATACCCCATTTCTCCATTGTTTTGGAGAAGAATTTTTGAGCTAAAAATTTTCAATTTTCTGAAGAGTTTAAAAGAGTTTTTAAAAGAGTTTTTAAGTCAAAAAGATTTCATCTTATTTGTTTTTGGGTTTTTGGAAAATCAAAGAAAGCTAGGGTTTTGGGAGATTGTTTTATTTTTCATTTTCAATCATTTACAAGTGATTTCCCAAGTAGTTTTTCTTTGTTGCTGGTTTCCAAAAACACCTTATTTCCACACTTGAGCTATCACCTATCCTAAACTATTAGGATCTTTGTTTTTGTGGAAAAAGAAAGAGAAAGAGAATTGTTTGAGGTTGTTTGTTGTAAACCTCATTGTTGTAAACACCCTTTTATTTGTGAATCCCTCTTCGGTAGAGGTGATCGGGTGATTGTGTTGTGAGCCTCTTCGGTAGAGGTGTGTTTGTTGGTTGTATTGGCTACGGGCCTAACCCCTCGGTTGTGAGGAGGTTGTTATTTGAGAGAGGAGTTTGGTACTCCTAGAGTTGTAAGAAATCCTCTTTGGTAGAGGTTCCCTCGGTGGGAGTTGAGATAGTGGAAATCCTACACGGTGGTGTAGGCGGGGATGTAGAGCAAGGTGCTCGAACCTCGAAACAAATCTTAGTGTTTGCGTATTGATCCATTGTCTCTCTAACTCTCTCTCTTATAATTGTGCAAAGCATCATACTTCATATCATCATATTTGCTTGTGTTGAGCATAACTCATATTGCCATATCATATTGCTTGTGTTGCCTTGCATTATTTTATATTGCTATATCCTTTATTGCTTGGCTTGATTGTGTGTGCACATTGCTTGGATTGCTTGTGTGTGTGTGCCTAACTTATACTCATCCAACAAGAGCTTCACATAGCGCCTCAACCCATATCAAGGGGAATCAAGAGGAGTTTAGTCCAGAGCCTCGCAAGAGGAATTCGGCTACACTTGTTGTATTGTATTAGTTTGTGCATAATTTGCATTAGCTTCCGCACTTAGCGCACTTAGTTTGCATTTAGTTTCTTAGATTAGCACTTACACCTATTCACCCCCCCTCTAGGTGTTTTTTCAATTGGTATCAGAGCTAGTGCTCCTGATACTTAGGCTTAACATCCTAGGAGTGATCCATTTGCTTGCTAATCTCATTTGTATTTGTTTGTTTGCACATTCATATATAGTTTACCATGGACTTCATGACCCCTCCTAGCTTTGACCCTTCCAACATTGATGTTTGGAAGTATAGGTGTCCATGTACCTAAAAACCCTAGGTTTGCATGTCCTCCTTGCCGCCACCAAGAGAAGTTATCTTGGTGATGGTAATCATATAGGGGCCAATGCACAAGCCCTAGAGGCTATTAGAAGCACACTTCCTAAAGATTATCTTTTATGTGTTTCTAACTTTGATTCCGCCTTTGCAGTGTGGAACAAATTGACAACCACCACCACCTCCAAGCTTCAATTGCCGATCCAAGAAGAGGAATCTAGTGGAGAATCCGATTCTCAATGCTTCATGGTCCAAGGGAATGACTCCCTTGAGGTACATTCGGAATCCCACCTAGATAGTGATTATGATGCTAGTTCTTCATGTGATGATATTGTTGATCCACATGCTTTGAATGAAGAACTTTCAATTGTTTGTGAAAAATTAATTGAGAAGTATAAGATTTTGAAAAAGAAAAGTCTAGGAATAGAAAAAGAAAATAAGTGTTTGAATTCTAGACTTAATATTGCTTTGCAAGAGAAAGAGGAGATCTCTAATGATAGGGATTCATTAAGATCTCAACTTAATCTTGTATTAAAAGAAAATGAATTTTTGAAAAATAAAAATGATTGTGAAAACCTTTTAAAGAAGAATGAAAACTTGTCTTCTAAAATTGATTTTGTTTTAAAAGAGAATGTTGCTTTGAAAAACAAAATTATTTCTATTTCAAATGACTTGAATGCTTGTTTAGAGAAAAATAATGTTTTACATAATAAGATTGATTCTCATGTTTGCCATGCTAGGGTAGTTTCACCTAAATCACCCATTGCATGTTCCACTTCTTCTATGCTCGAAAATGATATAAATTTGTTAAAGAAGAAAATGGATTGTTTGGGCTCCACTATGAGCCAATGTGCCATGAACCACTCACGGTTGGAAACCTTGATTCGAAAGAAACAAGTTCCATCCTTTATGCATGCACACCCATCACGGCATACACATGCTCCACACGGACACCATCAACACATGTATGCTCATGTGTACACATGTACACATTGTGGACGTAAGGGCCACCTTGCTAAATTTTGTTATGATAGATTAAATGTTTCAAATTTAGCAAAGAAATTTGTTTGGGTTAGAGAAGGGACTAACCTCCATGGACCCAAAAGAGTATGGGTACCAAAGACCACCCCTCCTATTGTTTTTGATGTAGGTGTGTGATTAGTATCCAATATTGCATATTTTACATCATAACTCCCATGCATATTACAAATAAATATGTGATTTTTACTCCTCTTCTCTACATATTTGCAGGTACATACTTAAAGGAGAGTTAGCCAATTAATTACCTTAATTAGCAATAATTAAGGTGATTAATTAAAAGATTAAAGATAAAGCCAAATCTCAATCCAGATCCAGAGAGATCCTCGCAACAAATGAAGATTCTGGATATACCACGTGGCCAAACTAACTCTCAACAAACTCCAACAGAAAAATCCAGATCAACGGCCCAGATCTTGCCGCGGGGCGCGGCATGGGCGCGGCAAGATCCTGGCCGTTGAGCCCCGGATTTTGTGGCAACAAACTTTGATCTCGAAGCTTCTCATTTCTGCTATAAATACTGGACCTTCACCTGCGAGCTGAGACTGATCAGAGAAGAGAGAGAGATTAGTGTAATGCTTTGTATTTTGTTAGTTTTTCTTTAGGATTTTTAGTTCTCTCTATGATCTTCTCTTCCCTAGAATTCAATGTAAAAGAGAGTGATTGTGAGGGAGAGAGCTTGTGTAATCAAGAGTGACACTTGAAGCAACAAGGATTGATCCATCCTCCTTCCTCTACTTGAAGCTTGGTTCTAGTTTTCTTGCATTCTTACTTGCTTTATTTTACTTCTTGCTTTAATTACTTGCAATTTACTTCCATGCTTTGTTTTACTTCTTTAATGGCTTCTAGCTAATTTTCCTTCCATGTTCTAGCTAACCACTAGTCTTGCCACTTCACTAACTCATGTGTGTTTGCTTAATTTCATCTTGCAAGTGTATGATCTTCTCTTCTCCGATGGTTAAACCACCGTCTTCAAAGTGAGAAAGTAATTAGGTCAACACGCGAGACAAATCCTACGCCAATGGAGTGACAACATTAGGCAAGCATTCGCTATCAAGAAGTCTAGTAAGTCTTGGCAAGCTAGCAAGGTAAGCTAGTCATGGATTGCTTCTTTTACAAGTTTCCTTTCCTTTTCTTGTGAATACCAATCCACTTCTTGATTTCTTTTCCAACGATTTTCCACCATGAACATAGACATCCTTTTAGTTTCTTTTGCATTTGATTCACTAAGTTTATAAGCAAGAGAAGAATCATCGTTTGTTCACTTCACTACCACACGTAAAGCTTCCATCGCGAGCTCTCCCTGAGATTCGACTCGGTATAGTCCTATACTATAGCGGAGACAAGAAAGGGTACATCAAATACATCTTTATACACATAATAAGTACACCTCTTCTTCGTCTAATCAAAATGGCGCCGTTGCCGGGGAGAGCGACGGTATTTTTACAAGTGAGAAACTAAACGATATATCTTCTCTGTTGCAGGTACAGGTTGAAGATTCAGAAATTTTTGCACAGCAGAAACATACAAGTGGACCTGGGCCTCTGCTCTCGAAAGCAGAGCCCAGGATCCCTCCAAATTGCCGCGTAGCCGCGGCATTTTGCCGTGGAAACGCGGCACTTTGGAGTTCACTACTAATCTGTTTTCTGCAGGGCTTTGATCTCTGCAAAATACTGCTGCTCATATATCTAAAATCTTGTATTCTTCACCTGATATTTGCTAATCAACAGTAAAAGATTTGGTGTAAATTGATAAAAATTGTTTAGACATCTTGCATTATAGGCACGTGTCTTTCAATTACTTTACATTTACTGTTGAAGAGTGCGGGAGGCAAGGTACGTGTCGCATTGCATATAAACTAGGACTCACTCGTTGTATGATTTAATTCCGCTTTGAGTGATTCTTGGTTGTTTACATCGTACACTTGCACGAATCAATTTTAAGGGCAATACCTGTAAATAAGATAAGGTGGGGAGGTCATTACCCTTTCCTTAGCCCGCAAACCACTATCCCAGCACTCACAATCATAAGCTTGTAAATAAAATTTGAATAGACGTTGGCCCTAGGGACATCCGGACTCACTTAGGAGATTATCCTAAGGGGGAAAAGTGTTGGAAATTGACTTCTGTAAAATCAGTGTCTAGGAAAGGGGTTGAGGGCCGAAAGCCCGAAGGTTGCTGGTTACTTAATTAAGGAACGTCCTCGGACGGAAAACCTCCCACCAACCTTACCCTTCCCTGGCTGATTTGCTTATAGTCAGAGTCTACACCAAACCTCCTGTGGACAGTCTATTTAGGAGTCATCTAGGACCAGAAACTCTAGACAAGCTTGGATTGATTTTTTCTTTTGTTGTTTGTTATTTTTCTTTTTCGCTGGTGTGATCGGTGCACGTTGTTTGTGATTGTATATACGATAGTGGTTTTGTGATCCTAATTCTACACTTGCACTTACACATCCACTTCACATCATGACCAACAACGTCTCACTTCAGGATCGATTTTATCCGATTCGCACCTCCATTCCTTCATGCATTCTTCTCCCCGAGCCAAATGGAAACAATTTTGAGCTGAAACCACAATTCATTAGTACACTTCCCCATTTCCATGGTCTAGAGTCTGAGAACGCGTACCTCTTTATTCGTGAGTTTGAAGAGGTATGCCAAATGATGAGAATTTCCCAACTGTCTGAGGATGCTGTTAGGTTACGGTTCATACCGTTTGCACTTAAGGATTTAGCTAAGAAATGGCTTTATAATCTTCCAGTCAGTTCCATATCTTTATGGGAGGATTTTGTTAAAGTCTTTCTTAAGAAATTCTATCCTATCCACAAAACAGCCCTCATGAGAAAAAACATAATGCAATTCAAGCAGGAAACAAATGAACCTTTCTGGAAGTATCTTGAGCGTTTCAAAGACCTTCTTGCCCTGTGTCCCCATCACGGCATAGAGAAATGGCGTCTATGCCAGATTATCTATGATGGATTAGATTACCAAACGAAAACACTTTTAGAATCCATGTGCCAAGGGGAATTCTTAAAAAAAGATGAACATCAGGGGTGGGATCTCTTTGAAACCCTAGCTGAGAAAACCATTCAGTGGGAGTCATGCCCTGATAAACCGACTCCCACCACTTCCAGAACTGGTACACACTCCAAAGAATCCTCTATAGCTGCAGAAACCAAGATCACACAATTAATGAAGAGGATAGAGTTGCTTGAGTCAAAAGGGAATTCTATGGTCAACCAGGTTAACCCATTGCCTTTGATTAGACCAGGTTGCACCAACTGTCATGACCTTAGCCATGTCTTGGAGGAGTGTCCATTATCTCAGCTCCACTCATATCAGGAGAACATGAATGCAGTATTGACCAGACCCAATCATCATCCATACTCCAACACTTACAATTCAGGATGGCAGAACCATCCAAATTTTTCATGGAGTCAGTCTGGTCCTGAGCATCATATGCTACCACTTCCATATCCATACAATGCTCAGTTTCATCCATCCAGTTTCGATCAGAATTCACTGTATGTTCATCCATCTCAAAGTCCACCACAGTCATATCAGTCTTATCAGAATCCTCCACCATTCTACCAATCACAATTCCAATCTCCATACCCTCAACATCCACCCCAAAATAATTCCGAAATATCTGAGTTGAAACAAATGATAGAAACCTTAACAAAAAACCAGCAACAGGAGTTGAATGAAATGAAGGTCCAAATTGGGCAATTGGCTGAGAATCAAAGAAATTTGTTCCCAAATCAGCCATTGCTAAATCCCAAAGTTGAAGATTCAGGACCCAGTCACTGTCATGCCATTCATACCCTGAGATCTGGTAAACAAGTTGACAATAAGGTTTCTAGTTCACAATCTCATCCAGTACCAAAGCCAACACCTCATGTCCCAATGCCACCAACTTTTGACAAACCACCCTCTAGTGCAGAGCCATCCACATCTCAAGCCAAGGGGAAAGAAAAGGTAGATGAGCAACCTTATAAGCCTAGAGTACCATATCCAAATAGGCTTCTAAATAACAAGTCAAATGCTCACATGGAGAAAATAAAAGAAACATTCAATAAGGTCCAAATCAATGTCCCTCTTCTTGATGCCATTCAACAAGTGCCATCATATGCCAAATTTTTGAAGGAAATGTGCACCAAGAAGAGGAAGACCCAAGTCCCTAAAAAAGTCTTCCTTGCATCATCCATTAATGAGTTGCTCACTGGTCCAATTCCTGTTAAGTACAAAGACCCAGGGAGCCCCACCATTTCATGCATCATAGGACAGACTACAATAAATAGGGCACTTCTTGATTTGGGGGCCAGCATTAATCTCCTACCTTTCTCTGTGTACCAACAATTGGGTTAGGTGATCTCCTCCCGACCCAAATGACCATCCAATTGGCTGACCGCTCTGTTACTAAACCCAAGGGGGTAATTCAAGATGTCCTTGTCAAAGTTGGAGAATTCTTTTATCCTGTTGACTTTGTTGTCCTTGAAACAAAACCAGTGTCAAATTCCAATCAAAGGGCACAAATTCCTGTCATTCTGGGACGACCATTCCTGGCTACTGCAAATGCAATCATTAATTGCCGGAATGGATCAATGAGGTTGACTTTTGGTAACATGACACATGAACACAATGTCTTCCACACACAGCCTCATAAAACAAAAGATCAAACATTTGAGGTTAGCTTCATTAATAACAATTGTGAGGAGGAAAGTGAAGATCCCAAAGATGAGTCACAATCTTGTGATTCTCTTATCCGAGTACCCTTTCAAACGGGGAAAGTTGATTTGGATATTTTCACTTTCAATAAGCCAACTAAGAGTGTATTAGAACCTCCAATTGATATATCTTTTGAAGACTTGTTTGCTGATGAGATCATGTGTTTAGATGAGTCAACTCGGGGTAAATTAGCTGATTGTCCACTTCCGGATGTTGATTTGAGTTTTGAAGAATTATATGGAGAAAAGCTAAAATTTCTTAAAATTGGAAGTGATGAGATTCTGAGTGAGAGTGGTGATAAGGACTTTGTTTGTGAACGATGTGGTGGAATGAGTATGAATGAAAATAACAACCACTTGAAACTGGAAACACCTAGGGTTAGAATAATTCAGACCGTTTCCCAATAGAGCTCAAGAAAGAGAACACATTGGAACGATGGGAAACGGGCCAGAGGGAAGCGACCAAAAGCCCAGGTGAGAGTTACACTTGTATATTCCTTGTAAATAATTCCTTCCTCTTCCATTTTGTTTCATGCATACATATATCATAATGCATTGAGGACAATGCATGAAATAAGTGTGGGGAGGGTTTACTAACTTAGAGTTTTTAGAATTTCTTTCTTTTACACTTCTTTTAGAGAGTTTTTAGATTTTCTTTAAAAAATAATAATAATAAAAAAAAAAAACTTTTTGAAATAAGAGACAAAGTTTTGTTCTATTTTTAAGAAAATTAAGATGTATCTTAGAAATTAAGAAAGCCTTAATTATGACATCTTAAACATAGTTGAAGTAATAGATCTTGTTTGAAATTATAGACTAAGTAAGTAAAATTGGTGAGATATTTTTATCTTGAATTTTTGCCTTAGATAATATGCACTTTACACTTACACATTTCTTGGGATGGAAACAAAGACCAAAATGCCATAGAAAAAAAGAAAAAAAAAATATAAATAAAAGATCACTTATTAAGCTGGATAACTATGCCTCAAGAAGCATGGTTACTCACGCCTAACAGTGATCTCACTTATTAAGCTGGATAATTGTGCCTCAAGAAGCATGATTATTCACGCCTAACGGTGATAATAAATAATCCCCTTTAGTTTGGTGGCCTTTTCTACTCGAGACCTTAAACCCGAGGGATGTTTTCTCATCTGGTGCCCTAAGACCGTCTGGTTTGGGAGTCATCGGTTAAAGGCTCGTTACAAGGGTAGACTAGAAAGCCTAAACTAAGGGAAGAAAAAAGCATAAAAAAAAAGTATATATAAATAAATAAATGGCTTTATGGTTGGAGTTGAAATCCCAGAAATTTTCACAGAGCACGGTGTGCATATTATCTAGGTTTTATGAAAGATAAAATATTCAATCCAATTTTGAATTCTTACCTTAATTAAAAACAAGATCTTGCATGGATACTAAGTTTAAGGAAGAATAATTATAGGTGGACTTATGACCTAGGATCACTTATATTTTTGCAAAAATAGTTCGTAAACATGTCTCTTATTCAAAATGCGTTTTCAAAATACTAACATTTGTCTTCTTTCTTTATGGATTTTGTGGGTGTAATCCGCTGAAAACCCTCAGGAGACAACACTCCTCCTCTAGGGTAACCTAGAGGTTTAACGGCTTGTTGCACATGCTCAGTGCAATCGCGTCACCTGCGAAAGTGGTGTAATAAATTGGTAGTTTAGATTTTTCTTTTCTTTTTCTTTGTTTTGCTCGGGACGAGCAAAAGAATAAGTGTGGGGGTGTGATTAGTATCCAATATTGCATATTTTACATCATAACTCCCATGCATATTACAAATAAATATGTGATTTTTACTCCTCTTCTCTACATATTTGCAGGTACATACTTAAAGGAGAGTTAGCCAATTAATTACCTTAATTAGCAATAATTAAGGTGATTAATTAAAAGATTAAAGATAAAGCCAAATCTCAATCCAGATCCAGAGAGATCCTCGCAACAAATGAAGATTCTGGATATACCACGTGGCCAAACTAACTCTCAACAAACTCCAACAGAAAAATCCAGATCAACGGCCCAGATCTTGCCGCGGGGCGCGGCATGGGCGCGGCAAGATCCTGGCCGTTGAGCCCGGATTTTGTGGCAACAAACTTTGATCTCGAAGCTTCTCATTTCTGCTATAAATACTGGACCTTCACCTGCGAGCTGAGACTGATCAGAGAAGAGAGAGAGATTAGTGTAATGCTTTGTATTTTGTTAGTTTTTCTTTAGGATTTTTAGTTCTCTCTATGATCTTCTCTTCCCTAGAATTCAATGTAAAAGAGAGTGATTGTGAGGGAGAGAGCTTGTGTAATCAAGAGTGACACTTGAAGCAACAAGGATTGATCCATCCTCCTTCCTCTACTTGAAGCTTGGTTCTAGTTTTCTTGCATTCTTACTTGCTTTATTTTACTTCTTGCTTTAATTACTTGCAATTTACTTCCATGCTTTGTTTTACTTCTTTAATGGCTTCTAGCTAATTTTCCTTCCATGTACTAGCTAACCACTAGTCTTGCCACTTCACTAACTCATGTGTGTTTGCTTAATTTCATCTTGCAAGTGTATGATCTTCTCTTCTCCGATGGTTAAACCACCGTCTTCAAAGTGAGAAAGTAATTAGGTCAACACGCGAGACAAATCCTACGCCAATGGAGTGACAACATTAGGCAAGCATTCGCTATCAAGAAGTCTAGTAAGTCTTGGCAAGCTAGCAAGGTAAGCTAGTCATGGATTGCTTCTTTTACAAGTTTCCTTTCCTTTTCTTGTGAATACCAATCCACTTCTTGATTTCTTTTCCAACGATTTTCCACCATGAACATAGACATCCTTTTAGTTTCTTTTGCATTTGATTCACTAAGTTTATAAGCAAGAGAAGAATCATCGTTTGTTCACTTCACTACCACACGTAAAGCTTCCATCGCGAGCTCTCCCTGAGATTCGACTCGGTATAGTCCTATACTATAGCGGAGACAAGAAAGGGTACATCAAATACATCTTTATACACATAATAAGTACACCTCTTCTTCGTCTAATCAGTGTGGGCTCTCACATGACGTGAGAGTGATGACACCTTGGAGTGGATGCGTTCCGGACTTAAAGGAAATCTATTGGATGCATCACTTTCAAGGGAAGAGTTGGTGGAGAGGACCACCAAGTTTTGGAGACAAGGAGAGTTGCTTCTTCGGTTTTGGTAACAATCCTTTACTCCCATTTATTGTTTACATGCTTTCCATGTTTTAATGTTTATAGCATGTTTTTTTTGATGTCTATGGATTAGTATGTTCATTCCATGTTTATTAGATCCTTGACATACATGTATAGTATTTGAGACACATATGCTTATATGAACCCATATTTAGTGTTCTCACTTTTGTTTAAGCTATAATGTACATCATGAATCTAATACATGTGAATTTACATAGTAATCATGTTTTAGTTTTATCATGATGACTTTTATATTTATTTTGATGCTTCATGTTTTGAATATATGTTTAAATGTTTGTTTTCATTAAGACTAGTTATATACTTGTACATAGAGTGGGCTACAAATAAATCTATATATGTTGAGCTTGATCGCTTATTTGAACCCATTAGATGTGCTAGTATAGTTTAGTTTTGATGATTCATACATTTCAAACTTGTATTCCATTTTTGGATTTGTTTTATGATTGTGTGTTTCACTTCATGTACATGTTTGTATTGCCAAACTTTAAGATGTACATGTATACCCCTTGAGTCATTTGCCTTTCATGCAAATCTATATTTGGACTCAATTGTGTTTAGGGATATGTATGTATACTTCATGTTTGACAATTCATACATATACCTTGAAATGAAATTTGTTGTGATGAAAATTTAGTTTTTCATGTTTCATGTATTTATGTTTAACTTCATGTATATGTCCATCTTATCCAAACTATTGACTATACATGAGTATCCTTTTTGAGCCACGTGCCTTCATGCATATATCCTTGTGGACTCGTTTGTATCTTGGATATGTATGTATACTTTAGTTTGTATTAGACATACATATGCCGTGAAGATTAGGTAGTTTTGATGATTTCGTGTTTTTAAAGAATAATTGAGCTTAATGAAATATTTTTCATGATTATGATCTTCACATATTATTTGTACACTCATATCTATTGCTCATGTTTTGTTTCTCATGAGTTATGCTTTATTGGTTAGAGTGATGATTATCATGTGAATTTCATTTTTGGTTTATTCCTTACTTGAAGGATTTCGTGCTAGTTAACAAGTTTTCCATTTAACTAGTTGCGGTGTTCTTCATTTTGGTAGTGATTTTCAAACAAAACTACATTTTCAAATCTATCTTTGAAAACCCCTACCTTAAAGGGCGGTAGGATGGGAGATCATGTTCATGTATGCCCTAAATTGAAAATCTTTAAAACTTGAATTATGATTGGGTGGTAGATAATATGATGTATACACTTGAACTTATTGTTATGTCAATTGGTATCATTGAACTCTTTCAATTGGTATCATTTTGATCTTCTTGTATACTCATATATGTTTTGTATGTATGTATGCTTTAAATTCCAAGTATATCAATTTCTATTGGTATCTATCTTTCATACATATATATGTTTGTGTTTATGCTAGTGCTTGAGTTTCAATTTTGTTTAAATTGATTACTTTTAAATTGTTATCAAGACTATGCATGTCTTTAGTTTGTATTTCATAAAGGGGGAGAAAATTTAATTTTGTATTTCAATTGGTATTTGTACTCCCACTCTTTATAATTAAAAATTGTTATTTTAAACATATGATATCAACATCAAATTTTCAAAATGAAATATATTCTTACAATTGGTATCAAAATTTGTGTTTAGACATTCAAAATTTGTTATGTTTAATTACAATTGGTATCTCAAAATGTTGTTTAAAGAAAATATTCAAAGTTTTTATTTGTATTTCCTATATGCAAGGAGAGCTTAACATCTCTCTTACATATAGATTCATGTTGAGTATATTATAAATTGAGGAGCTTGACAACTCTTCTTTATATGATATACGTGTGTAGGGGGAGCTTCACATCTCCTCTTATACATTACATAATATGTGTTATGTGAATTGGGGCTTGTCATCCCTTCTTCATGTAATGCATATGTGTAGGGAAGCTAACTTAGCGTCTTCCTCTTCATGAATGTATATAGCATATAACATATATTGACCCTTATTTATTGGTATCAAGATGCTTCATTGACATATTTTTTAATTGATATCATGTTTGTAGTCACCCCTTATTGATTTTTTTTGTTTTAGACAAAAAGGGGGAGAACATTGTTTGTATTATTTTGTTTGACATAAAGGGAAGAAAGATTTTTACCCCTCGTTTTATTTATGGCTTTGATTACCCCTTTGTTGATGATTGACAAAAAGGGGGAGAAAGATTTATGAAGTTTTATATGCATGCTTATGTTTATGCATATATTATGTTTTAATCTCAAGAATATTAAGTTTAATCGTTTTATAGAGTTTGCTTTGTAATTGGTATCTAGAGGTTATTTTGTTTTGAATATTCTATTTGATATCTAGAACCATTCATTGTTTATGCATACGCATGTTTCATGTTTAACATTCATTGCATATATTTATTGTTTATCCCTATGCATGAGTTAAGGGGAGCTTCCTTGAAGCTTAACTTTAATCCATGCATATATAACTCCATGAGTTTTGTCATCATCAAAAAGGGGGAGATTGTTGGCCCAATGGCCTTCCACTCTAGTTTTGATGATGATCAACACTCATGTAGTTATGATTACTAATATTCTTGTGTTTCTAAGTTTCAGATCATTAACAGGATATTAGTTGGTGATTAGCTTCAACAAGATGATTAGAAGCTATTTATGATGATTCCGGTGCCTAAGCTTAAAGATCATACCTTTGCACTTGGAGAATCACGGAGTTTTGGAGCAAGTCTACTTGAAGATGAAGATCGTCAAGAAGACTTAGGTATCCTAGTTTAGATAGAGTTTTAGATCCATTTGTAAAGCTTAGTTTAGTTGATATGCTCAAGTGAACACAAAACACACACGTTTTATGATTTGATATTTGGTTTTTATGAATAGTTGTTCAAAACAAGTTTACATATGTTTTATGTATAGTAGATGTTTTCTATTTATACATACATACTTTAACTTGGTAAACAAACTTATTTTGACTATCCTATTCATGCTTTGGAAAAATCAAGTTTGATAAAAATACAAGTTTTGTTTTTGATAAAATTGGCAAGACACAAAAATGAATTGATATGATTGATATATGTCTTGAAATTTTTATCACATGTTTATGTTTCAACATAAAATGATAAAACAATTTTTATGGTATTTTTAAAAGAGATAAAAGATTTTTTAGAAAATATTTTTCCAAATTTTTCTGACCTGGTTTTGTGCTGACAGGCTGGTCGGCCGACCGGACCGGTCGACCGCACCAAGGGCCGGTCGACCGAGCCGGTCGACCGACGTGCACAGACGTGCACGTCTGTTAGGCACAGTGGTCGGTCGACCGGACCGGTCGACCGGGCCTGAGAGCTCTGCTCTCGGTTTATTTCGGTCGACCGGACCGGTCGACCGATGTTGCCCAACGGTCACATTTTTGACCGTTGGCGGTCGACCGGGCCGGTCGACCGGCAGTTGGTCAGACTGCCACATCAGCCTAACGGCTAGTTTTTCCTAGGGGCTATATATACCCCATTTCTCCATTGTTTTGGAGAAGAATTTTTGAGCTAAAAATTTTCAGTTTTCTGAAGAGTTTAAAGAGTTTTTAAAAGAGTTTTTAAGTCAAAAAGATTTTATCTTATTTGTTTTTGGGTTTTTGGAAAATCAAAGAAAGCTAGGGTTTTGGGAGATTGTTTTATTTTTCATTTTCAATCATTTACAAGTGATTTCCCAAGTAGTTTTTCTTTGTTGCTGGTTTTCAAAAACACCTTATTTCCACACTTGAGCTATCACCTATCCTAAACTATTAGGATCTTTGTTTTTGTGGAAAAAGAAAGAGAAAGAGAATTGTTTGAGGTTGTTTGTTGTAAACCTCATTGTTGTAAACACCCTTTTATTTGTGAATCCCTCTTCGGTAGAGGTGATCGGGTGATTGTGTTGTGAGCCTCTTCGGTAGAGGTGTGTTTGTTGGTTGTATTGGCTACGGGCCTAACCCCTCGGTTGTGAGGAGGTTGTTATTTGAGAGAGGAGTTTGGTACTCCTAGAGTTGTAAGAAATCCTCTTTGGTAGAGGTTCCCTCGGTGGGAGTTGAGATAGTGGAAATCCTACACGGTGGTGTAGGCGGGGATGTAGAGCAAGGTGCTCGAACCTCGAAACAAATCTTAGTGTTTGCGTATTGATCCATTGTCTCTCTAACTCTCTCTCTTATAATTGTGCAAAGCATCATACTTCATATCATCATATTTGCTTGTGTTGAGCATAACTCATATTGCCATATCATATTGCTTGTGTTGCCTTGCATTATTTTATATTGCTATATCCTTTATTGCTTGGCTTGATTGTGTGTGCACATTGCTTGGATTGCTTGTGTGTGTGTGCCTAACTTATACTCATCCAACAAGAGCTTCACATAGCGCCTCAACCCATATCAAGGGGAATCAAGAGGAGTTTAGTCCAGAGCCTCGCAAGAGGAATTCGGCTACACTTGTTGTATTGTATTAGTTTGTGCATAATTTGCATTAGCTTCCGCACTTAGCGCACTTAGTTTGCATTTAGTTTCTTAGATTAGCACTTACACCTATTCACCCCCCCTCTAGGTGTTTTTTCAAAATACTGTTTTGATCATATCAACACACATATACCTATCTCTACACGACACTTGGCATTCACTTGTCTATTTGTTAGGGAGTTTCTGACTCCCCTGGACTTGCATGTTCAGGTTCTGAAGATTGGACTGAAGTGGAGCCCTCCACTGAAGATCAAGCTTATTTCTCGGAGCAGGCTGACTTGTCCTAGCTCCTTCTGTTCCTGAACCTTCCTGCTAGCTCGGGGATCTTCCTCTCAGCCCGTAAGCATCTTTTGCTGTACAAATTATAATTCTTACTTTTGTACCTGGCTGTGATATAATGTACATGTACCAATATATCACGCTCTGTGATAACTTTGTAATTCTTATGTTGGAAGGTATATTGCCACGTGCTTCCGTACTCTTTTTCTTGTTTGTACTGATGCTTAGCGTATATACGTGAGGGTATCTCTAACCTGCGTATATACGTCGCAGTAGCGTCCCCGTACCCGCCTGATTGGGGCGTTACAATTAGACTCGTTGGAGTCATAAAGTTAGACTCCTTGGAATCATAAGGTCAGACTCGTTGGAGTCATAAAGTGGAAGCCAGTTGGAATTGTACCTTATTTGATCAGAGGACATTTTCATGCCACACGTCCACATTTGATATATGTCGTTAAGGGTTCTGAAACTTGTGATGTAGAAGGTCCTACCTCAATTATACAGAAGGTAACGATCGCCATGTTCGGTGGCAGGACTCTTAATGGGCCAGATTGTTCTGAAACGTGGTTTGTTGGCGGTTAAAGTTTTGACGTCATAAAGTTATGCATAATATCTATTCAGTATGACTTTCCTTGCCCAAATGGGAGATTGTTAGACTTATTTTTGTTTTAAATTCTAATTTATTTTGGCCTAATCAAGTCAATTGGATATTTGCACCCGCCCACTTAACCTATGTTGTTTGACCCAATAAAGAATTGATCAAATCTAAATGGTTTGGGTCTAGACACGTTTTCCATTACACTTAGCCATGAGTGTATTTAAATTAGAATGTGGGACTCATCTACACGAGCCTAGATCTATGATGAATTGAATTAAGGTTTCTTGGTGCTATATAAACCATGAGTAGGGTTCCCTCTCCACCAACAACAATAAACATCTCTCTCTTGGAGGCCTCTCATCTCCTCTAAGGATAGAACTTGGTGGCTGGAGAGAAGAATCCTCTCCCTCAACTCCAGCATCATCGAGATCGTGCAACCTTCGGCATCCTTTTCGTGATGGAATCAGGTATGCCTAAAACCCTACTTCCCTTTGATCATGATAAAGCGGCTTACAGTATATGTGTAGATCTTGTATGGAATCAATTTAGATCTAACAGATGATACCGTAAAGGCTTTCCGAGGAACATGCTGACCTGATACCAAATTTGTTGTGCGGTAGGACAATGACACAATACATGCTTTTTTTCAATCGTATTTTAAGGTATTCCTGCTGCAACGAGAAAACATTTCGGGAGCAAAAGCGCAATGGACTAAAATAATAAGAAGAATAAAAGTTCAAGCACATCTTAACAATATAATGGTGATACACATGCGTGTGCATTCTTGGTTGGGAGAATTGCATTTCAATTGTTTTCCTTGTCCCTTTTTTTCTTAAAAACTTTTTAATGAAACTCAGAGAGCCTTTTGGTATCCCGGTTTTGTTCTTTTTAAAAAACAATAAAAGGGTGATATACGTAACGAGAGATCACAGGCTCAATGGCTACAACTTTTGTTCCAAAAAAAAAGAGTCGATTTGAAATCTGCAACTAGGATCAGCCTAAAATATAACCAATTCATGTAAACTAGCTACTAGTGAGAATCTTGATACAAACTTCACACCTATTCGCACTCAAAAGGATATCTCAGTGTACTATATAAGAACTGTGATACTTGTATCTGAGTACAATGAAGCGGAACATACAATGAAGCAGAGCTGCATTCCAATACAACTCATAGCTGTATCTGAGTACACAATGCAGCAGAACACACTAGATTGATACAAAAATCAGAAAGCAAAAGAAAAGGAAAGAACTAAAGGAAAATTGGCAGAAAAAAGAAAAGGAAAGAAAAAGAAATGAAACAAGGGGTTATAGAATTAGTCATGGGTACATCTAAGAAAAGGGCAGTGTCTAAAGTTTCTTCAACAGTCATTCGAGGAAAGATCATCAGCTATGCATTATGTAATCTCCAGGTCTACCTCCTTCCCCCTTCCTTTCCCCGTTTCAACCTGCTATAAGTTCTCGAGAGCAGCAGTTTCATATAATTTATCTTCTTATGTTTACCCATATCGACCTGTTGATCTGAGGGACCCTTCTCGAAACAGGGGATAAAATAACTAGACAAGAACTATTTTGCTGCCGCAAAAATTGTGCCTTTGGCTCCCAGGGTAACTGTAACTGTGATTTGATCGGCTAATTCCATAACCTCAGTTCCCGTATGTCAGCTGCAGCTGATACCAAGCACCACAAATAATCTACATTATCTTGCACATACAAGAATCTATGTACTCGTCCTCTGAATCACTTGAATCACTGCAAACAAGAGCCAATAAGAAAAAGTGAGTCACTTAACAAGCATCACATTAAGCAGCAAACATACACAGTTCAATGGGGTCGGCTAAAAGGCAAGCAAACGATTAGCTATTCAATAATTGTAGCGTTAACAATTAGAATGTGACCAATATATAGTTTTGAAGCATCCATACATCGAGAATACATCACAAGTTTTTTAGTGGAGATTGCTACTTTGCCATTTTGATAGCACATCCAGCACATATCATGTATCTTCAGAAAATGTGAGGATATGTCAATCTCTCCTGACCTCTTATATCTCTAATGCGGGAACATATAACCATATCAATGTTAGCTATTAAACTTGCTACATCCATTAGTAATTATGTTATTCATGTATTCATGCACTTATGAGATACATGTACATGAGAAATTCATGAACTAGTTTGAAGAGTCATGTAGTTTGGTGTTTGAAGAGTCATGGAGGATGTTCCAAAAGGCCTATATAAGGAAGTGCATATGTAAGTCCAATTGAATAACTCGAAATACAAAGTTCATTTCCTCCTTCTAGAAAAACTATTCTCAACAAAATTGGTATCAGAGCCAAGACACCTATGGCTTCTTCTAGTTCTATCCAAACCCAAGTGCCCCTCTTAACTAAAACCAATTATGGTAAATGGAGTATCCAAATGGAGGCCTTGTTGGGATCCATGGGAGCATGGAACACGGTGGTAAATGGAGCCAAGGAGGATGAGATGAAGGAGAAGAAGGCGTTGTTCACAATCTACCAAGGAGTAGATGACGCCACGTTCGAGTTGATCGCCTCTGCAAAAACTTCTAAGGAAGCTTGGGAGATCTTGAAGAAAGCCTTTGATGGCGTAGAAAGAGTGAAGAAAATCCGCTTGCAATCTTTGCGAGCAGATTTTGAGGCCCTACAATAAGAAGAGTCAGAATCCATTGGTGATTACTTTCACCGAGTAAATTTCATTGTGCATGAGATGAGGCGACATGGTGAGAAGATTGAGGACGTACGTGTTGTGGAGAAGATCATGAGATCTCTACACTCAAGATTTGATTATATCGCTGTGACGATTGAAGAATCAAATGATCTTGAGGATATGTCAGTGGAAGAGCTCCAAGGCTCTCTACAAGTTTATGAAGAAAGAAGCTTGCGAAAGAAGAAAGAAGAAGGAAAGACTATGGAGCAAGCGCTTCAAGCCAACTCTTCCCAAAAGAAGGATGGATCTTCAAGAGGAGGCTACCATCGAGGAAGAGGTGGACGTGGTGGCAAAGGACGAGGTGGTCGTGGTAACCACTTCAACGAACAAAGCAGCACCCATGGTGATGAAAGTGAAGGGAATGGTCGTGGAAGCCATGAAACTCGTGGCCGAGGCCGCGGTCGAGGTCGTGGCCGGAAAGGAAGGTATGATAAATCTCATATCCAGTGCTATGTTTGTAAGAAATATGGTCATTTCTCCTATGATTGTTGGTATAATTCTGACAATGATGGTGGAGAAAAGGCTAATCATGTGGAGCTAAGTGAAGGACAAGTGTTGCTCATGTCCTATAATGAAATTGAGCCGCCTCAAACGGTCACATGGTTCATAGACACGGGAGCCTCAAATCACATGAGTGGAAGAAAGGAGTTCTTCACAAGGCTCGATGAAGGTCATCAAGGCTACATCACATTTGGTGATCTTTCTAAATGTCCAATTGAAGGAAAAGGTGATGTTGTCTTTAAACTTCAAAATGGTAGGGAGCTTTGCATCTCTGATGTCTATTATGTCCCTGCTATAAAAAGTAATTTATTGAGTATTGGACAATTGTTGGAAAGAGGATATGGCATCAAGACGAGCGATCTAGCTCTTAGCTTGTTGGATAAGAATAACAGGCTGATTACACATGTGAAGATGACAAAGAACAGGATGTTCCCGTTGAAGCTCTCAATTGTGGAGTCGAGGTGCATGAAGGCAAAGACTCAAGATCACAGCAATCTGTGACATCTTCGCTATGGACATCTCAATTTTGAGGCATTGAAGCTAATGGAGAAGAAGAAAATGGTGGTGGGATTGCCAAAGATTGATGCTCCTAACAACCTTTGTGATGTTTGCATTGTGGGAAAGCAACAAAGGGAGTCATTCAAGAAGTATGATGTCAAAAGAGCATCTAAACGTCTACAATTGGTGCATTCAGACGTATGTGGACCCATCAAGCCCGAGTCTATTGGTGGTAATAGGTATTTCCTAACCTTTACTGATGATTTTAGTGGCAAGACTTGGGTGTATATGCTAAAAGAGAAAAGAGAAGTCTTCTCAAAATTCAAAGAATTTAAGAGCTTTGTTGAAAAACAAAGTGGATGTCTGCTTAAGTGTTTGAGAACTGATCGTGGAGGCGAGTATATGTCGCAGGAGTTTGAGAATTTCTGCAGGGAACATGGCATCCAACATCAACTCACTATGCCGCAAACACCACAACAAAATGGTCTCTCAGAGAGGAAGAATAGAACAATTCTCAACATGGTCCGGTGTATGCTGAAGGAGAAAAATATCCCAAAGGAATTTTGGGGAGATGCTGTGGCTTGTTCTGTTTATTTGTTGAACAGGTTTCCAACGAAGAGACTTGAAGACATGACGCCAGAGGAAGCATGGAGTTCTCGAAAGCCAAAGGTCGATCATCTTCGAATCTTTGGAAGTGTTGCTTATGCTAAGATTCAGGAGAAGAAGCGCACGAAGCTTGAAGATAAAAGCCAAAGATGCATATTCTTGGGCTATGGTGAGAACTGCAGCGGATACAAGCTGTATAACCCCGTCACTTGCAAGATTGTGATATCAAGAGATGTGAAATTTGATGAAGATCAAAGCTGGGAGTGGAAGACAATTGACATGGGGATTCTCATTCCTATTGATGGTGAGGAGGAAAAGAGAGAGTCACCATCCACTACCTTAAATGAAGATTCAGATCATGATGATTCTACCAGTCCTGTACGCAAGACAAGGAGAGTTCAAGAGATTTATGACTCCACTCAACCAGTTGAGCCCATTGATTGGGAGAACGAGGAGTTCAACAATTTTTGTCTTTTTGCAGGCTTTGATCCTATAACATTTGAGGAGGCCAATAAGGAGGCAAAATGGAGGAAAGCTATGGAGGAGGAGATTCACTCCATCAAGAAAAATGATACATGGGAGCTCACATCACTTTCACAAGATTCAAAACCCATTGGTGTTAAATGGGTATACAAGACAAAGAGAGATGCCAAAGGTGTGGTAGAGCGACATAAGGCGAGATTGGTCGTGAAGGGCTATAAGCAAAAGTATGGCATCGACTATGAAGAGGTCTTTGCCCCAGTAGCAAGGCTAGAAACGGTGAGGTTGTTGATCTCACTTGCGGCCCAACGACGGTGGAAAATGCATCAAATGGACGTGAAGTCGGCATTCCTAAATGGGAAACTTGAAGAAGAAGTTTATGTTGAACAGCCACCAGGATTCATTATTAAAGGGCAAGAAAAGAAGGTGTACAAGCTGAAGAAGGCTCTCTATGGGCTAAAGTAAGGACCAAGAACATGGAATTCAAGGATTGATAATTACTTCATGCAACAAGGATTTATGAGGTGCCCTGATGAGCATTCTTTATATGCTAAGGCAAACTCACATGGAGAAGTATTGTTTGTTTGCTTGTATGTAGATGATCTGATGTTTACAGGTAGCAGTCACTCTATGATCCAAGACTTCAAGCTCTCAATGAAAAAGGAGTTCGAGATGACGGATCTAGGCCTAATGAAATATTTTCTAGGCATTGAGATGCAACAAGGTGAAGATGGTATTTTTATTTCCCAATCAAAGTATGCAAAGGAGATCTTAGAGAAATTTGCCTTTGAAGACTGCCACCCAATTGACACACCTGTTGAGTTTGGTCTCAAATTAACCAAGGAGGGTGAAGGGAAGCTAGTCAACCCAACTTATTTCAAAAGTCTCATGGGTTGTCTAAGGTATTTGACTTGCACTCGTCCTGATATTCTATTTGGAGTAGGACTTGTGAGCAGGTTTATGGAGACCCCGAGAACCTCCCATTTGAAGGCAGCAAGGAGGATTCTTAGTTATATTAAAGGAACGGTTGATCATGGACTGTTCTACTCGCAGAATCACAACCTTGAATTGGTTGGTTTTAGCGATAGTGATTGGGCTGGAAGCCGTGAAGATCGAAGGAGTACAACTGGGTTCGTATTCTATCTTGGTGATGCTGCATTTACTTGGTCGTCGAAGAAGCAATCCATAGTTGCTCTTTCAACCTGTGAAGCTGAATATATAGCAGCAGCCGCTTGTGTTTGTCATGCTATATGGTTGAGGAGACTATTAGAGAGAATGACGTTAAAGTAAGAAGAAGCGACCAAGATCTACATCGATAACAAGTCGGCCATTGCTCTAGTAAAGAACCCGGTTCATCATGAGAGATCAAAGCATATTGACACTCGATTTCACTTCATAAGAGAACACGTGAAGATGAAGGAGGTGGAGTTGCACCACAAAAGTTCGAGTGATCAAGTTGCCGACATTTTCACAAAAGCATTGAAGACGGATGCCTTTCAAAAATTAAGGAAGAAGCTTGGCGTCCAAGTTCGTGGAGAAACAAGTTTAAGGGAGGAGAATGTTAGCTATTAAGCTTGTTACATGCATTAGTAATTATGTTATTCATGTATTCATGCACTTATGAGATACATGTACAAGAGAAATTCATGAACTAGTTTGAAGAGTCATATAGTTTGGTGTTTGAAGAGTCGTGTAGTTTGGTGTTTGAAGAGTCATGGAGGATGTTCCAAAGGTCTATATAAGGAAGTGCATATGTAAGTCCAATTGAATAACTCGAAATACAAAGTTCATTTCCTCCTTCTAGAAAAACTATTCTCAACAATCAAGTGTATATATATCAAGTGCATATTTAATGCTGATTAGTATGCGCTCTAATCACAAGCATGACTACCTATGTAGCACGGACACAGACACGGACATGGACATAGACACGGGACACAGTAAAATCCCAAAAAAAAAAAAGATACGGGAAAACAGTAAGCAATATTTTATTATTATTATTATTATTATGTAAAAATAAATTTTCTCTCCTTGTTCCTAATTTTCTAATTTTCTCTCATACTTTCAAAGATATGCATTATCTTCAACTTTTTCAATGGTACTTTCCGAAGTAGACATTTCTACACAATTTTACCTATGTGAGTAGAATAATGAATAATCAATTTGTCAAAAATAATCAAACATGAATAATTAAATTTATTAAAGGTAAGATGAAAAACAAAATAAAATCTAAATAATTTATATTCATAACTTCTATAAATTAACAAAAAAAAACAAAAAACTAACAAAAAAAATTCTAACTAATACCTTACCTGGCTCATGATGTGTGTAAATTCTACTTACATATTTGTTTATATCAGAACGATATTTTTTTCATGTTTATTTAAGCGACATGTTACTTTTAGATATCTAATACATGATATTTAAATTTTTTAATGCCGACACGACGTTGGACACGGTGCTAACACGTGATTTTATGGTTGTTTAAAATTCCACACGGCATCGGAGTGACCGATACGTGTCGGACAAGTGTCAGTGTCTGACACGTGTCCGACATGGACACAACACTCATTTTAAAGTGTCTGTACTTCATAGATGACTAAGCACATGAAGTGTTCGGGCTATCTAGCTAGACAAAAGCACACGGGGGCTTCATCACAAGAACTGATAAGGCAATCCAAATAGACCACCACCAACAACAGCAGCAACAACAAGAGAGTCTTTATCCCAATCTTTTGGGTCGGTTATATGAATCATTTGCACTATTAAGGCTTATCTTTTCAGACATGAAACATTATAATATCCTTCTTAATTATCTCCATCCATGTTCATTTATGGCACTTTTATTGGCCTAGCTTGAACACGTCCAAATCATCTCCAACCAACCCTGCCTCATTTTATCTTCAAGAGAAATAACCTCCAACTTTCTATAGATGCACCCACTTTTTATCCTATCTCTTAATACATGCCACTCACTATCTTCATTCTACCACATTCTTTCTTTAGGCATGTTATCTTAATTGCCCAACATTCTGAACCATAGAGCATAACAAGTTTTATGACTACGTTGTAGAACTTTTGTTCCAATTTCATGGCTATCCTACGATCAAATAAAACTCCAAAGACAGTTTCTCTGCTTTAATTATCATGCTTTGATTCTATAAATCATATGAATGATTGATATCAAATGACGAAAATGAACAACCTCAGGTATTTTATGAGCATCAATTATACTATATACTCATTGCCTCACAAAATTTTGCTAAAATTATATACTATATATTCTGTTTTCATTCCAAGTTTCTTAATTTCTAGTTTACAAGTAGGGGTGGAAATTGGGTCAGGTTGGTTCATAATCAGGATAGGTCAAACTAGTTAACCCGACTATAGTTGATCGTACCCAACCCCTCCCCCTAAAATCTTCCTTAGTTTGATACCCCGCCCTCGCCCAACACCCCCCCCCCCCCCCCAATCTTTATAACCCCTAAAACATTTAAGTTCCTCCAACATGATTGGAATCCCTTCAAGGCCTGTGTCCAATTCATTAACTCCAATCTGTGCAAATTTTATTAAATGTAAATTAACACCTTTATAATGCAGTGAGAAACTTCCCCCAGCCACTTGATGCTCTTGGAAAATTTCATCTTGGCCATAATCATACCACCAATAGCTATTGTATTTTTAGGAATGAAACATGGCAAGGGACCAACAATACCATGTGAAAGAACTGAGACATCTTAAGGAGCAATACCATCATCATGATTTTAAACTGAAATGGGAAACATAAAAGATAAATTTAATACCCTTTTGGTTTGTCGTTCTTGATTCCTCCCAACAAACTGAAGCAAAGACAAAAGAATTTTTTGTTTTCTTTGGGGGGCGTGGGGGTGTGGAGGGAAAGTTCCTCACCTCACATTCAAATGATTGAATTTGGTCTTTGCTGAAACTGAATTACCTCCAATGATTCTGAAAATGATCTCCTTCAATCTAGGTTTTTTTTTTTTTTGTTGTTGTTGCTTCCAAGTCCACGAATAAATTCTCTTCGAAGCCAAACACTTTCATAGTAACTTTATTATTTGGTTTCTCCCAGGTATGTCCCCTTGTTTTGACATAAAATTTGCACAAACAGGGGTTATTAAAGTTTGGATATAAGGTTGAGGTTATTTTGTCAATTTAGAGTTAATGGGAAAAAATAAGAGATTTTCAAGGGTTTATATAAAATATTAAAGATTTGAGAGGGAAATATCAAATTAAGGATTTTAAATCATTTGACTGCACACAACACCATAACCCTCCACTCTTTCGAAGACATTTATCAATGTTACATCAATTTTTCTTCAAAAGATTTTGATTCTCATAAGATTGGAGGACAATACGAGAGCTTGAATCCCTCTATAAAGCCATATAAATGACATCTTCTTCAATTAATAGTTATTTTTCTTTTACACCCAACGGTATGGTGGAGTCCAAGGAAGTGGGAGAATCAGAAGGGAGACAATTACGTTTTCTATTACCATAGGTTTACATCAAGATCTGATCAACATATAGCCCTTATTTGCTTTAGTTAGGGATGCGCTTGTTACGCACATCCACAATAAGGTACCATAGTGCATGTTCACTGTCGATGATATATCCAAATTCATGCGACCAAAGAAGGGATGATTGCTAAAGTAGAAAGATAAAAAAGAAGCTTCATAATCCTAAGTATTTAGATTTAACAGGAAAAAATAAGGAATATATAGAATGTAATTTCAGCAAAATGAGAAGAAACAACAGTGTTATCTACATTGCTGTCCAAGATAACTAGAGGCGAGTGTTATCACTACTTAAGACCAGTCATATATCATGATGATGAAATGAGGAAGACATTATTCATGAAACGGAAGAAGGATCATTAAAACAGACAAGTGCTTATGGACTCTTATCCGACCATAGGATACCCATGAAGTTGAAGGGAAATTTTCAAAAGAAGGCTATATAACCAGCCGTGCGTTATTGATGAGAGAGTTGGATAATCAAGAAACATGCTGAAAGGATAATTGTTGCTGAAACGTGAACACATTGAGACGCATGAGCAGTAAGACACTATAGGATAGGGTAAGAAATGAATACACTTGTAAGAAGTTATATGGGGATAAGATTTCTACAAAGAGGGGGGGAAATAAGGATGAAACGAGAAAAAATCACCTGAGGTGGTTTGGAACCATGCAGTGAAGACCAAGACCATAAGTGCGCTGGTTTAGAAGAGTGATAGGATTATTCGAGTGTAGCAAGGTGTTGTGGTAATTCCTAAGGAACTAATCCATGCACTAAAATAATGGAGTGGTATGATCAAATCACAGAAAAAACCAACACAAACACAATGAATTACGTGAAAACCCGAATGGGAAAAAACCACAGAGAGAGAGAGAGAGAGGAGAATTCCACTATAATAATGGTGATTATAATGGGGTTCTCCGATGTGCTAGAGTTTCTGGATTCGAATGATCGTCCTCCCCTACGTTAAAAGGGATCTTCTATTTATACAGGCTGTGTCTGTTTAGATAAGGTTGTAGTTCAGCTCTATTTGAACATTTATCCGCTTATCTAAGAGGCGGTTGAGCTGAATATCCAAGTTTGAACTGATTGAGGGAGAGTCCATTTTTATTGATAGTCTAAGTCTAATTGTAGATGTGACTGCTCCGTCTCGAACTGTAGCTGCCGAATTCAAAAGAAGATTTGACTTAGAGATAAGAATTCGGACAACTGATTATATCTCCTCATCCTATCCACACGAACTGCTCGGGATTTGAATCGATCGAGAACTCCCAATTGGAGGTTCTAAAAGCGGTCACGTGTCGCTCGCTTGTTTGGTGTTAGAAGGACAATGGTGTGGTCTCGAGGAGGTTGGAAACTGACCACTACAGGTACCCTTTTTGCTCCCTTCTCTTTGGAGGAGGTCGGGAACTCTCTCGTGGGCTATAGGTTCTCGGGAATTCTGATAGAAAGAGGTGGACTTGGACTCAGCTAGCTTGCTGCCGCTTCGGGTTTTGTCTTGTAATGGCGTGCATTGCTCTACAGGCTGGCAGAGCCTTAAATGTGCGGCATATCCGCTGCAGCGCCGATCAGATTATTGTCACTTTTGTGGCACGCAGCGTTCAAGGTGGGTACCACGTATCAGAAGCAACAGTTTTGATCTAATCCACCATAATACGTGTAAGGCTCTGATAGAGAGACGGTTCGTTCCCCTAAGTTTAAGAAGGCAACGCTCTGAGGCCTTGGGCACATTTCTAAATTTCTGCGTCTTCTTTTTTTTTTCTTGCCCTCTTCTGATATTTTGATTATCAGACCTCAGTCGTTTTCTTATTTCTATTACAATGAAGAAGGGAGAAGAATCTGATTCAGTTAGCGGCGCGAGCAAAAGAAAAGCAGCGATGGAGGAGAAGGGGAAGAGAGCTTCTCATCGCACCAGGATCGGAATGGACATCGATCCAAAAACCTCCAAGCTCCGTGATCAGGAGGCGGTGGATAAATATTTAGCTAGCTATAACTTTCGTTTGAATACAGAGATAAAAATTGAGTTTTTTCCCCCACGGTGTTGACGTTTATTTAGCCCCGCCTAATAAGGATGGTGTATATATGCATCCCCATATTCCGACACTGGGCCTAAGGCTGCCGATGACGAGCTTCGTCCGTAGCGTTCTGATTTTTTATAGGGTCGCCACCTCTCAGTTGTCGGCGGTGGCCTGGCCTACGGTACTAGGGTTCGAGGCCTTCTATGATTTGTATGCTCCTGAAGCGTATCGGCGTGAGGTATTCAGTACCGCATACTTACTAAGGAGGACCACTCAAGGTGCGGGCTACTTTGCCTCCCAGAGTAGGGTTGAAAAGATTATTGTCAATATGGTCAACAACGACCATAGTATGCGAGATACCGTGGCTCGGGTGACCGGTCTGTGAATTAGAAGATGAGCGCGGGGCCATCCCGGTCGCCTGGAACTTAGACTCTAGCTCTCATGGGGGACTTGCCCATCGCCGATATTGAGGCAAAATTGATGAAGCTGACAACCATCAAGTATAATAACCGCAACTGGAGTTGGCTGCTGGACCCAAAAAGGCCTCCAGAACCCCCAGTCCTCTTGAGAGTGCCAGCTTCAAATAAGAACCAGCCTGCCTCCGAGCCTGAGGAACCTGCTCGAGAGAAAATACCCCATCTGTCGATCTTGGGAAGTCAAGGGTCACGGGACGGATGGTTCTCACCAAAAAGAAGAGGACTCTCACTTAGGGGCCGTTTGTATCCCGTAAAACTCCGTAATTCGTAAATGACTTACTACCCAGTTACAACTACGGCGTTTGTTTGGACCGTAATTCGTAAAAGACTTACGTAACTCAACTCTCACTTGCAACCCAGTTACCACTCACTTACAGCCTAGTTACAGTTAATTTTGTGGTCATACAAATTTGTAATATTTTTTATATTAATATTAAAAAAAATTTAATATTTAACTTTTTTAATATTTATTTGCAGTATTAAAAATTTTAAAATCACCAAATAGTTAATTTTGTGGTCAACTTTTTCACTTACGACTTATACATTACGACAACCAACACCGTAAAGTACAATACACTTTCCCACTTTACAATTTTATATTACCAACCAAACATCGTAAAATTTACATACATGTAACTCATTTACAATTGTAAAAGACTTTACCAATTACAACTACGAATTACGGCCAGTTACGACAACCAAACAGACCCTTAGTCTTCGCGTCTTCTGTGCCCCGAGGTAAATTCTTACTTTCTTTAGTTTTCTGTTAGGGGAACTGTTTCTCGACGCTTACTTTCCTCTTACAGAAAAAGCATCAGATTCAGTTCGATAAGTCGAACGATGAGGGGATAGACTTGCTCGAAGCCACGATCACTCCCATGTCCACTGTCGCGGAGCAGTCCTCTATGGCCGAGGAAGTTCGGGTTGGATCCTCTGACCGCATGGACGGTGCTCGGGGGCTTCGCTCGTCATCGAGATTACTGAAGAGGTTGCGGATACGACCCTGGAGATGCCTGCGAGGCCTTCTACCACTGAGTTGCTCCCCGAGGATAGGACTGAGGCAACGACGCCCCCTACTTTGGATAATGCTGGGCTTCAGTCTCCTCACATGCTTGAGAGGGTGGACGCTGTTAAGCATCCTCAGGTCGCGGATGGCGCAAGGGTCGCCGGTGGTGTAGGCTCCTCAGAGACTGTCGCACAATTACAAGAACTGTCTTCGGAACGAACCGTTGCAAATCCGGAACTAGGATTGTTCCTCTAGAGGGGGATATCGAGGGGGCCCTCGGGTATGATGACTTACTCGGGGGATTTGAGGAACTCAAGACCCTGCCCTTGAAGGAGCGGAGACGGCATCTAAAGAATGAGTTTTCAGAGTAAGTAATTCGACGACTTTATCTGGAGTTATTTGTTTGTGTGCCATTTAACATTGGCTTTCCTTTCAGAACGCGGTGCTCCTCTCGGAGCTGCTGGATGACAACCGGGATGCTCTAAAGCGGAGGGAGGGTGAAATTGTTGATTTACGGCGGGGGATGGAGGAGCTCAGTGCTATAGGAAAGGCAGCGACTGAAGAGATTAGTCGGCTCAAAGTAGATTTGGGCAACAAGGTGGTGACTCGCTCGAGTCAAGAAGAGGAGTTGGTGCAGCTTAGGGGGAGTTGGAGAAGAAGAGATCGAAGATGCTGAAGAAGCACTTCAACTTGCAACAAAAAGAGTCAGCACTTCTGTCGGCTCAGCAAGAACTTGAGGAGATGCAGCAACGTGCAGAGGGGGCAAAAACTACATGAGGTCGGAGGCAAGACGTTTTCAAGGAGGCGAGAGAGTGCCTTCATGATGACACGAGTCGGGCGCTAATTGCTCAAGAAGAGGCAGAAGCGCATAAGCAAGAGGTTATAGCCGACTGTCAGCAGGCATTGAAGGTATTCAAATTCAAGAAATATAAAGAGTGCGAAGACGAGAGACGTTGGGTGTCCCCAAGGTACTTGCTTGAAATTGGATCCTTCTTTAGGAGTGAAGGTCAGGATGCTTCTGAGTGCAATGTTACCCTGCTACAGTGGAGGAAACCTCTCTGAACGCTCCGTCCAGTGACGTTGTGTCCTTGACAACGAGCTCTCAACCAACTACTCTCGTCACTGGGCGGGTGGCTCGGGCTGCCTTCGAGGAAGCTGCTCTCCGACTCCTACTTCCAAGGCGTCTTACAAAGGCAAAATGAGTGCTTGAGAGTTTGCCTTGTTGATTTTTTCCCGTCATTTGTAAAGATTAAATGTAATCTTTTTGAGCGAAAAATAATCAAATCTTCAGCTTTCACCCCCTTTTGAATTTCTTCCTTCCTTTGTGTTTCAAGGCCGTTGTGGATGCGGGTCTGGCGGACCCCTTTTCTGCCCAATTTCTGACTAGGTGATTCACGATCAAAGAGGAGCCTCTCGGAGGCTGAGGATGTCTCCTACCCGCATAGGCTTTGATGGGGTTGGCTCTTCGAGGGTGGAACAGCGAGAGAAAGTCATAGATTCTGGCCCCGTGGAAGGAGATGAAAAGATGAAATAGATCTGGATGAAGAGCCAGGATCGTTGTTGAAATCACCTAGAGGGGGGGTGAATAGGTGATAATGCTAATCTAATGAACTAAATGCGGAATTTAAAGACTAATTGCAATTACACTTAATGCAACCAATAAGTGATGCACACACAACCAAAACAAGCATATAAATATGAATGATCAATATGAAATAATGCTAGGCACAATACAAAGAGAGAGAGTAAGAGTCAATGGATCAAGCGCAAACAATAAGATTTGTTTCGAGGTTCGAGCACCCAGCTCTACATCCCCGCCTTCACCCAGAAGGATTTCGAATCCACTAGCTTGTCCACAAAGGACTCCCACACAAGGAACCTCCACCGAGGATTTAGGGCAATACAATAACTAGGAGTACCCAACTCCTCTCTTTACAACCACATCCTCTCACTAGAGGTAAAGCACCAAGCCAACCAAAACAATCACCTCACAACTTGAGGGATAAGCACAAAGCTACACAAGAATCACCTCACAACTAGAGGGATGCAACCCACTTGCACAACCTCCTCGACACTATGAGGGAAAGGCACAAAGCCAAGCAAAAATAGGGTTTACAACTTGGTGATCAAAAGATCACAAACCAATCTCTTTTTCTCACAAACACAAAGATCCTATAGATAGGATAGAATGAAGCTCAAGTGTATGAAAAACCAAAGGAATGGAAACAAATACTCAAAGAAAAATCCTTGAGAAAAACTAGAAGTAAAGATGAAGAAGTTGAATCAAAACACTTTTCCCAAAAATCACTTTTCTTTGATTTTCCAAAACCCTAGAAAACACCAAATAGAATGTAAAGTTTGAGCCCAAAAACTTCTTTTTGATTGCTGTAAAAACACTAGTAAGATCAGAAATTTTGCTCTCTAAAAACTTGTATAAAACTATTAAGAGAAAACCCTTTTATACCTTCTTCAAATAACTAGCCGTTAGCAGCAATTAAGGCCAGATTTGACCTTCCGGTCGACCAGCCGGTCGACCGGCCAACGGTCGATTTTTGACCGCTAGCTGCTACCGGTCGACCGCCCGATCGACCGGGCCCTGAACCAGAGAGCAACGGCTCTCTGGCCAGTCGACCGCCCGGTCGACCGGAGCAACCCGAGAGTGGGTTGCTTTCAGTCGGTCGACCGCTCGGTCGATCGACTTAATGGGCAGGCCAGCGTGCACGTTTGGTGCACGTCGGTCGACCGGTCCGGTCGACCGCCAGAGCCTGGCAGGCTATATTATGGGACAGAAAACTAGGGTTTTTAATGTCTTAAAAATTCTCATAAAATCTCTAAAAATCCACAAAAATATTTTTATCATATTACATTGATATACAAATTTGTGTTAAAAATTTCAACACAAATTTCAAACATTTGTAACCATTTTTGTGTTATGGAAAAATTACCGAAAACCAAGAACTGTATTTTTTCAAACTTAGATTTTTCAATAAGAAATCTGATTTTTCCAAAACCAATCAAATACAAAAACATGATACTTAACCACTTTGAAGCATGATGCATATGGATAGAAATCCATTATACATGAAACATATACATATCCATGTTTTTGACTTTAATTCCAAATATATGTTTTGTTAAAAATACCAAAACACCAAAACTCATGAATGGGCATATCAAAATAAGTTTGTCTAGGAAATTAAGCTTACATGTATATAGAATATATCTAATATACACTTAAATAAAGTAAACTTGTATTGATACTATCTATTCATGAAAACCAATATCGGTTAAACCAAAAACCGAAAAACGAATCCAAAACATGAAACGTATGTGTATTGTGAACTTGAGCATATCACACTATTCTAATCTTTACAAATGGATCTAAACACAACTAAACTAAAGGTACCGAAGTCTTCTTGTAGAGCGCCGTCTCCAAGCTGACTCGATCCAAAACTCCGTGATCCACCGAGCTAGACTCCAACGAGTGCTATATATGATCTTGATGCTCGAGCTCTGGAATCACCACGTGAAAGCTTCCAAACCATCTTGTTGAAGCAATCACCAACTAATATCTTGATTAAATGATCTGAAACTAAACATCACAAGATAATTAGTAAACATAACTACATGAGTTAATCATCATCAAAACTAGAGTGGAAGGCCACTGGGCCAATAGTTGTTAGATTCCTTGAATGCTTAGCGGGAGAAAGTTGTCGTGGGAAGCTCCCATGAATTCCTGGACTTTCTCGCCCCGTGAGCTCAAGCTGCTCGATCTCCTTACCTCTCAAGTGGATCGCGAGCTCGTCTCTCACAATATGATAGTGGCAGATCTCCAAAAAAGGATGGACAGAGTACTACAGGAAGGGCGTGAGCTGCTTGAGGCAAGTGCTAAATTGAAGGAGGAGAAGTTAAACCTTGAAGAGAGGCTCCTAAGCCGGCTTGTGGAGCTGCAGAAGGCATGGGAGGAGGTATCTGATCTCTAGGTGAAGATGGCTTCAGCACAGTCCTCTAGAGATCTCCTCTTCGGTAGCAAATCGATAAGGGGTATGCGGAGAAACTGACGCTCAAGCATAAAGTCCGTGTGCTAAGGAATAACTTGGAAAATCGTGACAAGGATGTGGAGGAGTTGAGGACCGAGGCTTCGCATCAATCGGATCATTATAATATGCTTTGGAGCGCTCATGGGATGTTACTTGAGGAGGGGCAGACGCTGCGCTCTCAAATTACAGCCCTTAGATCAGGAGGCCGAGTGGAGAGCGCCAGAAGATGGCTCAGGGGCGCGAACCGTGACCCCGAGGGACCTAGTTCTCGGCCCAGGGGTTCGGTTCGTCAGCCATAGAGGTCGACCGATCATGTTGAAAGCTCTAACAGCTGACATGAGAGATCTCGGAGGTGGTCGGAGGATCAAGATAGTGGTCTAGGCGGGGCTAAATGGACCTACCCCTCTTTTTGTAAGAACGGATGTGATAAGGAGATGCGTCCTCTATTTTCTTTGAGTGTTGAATTAGTGCTCTTGATGCTCCTGTATGATGCCTTAGATCTTTGTTTATTGGGGATCGTCGAGGTAGGACCCGTATAGGTTGTTAACTCACTCGAGCCATCAAGGCGAAAACCTGTCTAGGCTGACTCCGAGCAGTCATTGTGGGCGAGCCTCCATCTTTCAGGGGGCTCCCCGAGGGATAGCCATCAGATTAGGACCCGATATAAGTTATTGACTCACTCGAGTGGCCGTCAAGGTGAAAACTAATCTAGGCTGACTCCGAGTGGTCATTATCAGTGAGCCTCCATCTTTCAGGAGACTCCCCGAGGGGTAGCCGTCAGGGTAAGACCTGATACAGGTTGTTGACTCACTCGAGTGACCATCAAGGTAAAACCCTGTCTAGGCTGACTCCGAGCAGTCATTGTGGGCGAGCCTCCATCTTTTAGGAGACTCACCGAGGTATAGACGTCAGGGTAAGACCCGATACAGGCTGTTGACTCACTCAAGTGACCGTCAAGATGAAAACTTGTCTAGGCTGACTCCGAGCAGCCATTATGGACGAGCCTCCATCTTTCAGGGAGCTCCCCAAAGGATAGCCATGGGGGCTGTTTTCCCTTGTAGCCGTTAGGATAGGATCCATATAGGCTGTTGACTCACTCGAATGACCGTCAAGGTGAAAACCTGTGTAAACTGACTCCGAGCAGTCATTGTCGGTGAGCCTCCATCTTTTAAGAGACTCCCTGAGAGGGGCCGTCAGGGTAAGACCCGGTTTAAGCTGTTGACTCACTCGAGTGGCCGTCAAGGTGAAAACCTATTCAGGCTGACTCCGAGCAGTCATTGTGGGTGAGGCTCCATCTTTCAGGGGGCTCTCCGATGGATAGTTGCAGAAGCTATTTTCCCCTTGTAGCCGTCAGGGTAGGACCTGATATAGGTTGTTGACTCACTCTAGTGGTCATCAAGGTGAAAAATCTGTCTACTCTGACTCCGAGCAGTAATTATGGGCGAGCCTCCATCTTTCGAGAAGCTCCACGAGGGGTAGCCGTCAGGGTAGAACCTGATATAGGCTGTTGACTTACTCGGATGGTCGTCAAGATGAAAAACCCGTCTAGGCTGACTCCAAGCGATCATTGTGGGCGAGCCTCCATCTTTCAGAAGGCTCCCTGAGGGATAGCCCCCTGGGCTATTTTTCCCTTATAGCTGTCACGGTAGGATCCGATATAAACTGTTGACTCACTCGAGTGGCCATCAAGATAAAAACTTGTCTACACTGACTCTGAGCAATCATTGCGGGCCAGCCTCCATCTTTCTGGAGACTCCCTGAGGGGCAACCATCAAGGTAGGACCCAATATAGGCTGTTGACTCACTCGAGTAGCCGTCAAGATGAAAACCTGTCTAAGCTGACTCCGAGCAATCATTGTATGTGAACCTCCATCTTTCAGGGGGCTCCCCGAGGAATAGCCGCCGGGGGTATTTTACCCTGATAGCCGTCATGGTAGAACCCATATAGGTTGTTGAGCGTGCTTCTCGTACTTGGAGAAGATATTGAACATGAAAATAAAAGAGCTTGCATAATTTTATTGGATATTAGATGGTTTTACACGTAGGGGTTGTTTGTTTCGCGTAAAAGATCGTAAAAGGTCGTAATTCATAAATGACTTACAGCTCAATTACAACTACGGTGTTTGGACCGTGATTCATAAAGGCTTACGCAACCCAACTACCACTCATTAGCAACCCAATTACCACTCACTTACAGTTAATTTTATGGTCATGCAAATTTCTATTATTTTTATATTAATATTAAATTTTTGTAATATTTAGTATTTTTAGTATTTATTTGCAATATTAAAATTTTTTGAATCACCAAATAATTAATTTTGTGATCAACTTTTCTACGACTTATACATTAGGACAACCAAACACCGTAAAACATAATACACTTTCCCACTTGCAACTTTATATTACCAACCAAATACCGTAAAACTTACATGCATGTGACTCATTTACAACTGTAAAAGAGTTTACCAATTACGATTTACGAATTACGGCCAATTACGACAACCAAACAGACTAGTAGTATCGCTTCAGGTGGGAAGAACTCCATTGCCTGGCGGGGGTCTTCATGTCCCGAATGGTGCCAAGGAGCGAGTGCTTCAGTCGACGGTCTCGGTTGGGGCCTTGCCGCCCTCAGGGTCTTCCTCTAAGTCAAAAATGAACTCATCCATGTATCCACATTGAATTTGATTCTCAAGGTGTCGTTTGAGGACCCAACAATGCAGAGTGGGGTGTTTTCGAGTGTCGTGAAAGGAACAGCTTCCTGCTTTCAAGGAATTTGGGTCGTGTATAGATGTCTTAGGAGTTTCTCCCACGGCTGAAGCTTGATGATGTGAGATCTGGCCAATCGGCAGCTTCAGGGGGTGAAGGTTGAAGCGTCCTCTGTAACGGTCCCAGGTTTAATTACCTCAAAATTTCATGATCAACAACCTTATTGCTCGTTAATCAGAATATACTAAAGAAATTTTTTTGGCAGCATCTTCTCTGAAATGTAGACTCCATCTCAAAAACAATAATTTAGATTTCGGCTAACATCAGCCTACTTAAAAATCTCATTTTTATCATATAGTTCATTTCAAGGTCCATCAAATAACATGTACAAAAGAGTGCTTCCGTGATATACTATTCTAACTCATAGTGACTAATAACATCAGAGTTTACAGAAGGGTTTACACTCTACAATAAGTACATACGTTATCTCAGGAAAACATCCTTGCAGCTCTAAGTCGAACCTTCGCTTTGCCATGACCTGAAAATATCAATCTGTGGTGGGGTGAGCTCAACAGCTCAGTGAGTGAAATCATTCAAAATAGAGTTTGTATTATACTACCATTGTACTTGGAGTATTATGCAGTTGAGCAATGTCAGAAAATCAGTTTCAATACTTTCTACTTGTAGTTGATACTGCAGCTTATGAATCATAAACTCTTTCTATTATCTGTTACTTCCCTATGTATTCTTCTGTATATACATGACCAATATTTTATTACCACACAATCTCAATGATTTTGCAATACTTGACCTACTCGTTAGTCTCTTATAATCACCTCTCCGGTTTTCAGTTTGTAACATGTTCGTATTTCATATATATATAGTCATGATCACAACACCACTCTTAGAGAGCCTAATCTTACTCACTATATTAGTTGAAGTATGGTTCAATATTGCACCTTCCGCAATATACGTATGACATCACACACTACTCATGATAGTATCCACTTATAAATGTGTTCATACATGAAATACAGAACACTCACATCCATATACTGGATGCCATACCAATCATATCCATATACCAGATATCATAATCCATCATATGCATATACTAGGTGTCATACCTGTTAACATCCATAATTCGGATATCGTAACAATCATATCTATATACCGGATATCATAATCAATCATATGCATATACTAGGTACCATACCTATTAACATCCATAATTCGGATATCGTAACAATCATATCCATACATCGGATATCATAATCAATCATATGCATATACTATGTGCCATACCTATTAACATCCATAATTCGGATATCGTAACAATCATATCCATACATCGGATATCATAAACAATCATATTCATATACCAGATATCATAAACAATCATTCAAGCATACTTCAATAAAATAATATCAACACTCCCCTTCGATCACCTCCGGTTCAACCCGGTCCCTTCCTCCAATACGTTATACCACGTATTATTCTCTCCTTCGATCACCTCCGGTTCAACCCGGTCCCTTCCTCCGATACGTTATACCACGTATTATTCTCTCCTTCGATCACCTCCGGTTCAACCCGGTCCCTTCCTCCAAACATGCGATAATCATATCCTTCATGTAATAACCACATGCAAAGATTCATAAGATAATGTCATCATAGGGATTCACATGATTCCTACTTTACATGATGCCAATATTAAGAAGGACATTAACATGTATAAGTAACCACTTATTAAACTAACAACATGCAAGCCTTTTTTAAGATAACTAACATGTTATATCGTTCCAATATATGTGTAGTCCAAACATGTGCATGAAGTCAAGTATGATGCTCATTCATAAAACTATTTCCTTTTTAAGAGGCATGTGTTAGACTACTATGCATACACAATGACGTGTTGATCATGCACCCATGTAAGCATTCAACTTAATGATCCCCAATATCTTACCGGTGAAGTTCTGACTCGTAGTAACAGTATTCGCTTCTCCTAATCATAATACTTATTGACACGTCGCTCAATCTTTCGTCTGTATTACTAACTTTAAATTATTAAGGTAATTATCTAACTCTTACTGGTTAGATATAATCGGTGTCACTATAAAGATGTGACTTCCAAGCCTAATAGAGGATTTCAATGTTCTGCTAAATCAATTGCAAAGATACCCGAAAGTCTCTGGTGTATCGAGTAGGCATACCAAAATACTAGTTCAATACTATCGGTATATGTTTTGTTGATATCGAATTATCCACCATACTCGATATACTTAATATTAAATTGTCAGGTTTACTCAATACTGACTCTAACAGGTTTTCACCAGTTTAATCACTCGCTTGATACTTTACAACATCACCGGTCGCCCATTATCTGATAATCATCAGACCTGATCTTATCAGTAGTTTTCATTAATAATCATTTATCGCTAAAAGTGCGATATCTACTTGTGAGTTCTGTTTCAAAGGTTTTATTCTTTCACCACTCATTAGGTTCGATAAATCTTAACTATTTATCTATCAAATTGCTTTCAGTTGCTACCAATTAACAACTTAATCGATATATAATTATGTAGGCCATCAACTAACCCTTGCTGCCTCAAGTGTACTAGTTGATACACAAAATCCCGTTATGGGCATATATATATATATCATGAAACACAGCAAATATGAAAACAGTAATCGCAAGGTCGATACTCACATACTACATCACATTTGAGTATTCCGCGTATTTAGCTTAACAATAAGCTTTTGATGTTCAAGCTATTTATGGAGCATGTCCGGTAGTATTAGGAATTCAGTTACTCTAATTCAGTTCATTATCAATTACTTTGATCAGTTCCATCATTATCGGTTCGCGTTCACTGTTGCTAATTAACAGAAATGTCCCGATCCCATCCGATTTATCAATATTAACAAAACCTTCAATACTTTAACCTGTACGTTATTTCTATCATACTGCATCAATTACATGTATCCCGTTTAGCAGAGTTTTCTATATCACGGTCACATCGAGTTACTCGAAGATAATTTTCATTTCCATTTACTTAATTCAATTCTAATATCAACTTCGTATTCTGCCTATACCAGTATCAACATAACCGATTCTATAATAATTCCATCATGAATGATAGGTCTCAAGTGATCTTTTATCTTAACTGATTTCTAATTATCTCTTATTAATAATTAAACATTCATAATCTGTAATCCATTTCTCATTGTCACTGTTTATTCTACTCACCGGGTACATCGGTGTTAACCAACCACCGTCCGATTATTATTATCCGTAACTTCAGCTTTCGTAATAACTTGGATATCACTAGCATATAATATCAATCCTCACTTACCGACCATCATTCTTATCTTATTAGTTAATATATATGCAATATCGTGTTTAAAGGAATCAGGGGTAGATTTTACCCACTTAACGATTTTCAGATTAAGTAACTTCAATATTCATCACAGACAGGTAGATGGTATTAGCTGAAGATTTACACATAACAAATTCTATCAAAGCCCAGTGTTTAGTTATTCGGTTCTAAATTCTAATAAATGCTCGCAACATATACATCATGTCCAGAAACTCACAAAAGTATAACTCATGCGGTATTTGTCTATGTGCAACCATTTTAATACCCTTACAGGATCTTAATGGTCATGTTATACGAACTTTAAGTAATAATTCTCAATTTGGTATTATACCCGTATTAGGTTCTCACACGCATATACATAACATATCCGTAATTCATTATTCGGATACTCTATTTGGATTTCGGTTCCATAACACCAATTCACTTTTATAATACTGTCACAATCATCTTTCTAATGATGTAATCTCTTAGTTCTGATGAATCAATATTATCACAAACTTTCCAATGACAATTATATCTAAACTGGGGAAAATAAAATTTAAGTTAGGATTTCCACTCACCGGGTATACCGATAATTTTGAACACCCAATACCATATATTGATATACAAGATGTGTAGCTCTCGTTTTCACGATCACAACGGCTCAAGAATCGTCCGAATCCGACTTCGGATGGCCAAGATATCGTTCGGAAACCAAAACTAATATAAAAGGTTAGATACGTAATAACTGAAAATAGTCAGGGGGCTGTTTGTAATTTTTCAGGGGCCCCAAAGTAATTATTTAATCTTACAGGGGCTAAAATAGAATGTTACCTTTTTAAATGAAAATGGGTAGGATTCTTAACGGGTTGGGTTTTAAACCCAAACCCGAATGGGTTTTCAAACCCAGCAGCAGCAGCGCATCGCGCGCGCGGGGGCCAGCCTTGCGGCCTCCGCCGCCGGCCGGCCTTCAACGCCGCTCCGGCGCTGCTCCGCCGCCGGAGCTCGGGAAGAGAGGGAGAAGACGAGGGAGAGAGAAAGGGAGAGGGTGGGGGCATGTTGCTCCCCCCACCACGCCGCCCGGCCGCCGGCCACCGCGTCTGCCCCGCGCCGCCGGCGTCTGGCCGGTCTCCGGCGTGCCGCCGGTCAACAACCCAGAGAGAGAGAATGAGAGTGAGGGAATGAGAGAGAGAGTGTGTGAACGGGAGTGAGAGAGAGAGGGAATGAGAGTGATTTATCTCTCTCCCCACCCCACCTACTCCCACCTACCCTCCATAATCCCATACCACCCATACTCCATCAATCCACTATTTTATATTTTATTTTTATATTTTCATTTTCTTTTCTTTTTCTTTCTTCATCTCCCCAATATTAATACAAACCATAATTAACAATAAATACCAATACTCGGTATTTATACAAGTATTTCATACAGTATATACACCCATCCATTTTCATATATTTTTCATATTAGTTAATCCAGTATGATTTATAAAAACTTTAATCCATTCCGGATTTCCACAATGAATCACCGAATATTATTTAATACGAAAACAATTAAATTAAAAATCATAAAAATTTACGATAATTATTATTAACCCAGAGTTTACCAATCCGGGTGTTACAGCTCTACCCCTCTTAGAAAAAGTTTCGTCCTTGAAACTTGGCAAATCTGATAATAGGTAAGAATAATACTTTCAATTTCTTCTTTATATCATGAAATCTTTCTTCTAATAAGATAATTTTTGTTCTCTTCTGATCATGCATTTCCTTATGTGTTCACAACATGCAATATGTGTCCAATATTATCACTTTCACACAGAATATATCTTACACATACTTTATATCACTACATTCACCATCATACTAGGTGATATACACATCATATGGTATTACATACACACATCACACTTGGTGATAATCGTGTTATATATCATCACACATCGCATCAGCACATATACGTACCATACCTGATGATACGTCCATCACATATGCTCAATATGGTTCTTCCGTTCTGATTAACTCTTATCTTGCCTGATATTTTTGTCATTTTCTTATCCCAGTGTCCCATACCACCGGTAGTTCATACTAAGGGCCCGCACCCCTAATAGAACTCATCCGAATCAAAGTATATGCGGGTATACTTTCATTCGAATATAAGAAAAAGTTAAATATCATGCATTTTGAGATTAATCATACACATAAGAACCCATTACACCTATGAACTTCTTACATCAAGGCACACATTCATTCATACAAACTGCACACTTACAGACATTAATTATAACAATCGATGTTATTCCTGAACCACCGACTTAAATCAATCTCTAGGCTAATACTGCCTTAGACCTACACCTGAGTTCTACTCCAAGTTTTTTAAGCCTAAGCTCTGATACCAACTGTAACGGTCCCAGGTTTAATTACCTAAAAATTTCATGATCAACAACCTTATTGCTCGTTAATCAGAATATACTAAAGGAATTTTTTTGACAGCATCTTCTCTGAAATGTAGACTCCATCTCAAAAACAATAATTTAGATTTCGGCTAACATCAGCCTACTTAAAAATCTCATTTTCATCATATAGTTCATTTCAAGGTCCATCAAATAACATGTACAAAAGAGTGCTTCCGTGATATACTATTCTAACTCATAGTGACTAATAACATCAGAGTTTACAGAAGGGTTTACACTCTACAATAAGTACATACGTTATCTCAGGAAAACATCCTTGCAGCTCTAAGTCGAACCTTCGCTTTGCCATGACCTGAAAATATCAATCTGTGGTGGGGTGAGCTCAACAGCTCAGTGAGTGAAATCATTCAAAATAGAGTTTGTATTATACTACCATTGTACTTGGAGTATTATGCAGTTGAGCAATATCAGAAAATCAGTTTCAATACTTTCTACTTGTAGTTGATACTGCAGCTTATGAATCATAGACTCTTTCTATTATCTGTTACTTCCCTATGTATTCTTCTGTGTATACATGACCAATATTTTATTACCACACAATCTCAATGATTTTGCAATACTTGACCTACTCGTTAGTCTCTTATAATCACCTCTCCGGTTTTCAGTTTGTAACATGTTCGTATTTCATATATATATAGTCATGATCACAACACCACTCTTAGAGAGCCTAATCTTACTCACTATATTAGTTGAAGTATGGTTCAATATTGCACCTTCCGCAATATACGTATGACATCACACACTACTCATGATAGTATCCACTTATAAATGTGTTCATACATGAAGAAATACAGAACACTCACATCCATATACTGGATGCCATACCAATCATATCCATATACCAGATATCATAATCCATCATATGCATATACTAGGTGTCATACCTGTTAACATCCATAATTCGGATATCGTAATAATCATATCTATATACCAGATATCATAATCAATCATATGCATATACTAGGTACCATACCTATTAACATCCATAATTCAGATATCGTAACAATCATATCCATACATCGGATATCATAATCAATCATATGCATATACTAGGTACCATACCTATTAACATCCATAATTCGGATATCGTAACAATCATATCCATACATCGGATATCATAAACAATCATATCCATATACCAGATATCATAAACAATCATTCAAGCATACTTCAATAAAATAATATCAACACTCTCCTTCGATCACCTCCGGTTCAACTCGGTCCCTTCCTCCAATACGTTATACCACGTATTATTCTCTCCTTCGATCACCTCCGGTTCAACCCGGTCCCTTCCTCCGATACGTTATACCACGTATTATTCTCTCTTTCGATCACCTCCGGTTCAACCCGGTCCCTTACTCCAAACATGCGATAATCATATCCTTCATGTAATAACCACATGCAAGGATTCATAAGATAATGTCATCATAGGGATTCACATGATTCCTACTTTACATGATGTCAATATTAAGAAGGACATTAACATGTATAAGTAACCACTTATTAAACTAACAACATGCAAGCCTTTTTTAAGATAACTAATATGTTATATCGTTCCAATATATGTGTAGTCCAAACATGTGCATGAAGTCAAGTATGATGCTCATTCATAAAACTATTTCCTTTTTAAGAGGCATGTGTTAGACTACTATGCATACACAATGACGTGTTGATCATGCACCCATGTAAGCATTCAACTTAATGATCCCCAATATCTTACCGGTGAAGTTCTGACTCGTAGTAACAGTATTCGCTTCTCCTAATCATAATACTTATTGACACGTCGCTCAATCTTTCGTCTGTATTACTAACTTTAAATTATTAAGGTAATTATCTAACTCTTACTGGTTAGATATAATCGGTGTCACTATAAAGATGTGACTTTCAAGCCTAATAGAGGATTTCAATGTTCTGCTAAATCAATTGCAAAGATACCCGAAAGTCTCTGGTGTATCGAGTAGGCATACCAAAATACTAGTTCAATACTATCGGTATATGTTTTGTTGATATCGAATTATCCACCATACTCGATATACTTAATATTAATTGTCAGGTTTACTCAATACTGACTCTAACAGGTTTTCACCAGTTTAATCACTCGCTTGATACTTTACAACATCACCGGTCGCCCATTATCTGATAATCATCAGACCTGATCTTATCAGTAGTTTTCATTAATAATCATTTATCGCTAAAAGTGCGATATCTACTTGTGAGTTCTGTTTCAAAGGTTTTATTCTTTCACCTCTCATTAGGTTCGATAAATCTTAACTATTTATCTATCAAATTGCTTTCAGTTGCTACCAATTAACAACTTAATCAATATATAATTATGTAGGCCATCAACTAACCCTTGCTGCCTCAAGTGTACTAGTTGATACACAAAATCCCGTTATGGGCATATATATATCATGAAACACAGCAAATATGAAAACAGTAATCGCAAGGTCGATACTCACATACTACATCACATTTGAGTATTCCGCGTACTTAGCTTAACAATAAGCTTTTGATGTTCAAGCTATTTATGGAGCATGTCCGGTAGTATTAGGAATTCAGTTACTCTAATTCAGTTCATTATCAATTACTTTGATCAGTTCCATCATTATCGGTTCGCGTTCACCGATGCTAATTAACAGAAATGTCCCGATCCCATCCGAGTTATCAATATTAACAAAACCTTCAATACTTTAACCTGTACGTTATTTCTATCATACTGCATCAATTACATGTATCCCGTTTAGCAGAGTTTTCTATATCACGGTCACATCGAGTTACTCGAAGATAATTTTCATTTCCATTTACTTAATTCAATTCTAATATCAACTTCGTATTCTGCCTATACCAGTATCAACATAACCGATTCTATAATAATTCCATCATGAATGATGGGTCTCAAGTGATCTTTTATCTTAACTGATTTCTAATTATCTCTTATTAATAATTAAACATTCATAATCTGTAATCGATTTCTCATTGTCACTGTTTATTCTACTCACCGGGTACACCGATGTTAACCAACCACCGTCCGATTATTATTATCCGTAACTTCAGCTTTCGTAATAACTTGGATATCACTAGCATATAATATCAATCCTCACTTACCGACCATCATTCTTATCTTATTAGTTAATATATATGCAATACCGTGTTTAAAGGAATCAGGGGTAGATTTTACCCACTTAACTATTTTCAGATTAAGTAACTTCAATATTCATCACAGACAGGTAGATGGTATTAGCTGAAGATTTACACATAACAAATTCTATTAAAGCCCAGTGTTTAGTTATTCGGTTCTAAATTCTAATAAATGCTCGCAACATATACATCATGTCCAGAAACTCACAAAAGTATAACTCATGCGGTATTTGTCTATGTGCAACCATTTTAATACCCTTACAGGATCTTAATGGTCATGTTATACGAACTTTAAGTAATAATTCTCAATTTGGTATTATACCCGTATTAGGTTCTCACACGTATATACATAACATATCCGTAATTCATTATTCGGATACTCTATTTGGATTTCGGTTCCATAACACCAATTCACTTTTATAATACTGTCACAATCATCTTTCTAATGATGTAATCTCTTAGTTTCGATGAATCAATATTATCACAAACTTTCCAGTGACAATTATATCTAAACTGGGGAAAAATAAGATTTAAGTTAGGACTTCCACTCACCGGGTATACCGATAATTTTGAACACCCAATACCATATACTGATATACAAGATGTGTAGCTCTCGTTTCCACGATCACAACGGCTCAAGAATCGTCCGAATCCGACTTCGGATGGCCAAGATATCGTTCGGAAACCAAAACCAATATAAAAGGTTAGATACGTAATAACTGAAAATAGTCAGGGGGTTGTTTGTAATTTTTCAGGGGCCCCAAAGTAATTATTTAATCTTACAGGGGTTAAAATAGAATGTTACCTTTTTAAATGAAAATGGGTAAGATTCTTAACGGGTTGGGTTTTAAACCCAAACCCGAATGGATTTTCAAACCCAACAGCAGCAGCAGCAGCAGCAGCATGCGCTGCTGCTGCTCAGCGGGCGCGCGGGGGCCAGCCTTGCGGCCTCCGCCGCCGGCCCGGCCGGCCTGGTCCGGCGCCGCCGCAGCCAGCGCGGCCTCCAGCGCCGCTCTGGCGCTGCTCCGCCGCCGGAGCTCAGGAAGAGAGGGAGAAGACGAGGGAGAGAGAAAGAGAGAGGGTGGGGGCATGTTGCTCCCCCCACCACGCCGCCCGGCCGCCGGCCACCGCGTCTGCCCCGCGCTGCCGGCGTCTGGCCGGTCTCCGGCGTGCCGCCGGTCAACAACCCAGAGAGAGAATGAGAGTGAGGGAATGAGAGAGAGAGTGTGTGAACAGGAGTGAGAGAGAGAGAGAGGGAATGAGAGTGATTTATCTCTCTCCCCACCCCACCTACTCCCACCTACCCTCCATAATCCCATACCACCCATACTCCATCAATCCACTATTTTATATTTTATTTTTATATTTTCATTTTCTTTTCTTTTTCTTTCTTCATCTCCCCAATATTAATACAAACCATAATTAACAATAAATACCAATACTCGGTATTTATACAAGTATTTCATACAGTATATACACCCATCCATTTTCATATATTTTTCATATCAGTTAATCCAGTATGATTTATAAAAACTTTAATCCATTCCGGATTTCCACAATGAATCACCGTATATTATTTAATACGAAAACAATTAAATTAAAAATCATAAAAATTTACGATAATTATTATTAACCCAGAGTTTACCAATCCGGGTGTTACATCCTCAGTCTTCGCCCTTGTCGGAGAAGCGTTCTCCTTGGGAGTTGGGGCGCGATGCCCCCTTGCACGCTTCCGCGAGTTGTCAGAAGGCTCTCGAAATACTTATGCGGAATGGTTACTTTGAAGCGCATTTTGTTCAGCTTGAAACATAGGTCGGTCGGAGCCGGTGGGTGTGGGTCGACCTCGGGGGGAGTGTCCACCTGAGTCTCCCGGGTGCCTAACTCGATGACTCGTTATTGCGCTTCTCGAAGAACCCTTGTCTGCATGAGCAACTGATGGTTGACATGCGTTACTGCCTCTCGCTCGCGTTCTGTGGTGTCGCGATGGACGGTGACTAGTTCTCGCTCGCGATCGGCCTTGGCCCGCTGTTCATCCAAACATCGACGCAGATCTACCACCATCTGGACAAGTTGTCCACGTGAGAGAATTAACGGTTCAAAGACTCGGCCGAGTCGGAGACGAGTTGGCCGAGTCGTATCCGTCTCGGCGCGCTCCGAGACGAGTCCGAGTCACGAGTCGGTCGACTCAACTCAGAGGAGACTGACTCGGCCGAGAATCCGAGTTGACTCGGTTGATTCGGCATTATGATGCTGATTTTGTGCCTCATTGCAATTCAATGTGAAAATAACTACATTAGCATGTATTATGAATGTAGTTTATGAAACTTACTATATTGTGCATGTATTTTGATATGCTTATACCGACGACGCGTGTATTTATTCTTTCACTTTATGTTTAGTGTGCTAGGTGATATATTTTGGACATGTGATACATGAATGTAGATGTCTACATTTTTTTAAGATTTGTCGTGATTTTTCAGAATTTTTTGAGCTTTCTATGTAGCGTTTTACGCGTATCGCCCGATACCGATCCGAGTTGTCGAGACCGATCCATCTCAGTGCTCGCTGAGTTGGCGGCCGAGACCGCGACTGTGAACCATGGAATCAATGGATCAAATTCGTCAGAAGCGTTGAGGTCATGACGGGTGGTGTCTTGTGCACAATGGTTATTGTGCCAGGGTATTTTCGTGGAAGGGTTGGGCATTGGATAGGGAGAGATTCTGAGTAAGGATTCAGAAGATCTCAATGAAAGCACCAAATGCTATGGATAATTCCTAAGGAACTATTTCACACATCAAAATAATAGAGCAGTATGATCAAATCATAGAAAAAGCCAACGCAAACATAATGAATTGTGTGAAAACCCGAATGGGAAAAAACCATGAAAAGAGAGAAGAGAATTCCATTATAATAATGGTGATTACAATAGGGTTCTCTGGTGTGCTAGGGTTTCTAGATTCGAATGATCGTCCTCCCCCACATTGGAAGAGATCTTCTATTTATACATGTTGTGTCTGTTTAGATAAGGCTGTAAAGTTCAGCTCTATTTGAATACTTAACCTTATCTAAGAGACGGTTAGAGCTGAACATCCAAGTTTGAACTAATTGAGGGAGAGTCCATCTTTGAGCCTGTTTGTTTCGTTGCAAAACGTCGCAAGTCGTAAGTCGTAAAATGAGAATGGAAAAAGTGAACTGTAGCAGAGAAAATATATTTTGTTTTACGGTGTTTGGTTGATAAAGTGAAGTGTAAATGGAAAAGTATATTGTGTTTTATGATGTTTGGTTGATAAAGTGAAAGTATAAATGATATAGTATATTGTGTTTTACGCTGTTTGGTTGGTAATGTAAAAGTGTAAGTGGAAAAGTTGACCACAAAATTAACTGTAGCAGTGATTTAAATATTATAAATACTATTAAATTAAATCTACTATTGCAAATTAAATTGTATTAATAAATTTGAGATAAAAAATTAATAATCTTAATATTTTATTTATAACAATAATATTAATAAAATATTAGTATAAATAGTAAAATATTACTAAAATATTAACCAAATAAATAATATAAAATTTTAAGAAAATATAAAGAACATTAATAAAAATTTAAGAATACTAATAAAATATAAATATTAAAAAATCTTATAACAATAATAAAATATAGTTATAATATTATAATATTAAAAATACTTGAAAATTATTATAATGTAAATTTTATTATAATATTAATATTATAGAAATATAAAATTAACAAAGTAAAATATAATTATAATTTAATAATAAATTATCATTATAGTATTATTATACTGAATTATTATTACAATATTACATAATAAAATATATTAAGATATTAATAAAGTAATTTTTTATATTAAAAAATAAATAATTAAATATATAGTAATTTTATATTAAAGTATAATATTGTTATATTAATAAAATATTAACTCTAAATAAAATAATAAAAAATGGAATAAGTATTAATAAAATAATAAAATATTAAATAAAAATATTAAATTAAAATAGTAAAATATTAAATATTAAAACAATATTAAAAACAATAAAAAGATTAAAGATTAAAAATATAAAATAATTAAATATTTAAATAAGAAATTGAACACTATTTAAAATATTAAATATTTAATAATATTAAATTATATATTGATTATCAAGTAACTGTTTTGAACTGTAAGTGTACTACAAGTGAGAATTACATGACCACAAAATTAACTGTAGCAATTGCAAGTGGGAAAATATGAGTGTAAAAGTGAGATTTATATGACCACAAATTTAACTGTAACAACTGCAAGTGGGAAAAGAAGAGTTGCATTTTGCAACTTGTTTTTCATCGAAACAAACAACGGAAAATGGAAAAGAAGTTTTATGACTTGCGTTTTGCGGCGTTTTGCGGCGAAACAAACACGCCCTTTATCTGATAGTCTGAGTCTAATTGTAAATGTAATTGATCCGTCTTCGAACTATAATTGCCGAATTCAAATAGAGATTTGACTTAAAGATAAGGATTCGCACAACTAATTTTATCTCCTCATCTTATTCACACGAACCGCTCGGGGTTTGAATCGATCGAGAACCCCGTTTGAAGGTTCTGGAAGCGGCCATGTGTCACTCACCTGTTTGGTGCTGGAAGGACATGTGGCGTGATCTCAAAGAGGTCGGAAACTAACCACTACACAAGAGCTGGGAAAACCTAAGCGAATATGGATTAAGAACCTATTCAAGTCAAACATAAAAAAGTTATTCGTTGTGTTGAGAAATCAGTAGCCTCTAAGGGATTTTAGTAAAGGAGAACCCCCTGAAGAAAATTTTCCCCGAGGAACCACACCACTTAGTAAGTAACAAGCAAAATCACATACAGGTCATTGAAAGTGAAAACATATTCACTTTCATTACACATTCCGTATACGCACCACAGTCCAAAGAAAGACAACTACGGATTAGCTTTTGACAGCCAACTCTTTACAATCCACTTCGTAATAAATTTGGCGAATTTACATTGATATGCTCTAGTAAGGATCAAGATAATTTTTTCCCCTTCTTTCTTCTGATCATAAGCACTGTAATATAAATAGTTCAAAGAATTTCCTTCTTGTGGGCTACCTAAGAAATGCATGGAAAATATACCAATGTTTCAAATTCTGTTGACAGATAAAATGCCATAAAATTTTCATTTTTACAACACCTAAAATAAAATAAATAAATTAAACATAAAATGGATGGGGATCGACCTTGGGAAGAATTGGAGCACTTGGACGAGCTTGTCCCCGCGGTCGTCGTTCCACTGCACACGCCTCTTTGGGTTATTCTTCCTCGCCGGCGTCGCCGGCGTCTTCTTCTCTCCCGCCAAAGTTGAGGGCAAAAGAGACTTTCTCTCCGCATCCTCCCCATCCCCCTCCCTTGCAACGCCTTTCAACGATGAAGAAATCTTGGGCGTACTCCTCCAGTTGCAAATTTTGGGTTTTTTCTGACGCAACCCATCAATTTCTCCCCTCATTCACCCAATCCCGATCATTTCCCATAAATTCTCTCTAAGATTTGTGAAATCAAATGCAAAATTGGCATCGGCAGAGAAAGAAGAACATTAAGATGCAAGATGAGTTTTTTTCCCCTCTTGAAAGAGGGAGGTAACGTCCGAGAGAATTGGGGGGAAATGGAGGAGAAAATTACAGAAAACCCGCGATTCCCTCAAACGCAGTAGTCAGTCACAGGCACGGATATTTGCACCCAAAAATTTGATTAACACAGCCAGTGAATTTTTACCCACAAGTTAGATAAACACAACTCTAAATTTCTTCAAATATCTTTTATTTTTAAAAACTAAAAAAAAAAAAAAATCTTAATTCCCAAATCCACTCTCAAGAGGCAAATTCGATCTGGAATCTGGGTGGCCAATCTTTACTCCTCCTCTTATCTCTGCCTTTTTAGGCTTCATTCTATTTTTTGATCCTTTATTGGTTCTGCGATTCAAGATATTAACTATCGAGAAATCTTTGCTCTTGATTTCTTTGAGCATCAAACTGATCTGATCTTAATTTGAAAACTCGAAGATGTTGGAAGTCGTTTGGTGAAGGCTTGGAAGTGGAGTTCTCCCTTCATCAATAAAAAAAAAAAGAAATAATTCGATATTTTATTAGCTTGGGAACTAATTTTTGTTATGGACTGATGTTTTTACTTTTTAATGAATTTGCAGGTAATAAGGGAAGGGTTGGAAAAGATTCGCCCCGCAACATCTTTTTTGCCGAAATATTCCTCGTCCCCTTGCATTTTTGGGGGTTCACATTAATATAGATTTCTTAGATTAGACTTTAGTTGCGATTTGTAAAGGTGTGAGTGCTGTTAAATGCCATACAAGGCCGAAATATTTACTATAAGAGGAGTTTACGTCGCGGTTGTTAGTCCTATTGTATTTTATTTTGATGGTGGCTACTCATTAAGTTACATTTGATATTAACAACTCTTTTTTAATATTTTTGTGTTCTGATCTAGGTCAAGCACGATAGATGGAGGTTGGTTGAAATAAAGCTCAAATTGCTATATCAATAAAGGAAGTGGTAGAGTTAGTCTAACTCAAACTCAATTTCACGAGATTTTCCAAAGTGGTGCTAGAAGAAAAGAACCAACAAACGCGAAATTTTTTGAAGCAAGAGACTTGAGTCGAAAAATTGTCATATCTACTTTGGAAATAATATGTGAGGTGCGAAGAGTTAATATAAGATAGTTTCTTGGCACTAAATTGCATTTTCACACTTACACTTTCATTTTTCATTTCAAATTCAAGTGTGTTTTACTCATAGTTTTTAAAATCTACTGAAAAATATTTTAAACATTATTCAAAATATCATTTTGAGACTTTACATTGCGTTTATAAATTTTTAGATATTTTTACAAAATATTTCACAATTTTTAAGAGACATTTAAATCATATTTTCATTTTTTGGGATCTTTTGGATGGACCATTAGAACTCTATGATCAAACCAATTGACTTTGCGCTTTCAATTTTTAAATTGGCGCAAATTCTGCACTATTGATCGAGGATGTTACACTCGTTAGTTATGATCTTGATTCGACTGGATGTGGCTGAGTTTACATTTATTTCAGGTTGATGAGACTTAGATACACCGGTGACTTAGAGGGTAGATATGTCAATGACTCTGAGGATCACAGTTGATTGAATATTTTGTCATGGATTATTATGTTCATGCTTGCATGCCATAACTCATCTTAAACATAATGTACCACATAGAAAACTTGACTTGTTATACATGACATCTACCTGATAACGATAATGTCCATGTTAGCATAATTGCTGAAAAAATATTATTACACGGTAACAACATTCTCCTGTTATAATTGTTACACATCATGTTATACTGGTATCCTGACCACACATGTTGACGTTGTTACCGTGACTATTACCAAGTTATCTCAGTAATCTAGGTAACATGTGCATTACTTACTCTTGATAATATAATAACATGATTATTAAACAACTTACACCGAGATTGAGAAAATTAATAGAGGAGACAACGTCTGTATTTTGGGTAGACTTAGGATATAGGTTGCACAGCCGAAATAGGGTTTCACTGCAGGGTTCCCGTGGGGTGACTGACACCCTGTCTTGTTTCTGTTATACATGTCACCTGACTTGTTATACATGTAACATGACTACCTTGCAGTAAGACCTAGTTCAGCGTCAGGAGTCTGGGCCGTGATCTCGGTTATGTACGCGATCCACTTAAAACACAGATAATGTCTCCAGCCAATTAGTTTTAATAACATAGGACCCTAATTGACACGTGTAATAGGCGTACTTAGGATGTGTCTATTACATATTGCAATTGGTGTTCGCTAACATAATAATAATAAATTGTTCACAATGTACTGTGACTGATTGTAGACATCTGATACATGCATGATACGATAGACATCTGATTATACTCATGACCATATGTACACCTGGATATAGCACTGATTGATTTATTTACTGTTCATTTTATGTTTGGCATGTTATTTCAACCTCGTCTTGTATATTTCTTTCATAGTATGCCCACACGATATACGCACATGCACCTTCCTCGTTATTTTACACACTCATTGAGTCGTTTTCTTACGATACTGAATCTGCACGTAAAGATTTGATGTTTTATTTCATTAATCAAGTGTGGATGAGCTTGTACGCTTCGCAAGAACCCGAAGCTGCTTTCTATTCGATTCTGGTATTATTTCTTCTCTTTTATTCAGGTTATTTCCTGATTTTCTCTATATACGAGACTCCATGCTTATTCTATTTCTTTATTCATATGTGATCATGTGTAGATATTTATATGTCATATTGCAGTGATATTAATTTATCATAGTAGATTTTATACCTTGCTCAAGTTATTTTAGGCTTAGCGTTTATGAGCGGGGTATTCTCCTCACACATATACGTCGCAGACTCTCTTCGCGACTCCGTTTCTATTTATTTTGAAAAGCGGGGCGTGACAAAATTTATTTGATGGTAGTCCGTAAATATGTTAAAAAAAGGAGAGAAATCCACGTAAAGGCATGCTTGGGCTCGCTATTATAATCTTGGGCTTGGCTTGGCCTTATACCCAGGCCCAACCCAGCTCCACAAGTATTGTCATCCGGAGTTATAATAGGGATTAGGGCTTTATTGTAGGCTTGTTTCAGTTTGGGCCAGGCTCTTTAGGCCCGGATTGGACCCTGGCCTGGGCCCCAACCCAGCCCCAAACAAAGCATTGTTATGGGCCAGTACTTACGAGGTTTTAGTCCGCTATCTAATACATTACTTCTCATTTTTTATATTATAATTATAATTACTTCACCTTGTGGACTAATGAGCATAAGCCCAAGCCCCCAAGCCCACCCCAAAACTAATGAAACCGGATCTACATTAAAAAAAAAAATAATAATAATAATAATAAAAAAAGCAGACACGCACGTTGCACGTGATTAAAAGCAGATTAGGGTTATAGCCGGATCCCCTATTTAAACCCTACAGACCCATCCCCTTTCCCAATTCCGCCTCATTCTCCTCTCTTTTGATTAGAAATTAGAAATGTTTTCTTTTTCATTTTTCAAGTCCAAATCGTTATTAGTAATCTAGCGCTCTCGATGACGAGAATCGGAGCAGACGGGCGGTCTGAACTGATGCCGTGTTGATTGTCTGCAAATTTCTGCTCTCTTCAATCGAAGTTAGCAACCGAGAGAGTAACAATTTTTCTTCAAAATTTTCAGTTTAATTTTTTTTTTCAAAAATTAATTTAACTGTGATGAAGAAATTGAGATTATTTATGTCTGGACATCTGAGATCTATGTCTATGATCGGATTCAATTCTTCTGAGCTTCTTATAAACCTTTTATTCATTTAAACCCTTTTATTTGTTTTGAATTTGCATCAGTTACCCTCTCCCTAGATTAATTGATCTCATCTTTGGGAGATATAACGGGTGCAGAGAGCGAAATGATCTGCTTACCAACGCATTGCATGAATTTTTAATTTGCATCGTCGTCAAATGGTCTGATCCAAATTTTAATTTTTTTTTGCATAATATTTCATGTTTATGGGCAAATGATCTGAATTATAATCTCATCCTGAAACCAATTGTGTTGATTATAATATCCGCTTATTGTCTGATGCCCTTTAAAATTTATTGATTTTTATTTTATTTTATTATATATGTGGCAATTGATGTAGATATCTTATCCTACACACTGAATTCTCTGTGTAGACTAAAACTCCGCTTATTATCTGATGCCACAACTTTCCATTTGAATTATGTTTTTTTTAATGTAGAATTAGTATTTATTTATGTTAAGTTGGTTATTTTAATTGTACAGTCCATCTTGGCAAAGCTGGGGAGCCTTAAAGCAATGACCAGTTTTGAATGCTAATGGACTAATATTGACCATCTTCTTCAAGCTCTGATTTTGGCTTCAATCAATTTGCAGGGCAGAAATATAAGGATGAGACATTTTTGTTAATATCTTGTTTTATTTATTTTTATTACTTGCTTAGGTGGAAAAGAAACATGAAAATAACACAGATGTGTGTTAGTGACTTCTTGCTCCTTTGATTGTACAAAAGGCCTACAAATCAAACTGTAATGACTAGTGATTGCAAACAATTTCAGTACAAATTGCTTGAGCAGAATTAGATTTTTTTTATGCTTATTATAAATATCCAACTCTTTCCTTTCACTGGATAAAGTAACCTATATACGTCTAAAAATTGAGTATGAGTAAAATTTCCGAACTTTTTAAAACAACTCATCAGGCCTTGTTTAGTGACAAGGTTTTATTTTTTAACGATATAAGCCCAACTATATGTACGAGCCCGGCCCATCTGCAAATGCTTTCCTCGCTCACTTTATGTTTATTTTTTCCCCTCAAAGTAGAGTGTGGTTATTTAAAACGAATGAAGTGATGAAGTAGCTCTAAAAATAGTTTCAAAAAATAAGTGGAGATTTTCTGAGATAGTTTTATTCTTAAGTGAAAATTTCAAAATACAACAACTAAGCCATTTGACTCAAGTATTTGGGGGCAAGCCACGTGAACCGAAAGATAAAAACGAAACTCGAGAAAAATGAATAAAAATAATTTTACAAATATTATAAATTTTAAATAATAATTAGTTAATATACTTATGTTATTAATAAGTACACACAATTCATATAACTTTAATTCTTCTCTGAGTTTAAGACTCGCTGCATATAAATTTTAGACTCAGCTCCTCTTAAAAAATCATTCTTTTGTTTTTAAACAGTTATAGATAAGCAAATAACAATTTCAGAGTATTACAACGGTGATTTTAGATACAATCTTTGCGATTTGAAGCAGCTCGTGATTGTCAGCACCCTGCAGTCATTGAAGCAGCTCGTGATTGTCAGCACCCTGCAGTCATTTGAATAAATTATTCTCTAGGCAAGCTAGGAATAACAAAAATAAATGTTTAAGTTCAATTTAAAAAAAAAAGAGAGTTTTTGTCATCGACTCTTATGAGCAAAAAGAGCAGGGATTTCATTTTATACTTGACCTGACAAATCATGGTTCTAGACATTCGTATTACAGAGAAAATTTCTAATTCTTCAAACCAGCAAGAATTCACAAGATGGCAAACATAAATTTGATCAGACGTACCAAAAACTGCAAGAGAATAACCACCACAATCGCAAGCAGGTACTAAAATCTGGTTCATTAATTTTGAGGTTTTTCACATGTCTGAGATAATGACCACCACTGATCTTTCCATAATCATTCTATGACAGTTTCATAACTTGTTCAGAGGGAGAGGGGGGTGGAACTGGGTTTTTTTGAGAGAGCGGAAATAATTTCAAAGTAGGGTATATAATTAGGTTTGTACACTTAGATTGGATGCCTAAAATATAAGATTATTCAGAATAATTTGAGGAGGTCTTTTTATTAATTTATTAAATATAGTGTATATTTATCATTTCTTTGGGTATAAATAATCACACTCTTCAAGTCGTATAATATTTTCTTTTGAGCTCAACAATTAAGAATACAAAAGGAGCCAAAGACCTTATTAGAGCACTTTTAGCGGGGGGCCTTTTGCTTAGACAATTGGTGTTTTTTTGCAAAAAAAAAAAAAAAAAAATCTCCAACTAAAAGTGAAAGTTGGTCAAAACAGTGTGCCCAACTCAATCGAACTAGCACAATAGGCACATCTTATCTGGATTCGGTTCATGTGTGTGAGTCACACACACACATAGTAAGAGAGTCAATCCGGTGTTGACACGTAGATTGGAACTCTTATAATCTCTTATAATATGTGTGAGAGGTTCACACACATAACATATTATAAAAGAATCAATATACGTGTTAATACTTGATTATCCCTCTTATTGTATATATGTCTGGCTCACACACCCGAACCCATCTTACCTGGCCTTCTTCTGCCCACAGGCAGTGACTATTGAAGCCGCGTGCTCCCACTTTGATGACTAATTGTGTGAGTACCATCCATACTCTTTTACAAGTTCTCAGTACTCTCAGTACTCTCCATGTTTTTTGTGTAACTTCTATTTTTGAACTCCTGAGATCTTCGTTTCTTTGCTCCCAGTGGAGTCCCAAACGGTGAGATGGATTTTTGATTCTCTTATTTGTCCTTTATTTATCACTACCCATTTTTCTAATTGACCTGTTTGATTTAGCAGTGTTTATATATTTCTTTTTTAATTGATTGCAGATTTATGATTTTGGGGAAGGAGATGCAGAGATTGCTGATCCCTCTACGAGTAAGCTACTCGTTTGAATTATTTGTGGTTATGGGATTTCTTAATTAGCCTCATGTTGATTGAGTAGAATCCCCAGAATGGGAATTTGAGCAAGTCCTTATAGTTGTTGGGTATGATTGTTTTATAGAGATTTTTCTTTTTATGATTTTTCCCATTTTGTTTAGTCTGTAGGATTTTTAAGCTATTGGATTAATTTGCTTCGAAAAACGGTAATTAGGAGGGTCGGAGACTTTCCCTTTTTAATTGACTATTATTCAAGAATAAATATAAGATTTTAATCTTCCAAGAATAAATTTATTCTTAATTAAAAGAAATCTCAATTATTTCTTTTAGAGTTGTTTGGTCTTTTCTTGATTTTATTTCAACTTTATTGTTAATTTAAGTTAAGCTTCACTCAGAGTGCGTGATCAACGTTAGAATTCTAAATCAACTTAACCTTCTCTTTTGATAGCAGATTACAATGTGTTAATTAAACAGTCCTATAATTTAATTATCAAATGATATATAACTACCTTTTAATGATATTTACTCCTCCATTATTCCTCAAGTTAATATATTGCCTTATTTTTTTTTAAAAAAATCAATTTAAGTGTGTCTATTATCATGTATTTATCAATCTTAGTTATCCATCTTTTTTTAAACCTTTATCTCATTTTTAATTTTAGTGAGAGATAAATGAGTTAATTAGGAGTCCTTTTAATTAAGGATAAAATTGAAAATTTTTAATTTAGAAAAAAAACAAACAAATCTCTTAAACTTCCTGTGATCAATACGAATAGCAGGACAGATGGTGCATCAATTGCATGATTACATGTAGCATTCCTCTGATCTCTTTGAAATGACAGTGGAAATAATCAACCATAACCCCGGTGTGTCTAAAATGTGTGTAAATGTATAGTACAATCTAAGATCCATGTCTCACATATGCTGCCTCTATGAAAACCATATTTAAAGAATTTTTTCTTCAAAACATCGCCTTTTAAAACATTTTCTTCAAAAGTCTGTGATGAGGTGAGTTTTAAGGATTCTAGACAATGATTATGAGTGAATGTGGTTTTAACAAACTTTTTGGTATGCTTCTTTTTGGTCGCATCTGATTATCCTTTACCATTACATTATCAAACCATTTATATTTGGTGCTTCATTTTTTTTCTTCACATTTGCAGAGATACCAGACGTCCATGATATCAAGATTTATTCTTGGATTCACTTGGTGTCTACTCCATCTACTGGTTAGCACAATTCATATTGGGTCACATCTGATTCAAGTTCTAGCATGCTGTATAATTTCAAGTGGGTTCCTAAAGAGGTATCAACAGCTTCATTCGCACAAGCTTCAGCATTTGGCGGTTGTGGTAGATAGTAAAGAAGCGAAAAAGACTGCACAAATCAAACAGCTTTTGTGTTGGCTATCTGATATTGATGTGAAGTCCATAATATTATATGACATGGAAGGCAAGCAGACATGCACATCTTTTAAATAGGATTTTAAGGAAGAATTGTATATGTTTAACTTTAGTTCTTACATGCTTCAGTATGCTTGCTTTGATTCTACATTCATGCTTCCTAAAATAGATAGTTCCACTAAAAATGGCTTTTGTTTTTAATGCCTCTGAGTCTACACTAGAAGAAGGCGTGCAGAACTCTTTTGGTTTTAGTTATTTTAATTTTAGTTTATTTTGATTTTAGTTTTTTTATTTGAAAATTTAGTACCACATTGATTTATTCTGAGAATTGGACGCAAAGCCTATAAAATCGGCCTCAAATCTCTTTTATTGGTAATGAATGAATGAATGACTGAAATCTTAAAATTTTCAGTTAAATTTTTGAGATCTGATCTTGAGTTTGGTGGAAGGGGTGAGAGGCCCAATTTTGTTTAAGGAGTGTGAAGCCCAAAAGCTTATAGGTTCTTGTTACCTTTCATATTTCTTTATTCATCTTCTTAAACCCTAGTTTTCCTTTTCTATTTGGATTGAAGGTGATTGCGATCTCCATATTTTACATTATTTTGATATCAGAGCCCTAGGTTTTCAATCTCCCATAATTTTTTAAAACAAAAGAAAAAAAAAGAGAATAGAGTGGGAAAAGAGAGAAAAAGAAGGAAAAAAATCCTATTCATCTTCCCCAACCTGACCCCACCAAAATACTAACCCTAGCTCCCGAGCCCGTCACCATCTTTCCACCGTTGCCACCACTTCGTCGATCTCGCTCAGATCCCGCCAACTTCATCGCCACTGCTCTTCTTTTTTCGTCTTCGTCGTCGCGGCTCTCGTCATCCTTTTCTCTTCCTCTGTTGTCGCCTCCTTCCCACTGTACCACCGCCACTGCCCTGTTCTTCCTCACGAACCGTTCTCGTCTTTATCTTCGTTGTCATCCTCGACGATTTTGACATCTTGCCGTCGTGTTCGTTAGATCTCGATCAACACCACCACTGTCTCATTGAGATCCCTCTACCTCGCCACACTTGTCTTCACTGGAGCTCCTCGCCGACGATCCGCTTGTGCCGTCGTCATCAACCCTTCAATGCACCGCCGTTGGTCTTCGTCCTCTTATGCAAGCAGATTCAGATCTAAATCGTCATTCCAGACCTGGTTGCCTAGCGTACCCGATCCATAAATAGAATTGGATTCAGGCCCGATCAGGTTTGGGTTTTCAACTAAGAACCCGACCTCACTTGAGCCAACTCGAGCCGACACGAGGCCCCGAGTCGACGGAGAGCTGACTCGAGCTGACCGAACAGAGCCGTGTTGGCTCAGTCCCGACTCAGTCTTGACTCAATCTCGACTTAGACCCAACTCAATAGGATTGATTCAGAAGCCGTTTTAAGCCTGTTTCAAGCTCGATTCAATCCGTTTTCGAGCAAATTTTTATTCGGTCGCTCCCATGCATCGTTCCGAAGCTTCGCTGCAAGAATTTCGACCATTAGTTGTAGATAATCGTCTAAAGACTCCTATGGGACTTATACTTGAGCATGAACTTCTTATCTTATTAGGTGATATTGAATTTGATTCAATTTTAATTGTTCATTTCTTGCAAATTGTAGGGGTTGTGCACTTATTTGTAATTTATCATGCATAATTGTTGATAGTTTTTGTCGGTTGCTTAACATCACATTTAAGATTACATTTTCTTACATATAGAGATTGAGCTTTTTAGAATTGTAATTTTTATCATTTAGTGCATGTATTTAGTTTTTTTAAAGTTTAGGAACTTTGCATAATCTTCTGTTTGTTTGTATTCTTTTGCATTGTAGTCTGTCTTAGATTAAGTTGTACATATGTCAGAGTTTAGCATGAGCTTTTGGCATCTCTAGAGTCACGAAATACGGATACCCAACTTCACACCAGAGGGTATAATTATTATAATTGACGTGAGTCACGAAACAAGGATTCACAACATCGCACTGGAGAGTAATTATTATGATTGACGGGTTACTAAGAGAGAAGTCCAACGAAAAACCAGCATAGCGCTTCTCGATTTTCATGGTACATGACCCTCACAAATTTTCTGATTGGATAGAGTACTTGGACTACTATTTTGATTTGTATTAGCTTTATGATGTGGGTAGAGTTTGCTTTGCTAAGTGAAAATTAAAATCTTCAGCTTATAATTATTGGACTACTGTAGAAAGGCAACTAGTGAGAACATGCGATAGACGTATAAAAATATTGGATGAAATGTAGAAAAAGCTTAAGAAAAAATTTATTACTTCTAGATCCTGAATTTTTAAAAAGTTATTTTATCTACGTCAGAGACTTCTGTTATCGAGTGTAAGCTTAAATTTGATGAGCTTGTATTTGAATGTGGTTTTAGATAAACCATCTTCCTACTATATATATATTATAACGGTTTGAGACTTGATTTCAAAAGAGAGTTGATCTTACATATCTTGAATTCTTTCGAAGAGACATTTTTATGGCTTTAGAGCTAGAATTGTCTCTTAAAGCACCTTCAAATAGGAAATCTACTTTCAAAAACAGAAAGCGATATTCTACGTGTGAGGGATATGGAAATCATACTTACGAGTGCCCCTCGATCAAGTGTTCTAAGTATGAATAATTTAGACATTACGATTACCAGTGTCTCTCGAAGAGTCAACATACTTATATTGTGTGGACTGATATTAATAATTCGAGGATTATTGAGGTTGTCCACATTCCTTCTGAGGTTACTAGTGATGTTGATGAGTTAGTAAAGTCTAGTACACCCACACGTGATGAGACTCATGTTCATGAGGAGAGTATTAATGACGTTCATCATACATTAATTGAGTCTAGTACACTCACATGGAATTAATTGTTCACTTTCTACACCTACGATAGAGGAAGTGATTGAGCACGAGATAGTCACTACTAGTGTTGTACTAGTGAGTCTTTAGGATGCCTTCTTATTGTTTGTCAGGTTACTCCTATTGTTTCTCATTTTAGTGATTGTTTGAAGTTTTTTTGAGTTTCTTCAAATTTTTGTCAGTCCTAGTAATATTATACCATTAGAGATGTTCGATGTATATTCTCCTGAAAGCCTATTATGTCAAATTTGTATTTGTAGGAGTTTTACCTAGTGAGTTGCATTGCATTTGTCTGAAATGCATGATAAGACCGTAAACATGTAACAATTTGTAATGATGATTGCAAATTTGCTGCCTATCCATATAGTATCTTGCATCAATTTGCAATTAAAAATATGATGATAGTTACTATTCACTTTGAAAGATTCTCTCAGACCTATGAGTTAGTTGCACGCTTGATGTACATGTCAGAGTCTTGAGGATTACTTTCATTACTGATGGATTGGATATTCCATGAGATCCTGGTATCAGTTCGGATTTCAGTTGAGAGGATTCGATTCTTTCTGCTGCATGTGCCATTCAAGATCTACCACCATGAGTGCAATTGATCCTTTACGGATGCCAGTCTTACCTGTAAATCACCTAGAGGGGGGGTGAATAGGTGATAATGTTAATCTAGAAACTAAGTGCACTAAATGCGGAAGTTAAAACAAATTTTGCAATCACTTAATACAACACACAAGTGTAGCCGAATTCCCCGTGAAGGGCTCTGGACTAACTCCTCTTGATTCCCCTAGATATGGGTTGAGGTGCTATATGAAACTCTTGTGGTTAAGTATAAGTGAGGCACACACACAAGCAATCCAAGCATATAAGGATAAGCAATATGAATCAAATGCAAGGACAACACAAGCATACAAGATATGAATGAATGAATGAATGATGCTTTGCACAAATAAAAGAGAGAGTTAGAGAGATAATGGATCAAACGCAAACACAAAGATATGTTTCGAGGTTCGAGCCCCTAGCTCTACGTCCCCGCCTTCACCGAGAAGGATTTCCAATCCACTAAAAGGAGTACCGAACTCCTCTCTCAACGTACAATGCCACCGAGGCAATACAACCACAATCCACCTCTACCAAAGAGGGATAAGGCCCGTAGCCAACAACAAACACAATCACCTCTACCGAAGAGGGATCCAAACAATACCACTCCGATCAACCTCTACCAAAGAGGGATACACAAATACAAGGAGGGTTTACAATCTTAGAGGCTTAATCAACCTCAAACACTTCTCTTTTCTACAAACAAAAGATCCTAAATAGATTAGGATAGAAGATAGCTCAAGTGTGGAAAAACTAGAGTTTGGAAACAAGAAATCAAAGAAAAACACTTGGGAAAACTCTTGCAAAAGATAGAAATGAAAACCAATATAAATCTCCCAAATTTCTATTTTCTTTGATTTTTTCAAAAACTCTAAAACAAATAAGATTGATCTTTTGAAGCTCTAAAACCTTTTGAAAACTTGTTTTAAACACCAAGAAAGGAGAGAAATTTTAGCTCTTGAAAACTTAGTTAAAAACACCAAGCAATGGGGTATTTATAGTCCCAAAACAAAACTAGCCGTTAGGCTGATCTGCTGTAACCCCCTGATCCCCGGTGTACGTATCACCGTATCGGTACCCGATACGACGTATAAAATTGATTTGACCTCCGTGGTAGTCCAATTGAGCTGATTTCAGTTTCTAAAATCATTTTCTAATATTTGAGATTTTTTAGGATTTTCTGAAAATTTTCTGCATTATTTTGGAAAATCTCCGTAGTCGGTGTCGACCGATACCGATAATCGACTCTACGATTTTTATTTCATAAATGGAGTAGAATTTTGAGAATCTTCTTTTACCATGTGCCTTAGAATCGTGTTCTCTAGTTAGGATATTTTCGGGGATTTTTCTGAAATTATCAAAAATCCGGCCAAACCGGTGTCGCCCGTATCGGCGTGATACTCCGGGATTTTTAATTTGCAAACCGGATTGCGTTTCGACAAACCGTCTTCATTTTACGTCTCAGCGTAATATTCTCTATTTTCTGTAATTTTTGAGCACCGTTTGGAGCTGGTCAAATTTTGGGCCAATATAATAATAATACTAAATTAATATTTTAATCTTTTCTTTTCCTTTCTTTTCCTTTCCCTTCTTCCTCTTTCCAGCGAGTTCTTCCCCACCGCCTTACCCATCTCCACCGACTCCTCTCTCTCTCCCCCCTATAAATCTCTCTCTCTTTCTCTCTCTCTCACACATAAGCCCACACACTCTCTCTCTCCTCTCTCTCTCCCTAACCTCTCTCTCTGGGCGACCCAAAACAGGGAGGGGCTGCTCCCCTGGCCCGCAGCCAGGCCGCCACCGCGCCACCAGCCGGCGCTTCTCCTCCGGCCGCCGTGCCCTCTGGCCGGCGCCACCGCCACCGCCGGCGCGACCCCCAGGCCGAGCCACCCTTTCCTCCTCTCTCTTCTCTTCTCCTTTTTCTTCATCTTCTTCCCTGTTTTCTCTTCCTCTCTCCTTTTTCTCTCTCTGTTCACATCTCTCTCTCCCTTCACTCCCCCACCCTCTTTCTCTCTCACTCACCTGAGCCGCCGCCGGCGGCTGGGACCGCCGCCGGCCAGCTGGGCCGGCCGGCCGGCCATGCGGAGCAGCAGCAGCAAGCTGCTGTTGCTGCTATAAGTTTCTTATTGGGTTTGGGGTGGAACCCCAAACCCAATAACTCTATTGGGTTAAAGTGGGAAACCTAAACCCAAAATCTGACCCGTTAACCCGTTAACCCATGACCTGTTAACTTAAGTTAAACGGGTTTGGGTATTGGATCCAAACTCGACCCGTTATGAGCCCAAACCCGCATCCAAACCCAATAAAGTTAATTTTTCAGAAAACCCCTGCTTTTATTCATTATTTGCATTAAATATTTTTATTATATATTTAACCCTCTTTGTTATGATTTAGTATTCGGGCGATATCGGGAGCATCCGGACTCCGATAGGGACGATTCTGGATCCGTTGCGATCGTGGGAAAGAGATGTAACGCCCCGATCCCGAGGGAACGGAGACATTACTGCGACGTATATACGCAAGTCATAAGTACTCTTACGTATATACGCTAAGTATCAGTACAGGCAAGAATCACAGTACCACAATACGTAGTATTTATACACATGCCAACTTAAGGAGTACAATTTACAAAGTTCTCACAGAGTGTGATATACTATTACATGTATCGTATATCACAGCCAGGTACAAAAGTAAAATTTACAATATGAATACAAGATGCTCACGAGCTGAAGGAAAGTCCCGCAAGCTGGAAGGAAGAGTCGGGTACAAAAGGAACCAAGATTAGTCAGCCTGCTCTGAGAAGAAAACTTGATCTTCGGTGGAGGGCTCCACTTCAATCCAAGCTTCAGAACCTGAACATACAAATTCAAGGGAGTCAGAACCTCCCAAACAAATGTCCAAGTTACAGCCAAGTGGCATAAGAGTATGAGAGTTGATATAGTATTCTGAATAAGAAGCATGTAAGGAGACACAATGTTATAACTGGCAAACTCGAATGAATTGTTATTAGCACTTTTAAATGCTTAATCTTATTACTCATCTTACTTATATGTCTAGGTATGTGCCATAGCGTCCTACTTCACATACATCCACATCTGAGTAAGTTGAGACTGTTATTGGAAACCAGCGGGGGTATCAACGAACAATGTTTACAGTGGGTCCCGTACATGCCCGGGACCACGACCCATGACGTTCCATCGCTGGTGTATGGAACCGGCCGCAAGGCCTACAGGAGGGTCTTATGGATGCCCTTATCATGATGGTACCAGGAAGGAGGGAGCCAGCACTCCCCTCGGTCCCCTGGAGGCCCACATGTCAGACCGGAAGTTTTAGTTGCACAACATGCCTAATACCACTGTAAACACGAACATGTATTGATAGCCGCGAGTTTCCCCCGACCCGATGCAAGTTGTTCCTTTTTATTTTTGATTTATTATGTATTTATCAGATTCCGAGAATGAGCAGCAGGAATACATGTATCTCAGGAGTACAGTATGTACTATAATGTATCAAGTAGAAATCAAGATGTTAGGTCATCATTCCCGTAGTCGTGATAATCATAAGAGTCAAGTGTATCATGCCGGGTGTCAAGTGATAGCATGACAAGAGGGTGATATTCGTCAAATGACAAGTCATGTAATAACAAGGGGCAATTATTTGGTACTAGTATGTCGGGTGGTAACATATCGGTTGACAAGTGATACAACCAAGTAGAGCTGAGTATGCTGGAGGCACAGGTAGCGAACAGAGTTTAGACACTAATACGCTTGGCTAGGTTACCGGGACGACTCATTTTTAGAAACGAGTGGAAGGTCCGGTAGCAACTTGCCTGGACGGATTTAGTGAATAAAGCACTGAGCGCTAAGTATGCTAATCAGATGGAGCTGAGAAACCTGACGGTCCCAATCACCCCTCTTTCGAGATAGTGAGAGACCGGAGGCTGAACTGAGAAACCTGACGGTCCCAATCACCTCTCTTTCAAGATGGTGAGAGACCGGAGGCTGAATGGTCGCACGAGTTGTTCTATCCTATTACAAGCATTACAGTATATCAGTCCGGGACATATCCACGGATTACAACACACACACCTGTACAACCACATCACACTGCTACCAAGGACAACATAATAATGATTTTAATACAAGTCTATTTTTTGGCGAGGAAAATCACTCGCCTAAAATGCCAATTTTGAAGTTTTACGCGTCCGATTCCCCGGGAGAGGAAATCCACGAAGCGATCAAAGGAAAGGGGCTTGGCCCTTGGATGGTCGCCGGCCCTAGGGTGGTGGCCTAGGGAGTGGCCGGCCCCAAGGAGGAGGAGGAGAGGGAAGGGAAGGTGATTTTGTTGGTAGTGGTGTCGTTATAATCGTCACCGGAATGATTACCGGAATAATCGTAAACGATTACCGGAATAATCACCGGAGATGATACCGACGAAGAAGAGCTCGGCCCCAATCCAAAGGAGTGGCCGGCCCTTGAGGAGATGATGGCGGGTGGGTTTTGTGGAGAGGTTTGTGGTGGTGGTAGTTTTGGAGAAGGTAAAGGAGAAGGTGGAGGCTTTGGTGGAGTTGTTGAAGTTGTGGTGGTTTAAATGGAGATGGAGGAGGAAGAAGATGAAGGTAGGGAGTTAGAGAAGTTGTAGTGGTTGTTGTTGTGGTGGAGATGAAGGAGGAGTTGGTGGTGGTTAAAGGGTTGGTGAAGAGAAAAATGAAGTGAAATGAAGAAGGAAAGGTTTATATATGAATTGGATTTTGTAAAGGTGATGTAAAAATGTTTAGGGAAGGGGGTTTTTTGTAAAAATGGAGAGGTGAGGTGTCTCTTGGCCGGCCATGGTGATGGGAGAGGTGTTTGAGTGGTTTGGGATATTTTGGAGAAGATATTTTTGGTGGAGAAGATATTTTGGAGAAGATATTGTTGGTGGAAGATTGGAGAAGTTTGGAGAATTTGGTGGAAGGAAAGAAAAAGGAAAAGGAAAAGAAAATGAAAGGAAGATATTTTCTTGAAAGAAAAAGTGAAAACAGTTAGAGTGGCGGATTCCCGGGATTCGGTTGCGAATGCGGAAAACTTTCGGAAAAATACCGAAATCGTCCCGAAATCAAGTATCTCGGAACGACCCGCAAAAATTCTCAAAAATCAAGAATATTATGCTAAGACTCATGGTGAAATTCGTTTTAAGAAATTCTTTATAGGTTTTGAATTAAAATCCTGAAATCGGCCGCTAGTATCGATCGACGCCAGAACTGGCAAAAATCCGATAAATTCTGAAAATTCCCAAAAAATGAATTAAGGTAGTAAATATTATTCTAAGTAGATATATGAAAGCGGTTTCTCAAATTTGATCCCAGTTGTAAATTAAAAATCTAGGAATAAACCAGCGGTACCGATTAATCCCGATTTTAGGGTGTTTATAAAAATAATTCAGAAAAAATTTGAAAAATTATGAAAAATCTAAAATATTTGGAAACAGTGTTTAAAACTAAAATTGACCCAATCTGATTGTCAGAGAGATCAAATCACGCAGTACCTTCCATTGTAAGAGAAAATAATAAATAATAATAAAAAAATCAGGATACGCATCTGAGTACGTATTCTGAGGATGGGATGTTACAATCCATCCACCTTACAAAAATTTCGTCCTCGAAATTTCAGGAAGGGGGATATGACGGTAAGGAAAAATAGGAAGGAGGAATTTTACCAACTAATATGTGAATAGTTGAGGGTAACGCTCACGAATAACATCCTCTCTTTCCCATGTGGCCTCCCCTGGAACATGTCTATTCCAAGAAACCAATACTAGTGGTATTGTCTTATTCTTTAGAGTCTTGATACTTTTGTCCAGAATGGCCATCGGTTGCTCTCTATAAGATAGATCTGGTTGTAGTTCCAGTTCTGAGTGATTTAGAATATGGCTCTCATCTTTGACATACTTCCGTAGCTGTGATATGTGAAAGACATTATGAATTCCTTCTAATGACGGCGGTAATGCCAATCGGTAAGCTACTTCTCCCACGCGATCCAAAATCTCGAAAGGGCCGATATATCTTGGACTAAGTTTCCCGCGCGTACCGAATCGGATTACCCCTTTTGTTGGTGATATCTTTAAAAATATATGATCACCTGTTCTGAATTCTAATGGTCTCCTGTTAGTGTCAGCCCAACTTTTCTGTCGGCTCTGTGCTGCCCGGAGGTGATCTCTAATAATTCTGACTTTGTCTGTTGTCTGAATGAGTATATCTGGCCCCAAAAGTCTTCTCTCACCGACTTCGTCCCAACATAACGGCGACCTACATTTTCTACCATACAATGCTTCAAATGGAGCCATCTTGATACTAGCCTGATAGCTGTTATTATAAGAAAATTCAGCCAGATGAAGATAGTCTTCCCATGATCCTTTGAATTCAATCATGCAGGCTCGCAGCATGTCTTCAAGAATTTGGATAGTTCGTTCAGATTGTCCGTCTGTCTGAGGGTGATATGAAGTACTGAATTTCAGACGAGTTCCTAGGCTTTCTTGGAGACTTTCCCAGAAATGCGATCGGAATCTTGTGTCTCTATCCGATACAATGCTAACCGGAACTCCATGCAGACGAACTATTTCCTTCATATATTTGTCTGCTAGAACTTCTGTTGTTTGACCAACTCTGAATGGTATGAAGTGAGCTGATTTTGTGAGGCGATCGATGATCACCCATACTGCATTATTACCCTTAGGACTGCGGGGTAGAGCCGTGACAAAATCCATGGTGATATGTTCCCATTTCCATTCGGGTATCGGTAAGGGTTGTAGCAGTCCAGCTGTTCTCTGGTGTTCTATCTTTATCTGTTGGCAAACCAAGCACTTGGCCACATACTGGGCTATCTCCCTCTTCATAGCATTCCACCAAAACTGCTGCTTTATGTCTTGATACATTTTAGTTCCTCCTGGGTGTATGGAATAAGTCGAACTGTGTGCCTCTGCCAGAATTTTCTGTCGAACTTCTCCTTGGGGAACACAAATTCTGTTACCAAAATAAAGTGCATCATCCGAATGAATACGGATATCAGTTCTTAATCCCGCCTCTACTTGAGCTCTAAATTTATGTAATCTGGGGTCTTCTTTTTGAGCTTCTTTAATCTCATTCATCAGGGTTGATTGAATCTGAAAAGTCATTAACTGTCCTGACTTACCAGTTCCTTGTACTAGTATTAAGTCCAATTTTGTGATGTCCTGAATCAGCTCCTTCTGTTGAGTGAGTTGTACTAGCATTTTATTTTCTGGCTTCCTGCTCAATGCATCTGGTACTGTATTGACCTTGCCAGGATGATATTGTAAGTCTATATCATAGTCCGCCATCAATTCAAGCCACCGTCTCTGTCTCATGTTTAATTCTTTCTGCGTGAAAATATACTTAAGACTCTTGTGATCTGTGTAGATTAACACCTTGTCTCCCAGAAGATAATGCCTCCAGATCTTCAATGCAAATATTACTGCTGCCAGCTCTAAGTCATGAGTTGGATAATTTCTCTCATGTGGTTTCAATTGCCTGGATGCATAGGCTATGACATGATCATGCTGCATTAATACACATCCCAGGCCTTTTCCGGATGCATCACTGTATATAACCATCCCTCCTCTTCCTGCGGGAGTCCTCAAGACTGGAGCTGTAATGAGTCTTTCCTTTAATTGTTCAAATGCTGCAGTACATTCCTCTGTCCATACATACTTTTCTCCTTTTCGGGTGAGCTTTGTTAACGGGGCTGCGATCTTAGAGAAATCTTGGACAAAACGCCGGTAATATCCAGCTAATCCGATAAAACTCTTAATCTCTGTTACCGTCTTTGGTGTTGGCCAGTCCTTTACTGCCTGGATTTTGCTGGGGTCAACTGAAATTCCTTCTTCTGAAATCATATGCCCAAGGAAAGCTGCACAGTCTAACCAGAAGTCACACTTACTCTGCTTAGCATGAAGTTGTTCCTGTTGGAGAGTCTGCAACACTATCCTCAAGTGTTCTGCATGCTCTTTGTCATTCTTGGAATATATCAAGATATCATCTATAAATACAACTACAAACTGATCCAAATATGGTGAGAACACTCTGTTCATCAAATCCATAAAGACTGCAGGGGTATTGGTGACTCCGAAGGGCATGACTAGAAACTCGTAATGGCCATAACGAGTCCTGAATGCTGTCTTTGGAATATCTTCTTTCTTTACTTTTAGCTGATGATAACCCGATTGTAAATCTAATTTAGAAAATACTCGGGCTCCATGCAGTTGGTCAAAAAGATCATCAATTCTTGGTAAGGGATACTTATTTTTGATGGTAACCTTGTTCAATTCCCTATAGTCGATACATAACCGTTTACCACCATCCTTTTTGTTTGCCAATAGTACTGGAGCTCCCCATGGTGAAGTACTTGGCCTAATTAACCCCTTATCAGAGTATTCTTGCAGCTGCTTCTTCAGAATCTCTAACTCAGTGGGTGCCATTCTGTACGGAGCTTTGGATATTGGAACTGTGCCTGGAATGGTATCAATGGAGAATTCAACCATCCTGTCAGGTGGGAGTCCTGAGATTTCCGCAAACACTTCTGGGAATTCATCCCAAACTGGTACTCCCTTTTTCTGAATCTTGGCAGTAGTCATCTGAGTTTTTCTCTTGGCAGACTTAAGTTCCCCGTCAAATTGAAATTCAGGCTGAAGTGAAATCCTGAAATTAATTCTCTTATCTCGACAATCAATGACCGCATAGTATTTGCTAAGCCAGGTCATGCCTAAGATTACGTCGTATCCTTTGGTATCTAGCACGAGTATATCTATGGTCAATGTCCTGTTACAGAGTTCTACAGGACAATTGATACAAATTTTAGTGGAGATGACTACCCCATTCCCGGTACTAATCTCCCATTGGTGGTCTAAAGATTTAACGGGTATAAAATGCAAGGCAACGAATCGATCTGATATGTAACAATGAGAAGCACCAGAATCAAAGAGGGCTAGAACAGGTTTTGAGTGTACCCTGATCTTACCTGTCACTACCTCTTCAGAAGTCTCAGCCTCTTCCGCTGTCAGGTTGTAAGCTTGTCCCCTTCCGCGGCCTGCTGCAGTCCTAACTCCCCTTTGGACTGGGCGGATCACTTGCTGTCGGGGAGGGGGAGGGCCCCTTCTAGCCATTGGTCCCTGGTTCCTCTGTCCATTTGGTATTGGAGGTGCTGGCAAGGCTTGGTTCACTATTCCTGTCCTTTTATGGGGACAGCCTTCTATTGTATGGTCACTGGAACCACATATCAGGCATAATCCATTTGCCCTACGGCACTCCTGCTGCGTGTGGTCTGTCTTCTGGCAATAAGCACAAACAGGAAGTGGTTGAGTTATCTGAAGAGGGGCTGATCGAAATGGTCTTCTAACCATTGGGGCTTTTGCAGCTCTGATGGGACCTCCTCTGCCTAGTTGCTGAAATGGCCTCTTCATGGCCTGGTTCCTTATCAGGTTAAGTTTCTTTTTCTCCAGTCCTCGCTCCACCTCCCTAGCTATAGTGAGGACCTGGGCATATGTTTTCAGCTGTTGAGGAATCAAAAGGACTTGAATATCCATTTGTAAGCCCTGTTGGAATCTACTTGCTCGCTTCTCATCGTCTGCCACCATATATGAAGCAAAGCGGCTAAGCCTTAAGAACTCAGCGGCATACTCGTCCACAGACCGGTTCCATTGCTGAAGTCGGATGAACTGTTCTTCCATCTCTCTCTGAGCTGTGGTAGGGAAGAATCTATTATAAAAGCTCTTAGAAAACTAGTCCCAAGTGATGGGTTTCTCCAGTCTTGCTTCTTCAGTTAGCCACCAGGTCCTGGCTATATCTTTTAGTTGAATCTTGGCGACCTCTACCTGATTTTCTTTTGGGACCCGGGCTGCTTTCAAGAGATCTGTGGTGTCGATCAGCCATTGTTCGGCATCTAGTGGTCTCTCTTCTTCTGTGAATATTGCCGGCTGCAACCGCCTGAAGTCTGATACATTCCCCGGCCTTTGTTCCTTAGGAGCTGTCAACCCTTGCCGAAGGAGTTCTGTCTGCTGTTGTTGATTCTCCATCATATTCTGAATGACCCTCAGAATATCAGCATTCTCTCCCGTGGGTCCATTTGGTGGTAATTGTCCGGAGCTATTACGACCCGTCCTTCTATCCATATTTATGTTGGTAAAAGATGACTGGAAACTGGAAAGATAGAAGGGATTTAGGACATAAAGGAAGGAGTCAAGGAGGAATAGATAACTTTGTATATTGTAGTTGGCTTGTATAACTGAGACTCATGCATAGCAATTGCAAATTAACATTCCATTAATTTGCTGCTAGATTGTACTGTAGGTGTGAGAACCTAGGCTCTGATACCAACCTGTAACGCCCCGATCCCGAGGGAACGGAGACATTACTGTGACGTATATACGCAAGTCATAAGTACTCTTACGTATATACGCTAAGCATCAGTACAGGAAAGAATCACAGTACCACAATACGTAGTATTTATACACATGCCAACTTAAGGAGTACAATTTACAAAGTTCTCACAGAGTGTGATATACTATTACATGTATCGTATATCACAGCCAGGTACAAAAGTAAAATTTACAATATGAATACAAGATGCTCACGAGCTGAAGGAAAGTCCCGCAAGCTGGAAGGAAGAGTCGGGTACAAAAGGAACCAAGATTAGTCAGCCTGCTCTGAGAAGAAAACTTGATCTTCGGTGGAGGGCTCCACTTCAATCCAAGCTTCAGAACCTGAACATACAAATTTAAGGGAGTCAGAACCTCCCAAACAAATGTCCAAGTTACAGCCAAGTGGCATAAGAGTATGAGAGTTGATATAGTATTCTGAATAAGAAGCATGTAAAGGAGACACAATGTTATAACTGGCAAACTCGAATGAATTGTTATTAGCACTTTTAAATGCTTAATCTTATTACTCATCTTACTTATATGTCTAGGTATGTGCCATAGCGTCCTACTTCACATACATCCACATCTGAGTAAGTTGAGACTGTTATTGGAAACCAGCGGGGGTATCAACGAACAATGTTTACAGTGGTCCCGTACATGCCCGGGACCACGACCCATGACGTTCCATCGCTGGTGTATGGAACCGGCCGCAAGGCCTACAGGAGGGTCTTATGGATGCCCTTATCATGATGGTACCAGGAAGGAGGGAGCCAGCACTCCCCTCGGTCCCCTGGAGGCCCACAGGTCAGACCGAAAGTTTTAGTTGCACAACATGCCTAATACCACTGTAAACACGAACATGTATTGATAGCCGCGAGTTTCCCCCGACCCGATGCAAGTTGTTCCTTTTTATTTTTGATTTATTATGTATTTATCAGATTCCGGGAATGAGCAGGAACAAGTCAGGAATACATGTATCTTAGGAGTACAGTATGTACTATAATGTATCAAGTAGAAATCAAGATGTTAGGTCATCATTCCCGTAGTCGTGATAATCATAAGAGTCAAGTGTATCATGCCGGGTGTCAAGTGATAGCATGACAAGAGGGTGATATTCGTCAAATGACAAGTCATGTAATAACAAGGGGCAATTATTTGGTACTAGTATGTCGGGTGGTAACATATCGGTTGACAAGTGATACAACCAAGTAGAGCTGAGTATGCTGGAGGCACAGGTAGCGAACAGAGTTTAGACACTAATACGCTTGGCTAGGTTACCGGGACGACTCGTTTTTAGAAACGAGTGGAAGGTCCGGTAGCAACTTGCCTGGACGGATTTAGTGAATAAAGCACTGAGCGCTAAGTATGCTAATCAGATGGAGCTGAGAAACCTGATGGTCCCAATCACCCCTCTTTCGAGATAGTGAGAGACCGGAGGCTGAACTGAGAAACCTGACGGTCCCAATCACCTCTCTTTCAAGATGGTGAGAGACCGGAGGCTGAATGGTCGCACGAGTTGTTCTATCCTATTACAAGCATTACAGTATATCAGTCCGGGACATATCCACGGATTACAACACACACACACCTGTACAACCACATCACACTGCTACCAAGGACAACATAATAATGATTTTAATACAAGTCTATTTTCTGGCGAGGAAAATCACTCGCCTAAAATGCCAATTTTGAAGTTTTACGCGTCCGATTCCCCGGAGAGGAAATCCACGAAGCGATCAAAGGAAAGGGGCTTGGCCCTTGGATGGTCGCCGGCCCTAGGGTGGTGGCCTAGGGAGTGGCCGGCCCTAAGGAGAAGGAGGAGGAGAGGGAAGGGAAGGTGATTTTGTTGGTAGTGGTGTCGTTATAATCGTCACCGGAATGATTACCGGAATAATCGTAAACGATTACCGGAATAATCACCGGAGATGATACCGACGAAGAAGAGCTCGGCCCCAATCCAAAGGAGTGGCCGACCCTTGAGGAGATGATGGCGGGTGGGTTTTGTGGAGAGGTTTGTGGTGGTGGTAGTTTTGGAGAAGGTAAAAGAGAAGGTGGAGGCTTTGGTGGAGTTGTTGAAGTTGTGGTGGTTTAAATGGAGATGGAGGAGGAAGAAGATGAAGGTAGGGAGTTAGAGAAGTTGTAGTGGTTGTTGTTGTGGTGGAGATGAAGGAGGAGTTGGTGGTGGTTAAAGGGTTGGTGAAGAGAAAAATGAAGTGAAATGAAGAAGGAAAGGTTTATATATGAATTGGATTTTGTAAAGGTGATGTAAAAATGTTTAGGGAAGGGGGTTTTTTGTAAAAATGGAGAGGTGAGGTGTCTCTTGGCCGGCCATGGTGATGGGAGAGGTGTTTGAGTGGTTTGGGATATTTTGGAGAAGATATTTTTGGTGGAGAAGATATTTTGGAGAAGATATTGTTGGTGGAAGATTGGAGAAGTTTGGAGAATTTGGTGGAAGGAAAGAAAAAGGAAAAAGGAAAAGAAAATGAAAGGAAGATATTTTCTTGAAAGAAAAAGTGAAAACAATTAGAGTGGCGGATTCCCGGGATTCGGTTGCGAATGCGGAAAACTTTCGGAAAAATACCGAAATCGTCCCGAAATCAAGTATCTCGGAACGACCCGCAAAAATTCTCAAAAATCAAGAATATTATGCTAAGACTCATGGTGAAATTCTTTTCAAGAAATTCTTTATAGGTTTTGAATTAAAAATCCTGAAATCGGCCGCCAGTATCGATCGACGCCAGAACTGGCAAAAATCCGATAAATTCTGAAAATTCCCAAAAAATGAATTAAGGTAGTAAATATTATTCTAAGTAGATATATGAAAGTGGTTTCTCAAAATTTGATCCCAGTTGTAAATTAAAAATCTAGGAATAAACCAGCGGTACCGATTAATCCCGATTTTAGGGTGTTTATAAAAATAATTCAGAAAAAATCTGAAAAATTATGAAAAATCTAAAATATTTGGAAACAGTGTTTAAAACTAAAATTGACCCAATCTGATTGTCAGAGAGATCAAATCACGCAGTACCTTCCATTGTAAGAGAAAATAATAAATAATAATAAAAAATCAGGATACGCATCTGAGTACGTATTCTGAGGATGGGATGTTACAAGAGAGCTACCTTTCTATGACTAGTTAGTGAGTGTTTTTAGTTTATAAATTGTCTTTTCAGTATATTAATTGACCTTGGTTGCTTTATTGAAATAATACATGATTACCGTTAAACCCCTATTGGTCATATTTTTCCTAATTGGTCAACAATATTAAAACACTGTAATAAACAGTAAAAGACGTTGAGTGTGACACTAGATGTCTATTAGGTCATGTTCATGTAACACTGACATTCGGGCCACTAGTTCACCATATTCTTGGACACCCATTATGACATGTATTGTATCACAGTTCAGTTACATGTATACTGATCCACCGAGACGCTATGACACTACACTGCCACTAGACATGCATGCTAGACACCGTTACCGTAATTCACAGGGCATGGTATAACTTGATACACGGACTACTATTATTACATGTACTAGTGCTACGTAAATATGTTACACGGATTATGGCTACACATCTATGCTCCACTGATACACGGATATCCCACTGCATGGCATACTGCATTTCACATTATTATTCTCATAGTTACATGGATGCTCGACACACATCTCAGGTTCACATATCACTGTTACACATGCATGTATAGTTTCTGTACTCTTGTCATATGGATCACCGTTCATCTTACATGTATTATTGTTCCATGTTACTGTATTTGTGTTATATGATTGATGGATCCCCGTTCATGCTGCATGTATTATTGTTCCATGTTACCGTATTTGATTGTTTCCTGTTACTGATATGGATATTCCCGTTACTGGACATGAGAGCTGTTGATATGCGATATGTGGAATTCCACATCTACTGTTCCCGTTTCCCGTTATATGATTCCCGTTATATTGTTCCCGATTCCCGTTATATTGTTCTACGCTATCAACAGAGCTCTGGTCCAGTTATCATGTTACCCGTATCATGTACTGTTATTTGTTCTTGTCACATTGTATACTTGACATATCAGATAATAATGATAACTTGGGTATGGGGAAAACTTGACGGTTGATTAGATCTTATCGGGTGATGTACTGGATCCATATTGTTAGTCCCACTGCAGGGGACGGTAGTGCTACCTACCACTAGCTATATGAGCTCCCGTTACTTGATTCGTGCTCCCCTCTTAGCGGAGGGCCCTGGTCTTAGCAGCCAGGGGTCCGTTTAAGGCCGTGATCCCGGGTGTGCACGAGATACACCTACCCGATAAGAACTCCTCGACCATGGGTTTCCAATTAACATAATAAAACAGTAGACATAATAGTGACGTCAGGAACACTTGTTATTTGGTCACTCTCTCATTTGGATAATGGTACCCGTAGGCCATGTCCGGATGGGTTCGACTGGAGTGCGGGCTCCATTATGAACTGTCAGTGGTATGGGACACTGGAAGAGATTGATTAAAATACCAGGTGGTACTGATTGCTACTATTGTATAAATAACATGACTTGCCTGATACATGTTTACTACTTGTTCCTGTTCCTTGCCTGATACATGTTTACTATTATATCATTGTGCTTGTTACTGTTCCTGATCATTTATCTGATATCATGTTACATGTATACTTGTTCCTTTACCTGGTACATGTTACATTTTCTGTAGTGGCATACTATTCATACATATGTGCATATATTCTATTTTCTGTATCCCTGGCAGACATCATTACTGTCTATACACCACACCGTATACTGGTTAGATAGTATATGCCCATCTGCATGTTCACTGCTATCACATGTTCACTTCTATCACGTCATCACTAGACAACAGTATTGGTCATATAACCTGGATACGCCTAGATGACTATAGACATGACCAGACGATAACCGGTTAGGTAGTGATGGTATTAAAAGATGACATGTTTATCTATTTCTACTGCTTATTATATCCTTATTATATGGTATTACTAGTCCCACATTATGTATTATATAGTATTATCGTGCTTGTATTACTATTGTATATATTACTGCCTCCTTCATTTTACCACTCACTAGGTCGCTTTCTGACGACCCTGGGTTTGCGTGCCCAGGTTGGAGATCCAGGCTATCGTCTTGTCTGATAGTCCATTAGAGTCACATAGGAGACTCTTCATCGAGATCATTCATAGGTATCGTTGTGTTTTATTTCTGTTATCGTATTTCTCCTAGTTTTCATATCTGTTATGATCGCTGACCTCTTTCTGTAGGTATTCTTGTACTTATTTCATGCTGGAACTCAGGTATTGATGGAGGTTATTTATTGTACTGAGGCTTAGCGTACGTACGTGAGGGTTTTCCGTCCTGCGTATGTACGTCGCTATAACGTCTCCGTATCTTTGGGATCGGCTGACAGGCTACCGGTCGGCTGGCCGGCCGACCGCCAACGGTCAGAAATGTGACCGTTGGGGCAACCCGGTCGACCGCACGGCCGACCGCCTAGATACAGAGAGCAGACTCTCTGATCCGGTCGGCCGCTCGGTCGACCGCCCAGACACAGAGAGCAAAGCTCTCTGGTCCGGTCGGCCGCCCGGCCGACCGTCCCTGAGACTGCCAAACGTACACAAGCCTGTGCACGTCGGTCGACCGCAAGGGTCGACCGGTCGACCGGCCTTTGGTGCGGTCGACCCGTGCGGTCGGCCGACCTGGCCTGTCAGCCACAAATCTGGGACAGAAACACATGTTAAAAATATTTTTAAAAATCTTTTTGTCTTGTAAAAATTCTCTAAAATAGTTTTATCATTTTGCATTGATATATAAATATGTGATAAATATTTTAGTTCAAATATCAAGCATATGAAACTATTTTTGTGTATTATCATTTTTATCAAAAATCAAAACTATATTTTATCAAACTTTGATTTTTCAAAACATGAATATGAAAGTCAAAATAAGTTTGCATAAGAAGTTTAAGCATGCATGTATAGAAAGAATATATCTACTATACATAAACCAATTAAACTTGTTTTGAACAATCTATTCATGAAAACCAATATCAAAATCAAAACGTGTATGTGTATTGTGCACTTGAGCATATCAACTATTCTAAGCTTTACACATGGATCTAAAACACACTAAACTAAAATTAGGATACCTAAGTCTTCTTAACGATCTTCATCTTCAAGTTGACTCGATCACAAATCGTGATCCACCGAGTGCAAAGGTATGATCTTGAAGCTCGGGCACCGGAATCACCATGTGAAGGCTTCCAAACTCATCTTTTTGAAGCAATCACCAACTAATATCTTGTTACATGATCTGAAACTAAAATCACAAGATTATTAGTAAACATAACTATATGAGTTAATCATCATCAAAACTAGAGAGGAAGGTCTCCGGGCCAACAATCTCACCCTTTTTGATGATGACAAAACTCATGAAGTTATATATGCATGGATTAAAGTTAAGCTTCAAAGAAGCTCCCCCTTAACTCATGCATAAACAAATAAACATAAATAATATGCAATGAAGGCTCTTAAACATGAAACATGAAACATGCATATCTATGCATAAACAACAAAAGGTTCTAGATACCAATGAAATGTTCAAAAACAAAACATGCTCTAGATACCAATTAAAATTAAACTAAATAAAACTTAATACATGCAAAACATAAATATGCATATATAAAAAATGTACCAATCATGCATACTTTGAGTTGAGTGTTGAGAAGTTTTATATATGCATGTTAAACTCTCAAATAATTCTCCCCCTTTTTGTCAATCATCAATAAAGGGGTAAAAACTAAAACAAAACATAATCTTCTCCCCTTTTTATATAAAGAAACAGTCATCAATAAGGGGTAAAAGTAAAACTAAATCAATAAATTTTTCTCCCCCTTTTTTTCGAAACAAAGAATCAACAAAGGGTTAATAAAAATGTTCTCCCCTTTTTGTCTAAAATAAAACAAAACCAAATAGGGGTGACAATCAATTAGGATATCAATTGAAAATATGTCAAAGTAGCATTTTGATACCAATTGAAAGTAAACATAGATTGATAAAATAAATATTATATGCTATATACATTTATGAAGAGGAAGATGTGAAGCTTCCCTACATAGATACATTATATGAAGGAGGGATGACAAGCCCTAATTCACATAACGTACACTATGCAATGCATAAAAGAAGATGTGAAGCTCCCCCTACACACGTGTACCACATAAAGAAGAGATTGTCAAGCTCTTCAATACAAGATACACTCATCATGAATCTATATGTAGAAGAGATGTTAAGCTCTCCTTGCATATAGGCAATACAAATCAAAACTTTTTGACTATTTTCTTAAACAATATATACCAATTTTTAAAACATTCAAATAAACATCTTGATATCAAAAGAGAGTATTTTTTTTAAGTATATGATATCAAATTTTTTTTATTTTCTATCATAAAGTAAGGGAGTGAAAATACAAATACCAATTGTAAACATGAAGATTGAATTTTCTCCCCCTTTATGAAATACCAACAAAACACATGCATAAGCTTGTTTAAGAAACCAATTGAAAATTAAATCAATTGAAACAAAGTTGAAGCTCAAACTTAGCATAAATACAAACATATATATGTATGAAAAATAGATACCAATTGAAATTGATATTCTTTGAAATGCAAGCATATATACATACAAACATATATGAGTATACAAGAAAAGTCAAAATTGATACCAATTGAAAGAATTCAATGATACCAATTGAAACAACAATAATGATCAAGTGTATACATCATATAACTACCACCCATTCATGCACAAGTTTAAAAGATGATTTTCATTATAAAGCATACATGAGCATGATCTCCCGTCCAACCACCCATAGAAGGTAGGGGTTTTCAAAATAGATTTGAAAAATAAAGTGTGCTTGAAAACTCTACCATATGAAGAATACGAACTAGTTAAATGGAAAAACTTTTAAACTAGTACGAAATCCTTTAAGTAAGGAATAAAAACAAATTAATTTTCATGAAATATGAAATTCACAAAATAGTCAACACTCATAATCAATAAAGCATAAATATGACTCATGAAAACAAACACATGAGTAAACAATAAAAGTGAGTGTACAAATAAGATGTGAAGATCATAATCATGAAAATTGACATTCAAGCTCAAAATTTCTTTAAACAAGAAAACATGAAAATCATCAAAACTATTTAATCTTCAAGGTATATGTATGTCTTATACAAACTAAAGTATACATACATATCCAAAACACAACGAGTCCACAAAGATATATGCATGAAGGCACGTGGCTCAAAAGGATGTATATGTATAAACAATAATTTAGATAAAATAGACAAATACATGAAGTTAAACATAAACACTAAAACATGAAACAAATCCAAAAATGGGAATACAAGTTTAAAATGCATGGATCATCAAAACTAGACTATACTAGCACATCTAATGGGTTCAAATAAGCATTCAAGTACAAACATATATAGATTTATTTGTGACCTACTATATGTACAAGTATAAATCCTACTCTTAATGAAAACTAACATTTAAACATATATTCAAATCATGAAGCATCAAACGGGATATAAATCAACATGAAAATCATAAACATGATTATTTTGTAAATCCACATGTTATTAAACCTATGATAAACATGATAGCTAAACAAACGGTGAGAACACAAAATAATAGTCCATATTAACATGGGTGTCTCAAATACTATACATGTATGTCAATGGTCTAATAATCATGGCATTTTCATAATGATCAACAAACAATAAAACATGCTATAAACAATAATCAAGAAAAGCATGTAAACAATAATTAGGAGTTAGGAATCGTTATCAAAACCTAGAAGGCAACTTCCCTTGTCTCCAAAACATGGTGGTCTTCTCCACCAAACATCCCTTGAAAGTGATGCATCCAATTGATTTCCATGAAGCTCGGAACGCATCCACTCCAAGGTACCGCTACTCTCACGTCATGCGAGATCCCATACCTACATCATAAACACGAGGGGTGGTCTTTGGTACCCACAACTTTTTGGGTCCATGGGGGTTAGTACCTTTTCTAACCCAAACAAATTTATTTGCTAAATTTTCACATGTATTCTATCATAACAAAATTTAGCAAGGTGGCCCTTACGTCCATAATGTGTACAAGTGTACACATGAGCATACATCGTGTTATGGTGTCCGTGAGAAGCATGTGTTTGCCGTGGAAGGTGTGCATGAATAGATGGAACTTGTTTCTTTCGAAACAAAGTTTCCAAACGTGTATGGCCCACAACACATTGGCTCAAAGTGGAGCCCAAACAATCTACACTCTTCTTCAAAACATTTATATCATTTTTAATCAAAGAAGAAGTGGAGCATGCAAGGGGTGATCTAGGTGAAACTACCCTAGCATTGCAAACATAAGAAACAATTTCATTTTTCAAAGATTTATTTTTATTTAAACAAATTTCTAACTCTTTTGCAATAAAATCAATTTCTCTTTTTAAAGAATCATTATCTTTTAAAACAAATTCAACTTTGAAGATAAAAACTCATTTTTCTTCAACACATTATCACAATCATTTTTATTTTTCAAAAATTCATTTTCTTTTAGTGCAAGATTAAGTTGAGATTTTAATGAATCCCTCTCATTAGAAATCTCCTCTTTCTCTTGCAAAACCTTGTTAAGCTTAGAATGCAAATTTTTATTATCTTTTTCAATGCCTAGACTTTTCTTTTTTAAAATTTTATATTTTTCTATTAATTTTTCACAAACTATAGATAGTTCTTCATTCAAAGCATGTGCATCAACAAATTCATCATATGAAGAATTAGCACTATCTAGTTGAGTATCCGAGTGTACCTCAAGGGAGTCATTCCCTTGGATCATATAGCGTTGTTGTGGTTCGGATTCATCTCCACTAGATTCCTCTTCTTGTTGGATTGGCATTTGAAGCTCAGAGGTGGTGGTTGTTGTCAACTTGTTCCACACTGCAAAGGCGGAATCAAGATTAGAAACATGCATAAGATATTCTTTTGAAAGCGTGCTTCTAATGGCCTCAAGGCTTGTGCATTGGCCTCTATATGATTGCGGTTACCAAGATAGCATTTCTTGGTAGCGGCAAGAAAGACATGCAAGCCTAGGGTCTTCAAATAGCAATTCATCTTGACCTTCCAAATATCAAGTTTAGAAATATCAAACATAGGAGGGCTATCTATGAGTGCAAACTAAATGTGTGTAAGCAAACAAATGTGCAAATGCAAATGATAGATTAGCAAACAAAGGATCTCACTCCTAGGATGTTAAGCCTAAGTATCAGGAGCGTAGGCTCTGATACCAATTGTAAATCACCTAGAGGGGGGGTGAATAGGTGATAATGCTAATCTAGAAACTAAGTGCGCTAAATGCGAAAGTTAAAACAAATTTTGCAATCACTTAATACAACACACAAGTGTAGCCGAATTCCCCGTGAAGGGCTCTGGACTAACTCCTCTTGATTCCCCTAGATATGGGTTGAGGTGCTATATGAAGCTCTTGTGGTTAAGTATAAGTGAGGCACACACACAAGCAATCCAAGCATATAAGGATAAGCAATATGAATCAAATGTAAGGACAACACAAGCATACAAGATATGAATGAATGAATGATGCTTTGCACAAATAAAAGAGAGAGTTAGAGAGACAATGGATCAAACACAAACACAAAGATATGTTTCGAGGTTCGAGCCCCTAGCTCTACGTCCCCGCCTTCACCGAGAAGGATTTTCAATCCACTAAAAGGAGACCGAACTCCTCTCTCAACCGTACAATGCCACCGAGGCAATACAACCACAATCCACCTCTACCGAAGAGGGATAAGGCCCGTAGCCAACAACAAATACAATCACCTCTACCGAAGAGGGATCCAAACAATACCACTCCGATCAACCTCTACCAAAGAGGGATACACAAATACAAGGAGGGTTTACAATCTTAGAGGCTTGATCAACCTCAAACACTTCTCTTTTCCACAAACAAAAGATCCTAAATAGATTAGAATAGAAGATAGCTCAAGTGTGGAAAAACTAGAGTTTGGAAAACAAGAAATCAAAGAAAAACACTTGGGAAAACTCTTGCAAAAGATAGAAATTAAAACCAATACAAATCTCCTAAATTTCTATTTTCTTTGATTTTTCCAAAAACTCTAAAACAAATAAGATTGATCTTTTGAAGCTCTAAAACCTTTTGAAAACTTGTTTTAAACACCAAGAAAGGAGAGAAATTTTAGCTCTTAAAAACTTAGTTAAAAACACCAAGCAATGGGGTATTTATAACCCCAAAACAAAACTAGCCGTTAAGCTGATCTGGCAGCCTGACAGGCTACCGGTCGGCCGGCCGGCCGACCGACCGCTAACGGTCAGAAATGTGACCGTTGGGGCAACCCGGTCGACCGCACGGCCGACCGCCTAGATACAGAGAGCAGACTCTCTGATCCGGTGGCCGCTCGGCCGACCGCCTAGATACAGAGAGCAAAGCTCTCCGGTCCGGTCGGCCGCCCGGCCGACCGTCCCTGAGACTGCCAAACGTGCACAAGCCTGTGCACGTCGGTCGACCGCAAGGGTCGACCGGCCTTTGGTGCGGTCGACCCGTGCGGTCGGCCGACCTGGCCTGTCAGCCACAAATCTGGGACAGAAACACATGTTAAAAAATTTTTTAAAAATCTTTTTAAGTCTTGTAAAAATTCTCCAAAATAGTTTTATCATTTTGCATTGATATATAAACATGTGATAAATATTTTAGCGCAAATATCAAGCATATGAAACTATTTTTGTGTATTATCATTTTTACCAAAAACCAAAACTGTATTTTATCAAACTTTGATTTTTCAAAACATGAATAGGAAAGTCAAAATAAGTTTGTATAAGAAGTTTAAGCATGCATGTATAGAAAGAATATATCTACTATACATAAACCAATTAAACTTATTTTGAACAATCTATTCATGAAAACCAATATCAAAACCAAAACGTGTATGTGTATTGTGCACTTGAGCATATCAACTATTCTAAGCTTTACACATGGATCTAAAATACACTAAACTAAAATTAGGATACCTAAGTCTTCTTGACGATTTTCATCTTCAAGTTGACTCGATCCCAAACCGTGATCCACCGAGTGCAAAGGTATGATCTTGAAGCTCGGGTACCGGAATCACCATGTGAAGGCTTCCAAACTCATCTTTTTGAAGCAATCACCAACTAATATCTTGTTACATGATCTGAAACTAAAATCACAAGATTATTAGTAAACATAACTACATGAGTTAATCATCATCAAAACTAGAGAGGAAGGCCTCCGGGCCAACATTACCTCCATCACCTTTGTTCGGACTTGATGCACGACCGACAGTTTTCAGACCACCATGACCCAATTGAGATGCTTCGTATGTTGTTCTGCACTCGACATGGTCGAGTTTTTCCCCACCTCGAGAGAAATGATGAGGACATCACGTCATTTGATCTGAGTCTACTCTGGAAGGCGTGCTACACTCTTTTGGTCTTAGTTTTGATTTTAGTTTGTTTTAAATTTAGTTGTTTATTTTTATTTGAAAATTTAGTACCACATTAGTTATATTCTGAGAACTGGATTTTTGTAAAGCCTATAAATAGGCGTCAAAACCTCTTATTGGTAGTGAATGAATGAAATTAATATTTTCTAGTTAAAATTCTTGAGATTTGATTTTGAGATTGGTGAAAGGTGTGTGAAGCCCAATCTTGTGTAAGGGGTGTGAAAACCAAAATCTTATAAAGTTCTTGGTTATCTTTCAATTTTTTTACCCATCTTCTTAAACCCTAGTTTTCTTTTTCTATTTGGATTTAAGGTAATTGTGATCCTCATATGTGACATCAGCTGACTATATACTTAATTTAATTTCTTTATGATAATCTAGGTGTGCTGAAGGCATCTTTGAGAACAAATCAGATTAGCTTGGCTAGTTCAAGTAGTAATTCTAAATCATGTTCTGTAAGTTACGACCAAGTCTCTCTCTTTTTTTTCCTGTCTGTGGAAGCTTCTTTTTTACCAAGCAGTATCAAGTGCTAACTATATCAAATTCTCATGTAATTTAGTGTAAAATACAGGATTCTGCTTTGAACCATTATCCATCATGGAAAAATGACAATAGAGCTGCTCTCTTCCTCTGATGGTAAAGAAGGGGATGTTAAAGCAACTAACTTCCTATTCTCCAATTATTTGAAGAATGATATAGGTGGTTGTAAAAGGATAGAGCCAACATTCACGGAAACTGACATGGCTGCTGCTTGGAAGGCAGTGGGTATGCAATTCTTTTTGTATAAGAAAGATATCTTCATGTATATACTAGCTTTTGCTTACATGTTCTTCTCCTAGTATATCTTTTTCTTTTCTTTTTTGTCATTGATACTTACTCTTCTCCTTTATATTTTCTTACATTAGGTTATGATGGGTCAGATCCTGACCTACTTCTTATATGCGACCTGTTAGATGCCATTTAGGATTTTCTGCATGGAGAATGTGTTACACAGAGATTGTGTAAATTTCATCAGAATAACTGCAGAGATACTGTGCCCTTTTTCCGTGAAAGTAAAATGAGTATTGATTTCTTATACTTGTTACAGATGAGTTAACAAACCAGGCAAACTAGTTCTATTATGTTATACCTGGATAGTGATTATTTGGGTTGGTCTTCATCATGGCTTCAAATATGGGACACTTCTATAACATATACAGGCAATATTTTATCGGGTTTTCAGGTAACTGATACAATAACCCTATGATATCAGCTGATATTGGGATGATGTTGCCGATATGGTCAATATTGACAGTTGATATTGGCGATAATGATACTTAAATCATTACGGATATCGAGATTTTAAACCATGGTATTTATTTGTTGTGTACACGCATAAAAATGGGTCTATGCTTGTGGACAACTCTCCTCTATCGTTGTAGGGTGGGTTGGGGTTGGTGGAGTTAGAAACAACGGCACCATATTCCGTTATGGTATGTTGTTGTTTGTGATTTGGTAGAGGGATGGGGTCTATGCTTCGAAAAGTGCTCAGTGTAACGGGGATAAGCTTGGTTAGATTGGTATTTAGAGCCACGGTACTCTCGAGAGCTTTCCTTGTAACATTTTGACAGTAATGTATATATTGTGTGCCTCTTTGTGTGTAATTAGACACATAAAACGTATTCATTTGAGGACAAATATGACTCAAGGATTATGATGATAGTAGTTGCTTGGAACATTTGATATCCATCAAGTCCTATCCTAATTAGATACTTATCCAAGAAAAAAAAGAAGAAGAAGAAAAGAAGACAAGCAAGCAATAATTCTAGTGAAAAACAAATATACATGATAGTACACTAATTAAATTAATCAAAGTCCAAGCTCCAGACTTTAAAACTGATAGTCTAAGTCTTGAAACCAGCAAATAAGTTCAATTAGGAAAAAAAAAACTAAATACTAAGGCAAAACAGTTAGTCATTTACTCGTTCTTTAGTTCTTGGGTAACCGCGGATTGGGAATGCACCACGAGTTAGCTTGAGCTATCCAGATCCAAACTTCATATGTGGTGGTGTGAACTAGGTAGCACTCTATCGAATCTATCAATCAGAGATGCAGTCAATGGATTTTTAAAACTGAGTCTCATTGAATTATTTGGCCTCCTCTTTTGCTTCTTTACTCTCAATGGTTTGTCAGTTTGTCTGCTAATTTGATGACGAGAGTGCATACACGCCCTTCCTCGGTTGATAATGTAGTGTCTTTTGTATTCAATATGTTATGCTGCACTGAATACTTTCATTGGTGCATTATCATTGTGAGGACTCTGTTTTTCGTCCTCCTCACCATGGTTTCTTCTTCTTCTTAATGCTACAAATTTGAAGCGTTTGGAGAGTACTTCCACAGTTCCACGGACTGGGCCCACCTTGTTATTGTTGGTCCCTTTGGGTAAGGGATTTCTAGGTCTCCTTCTTACCTTCTCTGATACTTGAGAAACCACATTGCACGCGACAATAATTGCATGCCATCTCATAGTTGAAATTGAGTTTAGTTCTTGCATGTGTTGGAGAGTCTACAACAAATTTATTAGAAATAATTGGCTGTTGATCTATATAAATATATACTTTTCCTGTTGAAAATCTGATGTTGCAGGGTTCGTAGAGATTACAAATTTAGGCGTTCTAGTATTTTTCGTTCTCATTTTAGGATATTGCTTACAAAGAGCTCCCACTAAGCTAATGAGGTGGTTATTCTTCTTGTTATGCAGGCATATGGGGCCTTTAAATCGATGAAGTATGGTGCCATTGTAAAAGCCATTTATGACTTCTTACAGAAACACCAAAATTATGGTAGGTGGCCTATACCCACAGCCCTCATACTGTCTCAAAGCTAATATGCAAATCAAACCCCTTCGAATGCCACTTGTATAGTAAAATCATTATTTCCGTCTAGTCAACTTTGTTGATGTTATCGAATTTGACAAAATTTTTGGCTATAAAAATAAATCACACGATGTCAAGTCATTCAAACCAATTATTATGAGCAATTTTGGCTGATCTAGTGTTTGAGGCTGTATTGTACATTTTCGATCTTTACTGTACTTTTTTGATCTTCCTTTTGTTAGGTACATGAATTGGAGCCGATGATAATTGATCGACATGTTGAAAGCACATTGTGGCGAGGATCTCACGGCTTCATTCACATAGTGCCTCAGATACATCTGAAGAAGTGAGAAAATCGTTGGCCTGCATTTCTTGTTGACACAGAAATATGATTTTTCTTTTACTTCCTTCTCATTATGTCCTCTTGAGCTGAAGAACAGATCATTATTAGTAGGTTGTATATACATACAGATGCTAGATTGTATTCAATCTTCAACAAAGGAAAGAAAAATAAATGAAGCTGTTTACGATATTTCACTTTCTATTTGCCTATTTTCATCAAATCCTCAGTGCAGCTGTTAACTAATTCAGACTGTTCGTCTCTCGTTTCATTGTTTGGCATGCACAGAATCAAATAAAATAGGCTTCAAAATCCGGACATGACATAAATGCTGAAATAGAAATTTGAGTTCCATGTCCAACCTTAAACTGTAAACCATCATTGATAATTTTGGCTGATCTCGTGTTGATCAACAGCATGTTCGAGCTGTTTGAGTACAACAATGCTAAAATTCGAGCAGGTATCCTAGCTGAGCATCATATGATTGACCAATGTCAATTCTGCTAACTTATTTAGACGAAGTTCTGTCCATGACCTCTGAGGATTGAACACTTTTTTTGTTAATAATAAAAAAAAAAGTTAGTTGCATGTAAGTTGCAGTGTCAAAGCTTCTTACCTATCTGGGAGCTGTTGATAACATATCCTACTCCAAGAAAGCAAAGTCTGAAAATGTCCAGGCAGCCATAGCCTAGTTATGACAGTAAGTCTAAAGAATCTGTGTACCATCAAGTGAGAAGAATCGTAGCCAGTAGCCTCTTTGTCGAAGTTAAACATTTTAATTATCCTCGCCACATGAACAGACTGAAAACTATTAAAATCAGACATAATCTTTCATTTCTTCGTACTGTCACTCTCTAGTTCCAAGTAAAAATATGTATCTGTAAGCTCTATATGAGGATACAATGCAGAAGTTCACAGAAGTTAAGGACACAAAAAACTTAAGCGGGGAGAGGTTACCTAACTCCAATACACTTAATTTTGGACACAAGAGTGCGCAAACTTCTGATCTCTCGATTTATTTCATCGAACTTTGTTTGATCATTCTTTTTTCCTTATGATTGCAACAAGCAGAAATGTATGTTACTTACTGTTCTCTTGCTCACATTTCTTTCTAGAAAGTATGACTTAACTTTTTGATCTCTCTAGGTTTCTGGTTTCTAAGTTTTAGCTAGGCTTTTGCTTAAAGTTGGTGATTTTCCTTACTTTAAGCTTTGATGGGTTTTCTCGTGAGAGTACATTGTATCTCCTTTTTTCTTGTATAATCTCTTGGATAATCATAGCTCAAGCTTTTTCCTTATTTATAGAGATCTAACCCTAGGTTTTTACTTCTTCTCTACTAGGAAAAACACTCATTTTCTTAGTAGCTTTGCTATTTCTTACTAGGAAGTAGGAAACTAATCTCCTAACGTATCCTCCCAAAATTCAATTCAGAATCATACGCTCGATATGTTTTAATTTGGATTAGGTTTCAGACAAGATCTGGATAGACTGCCACATTTGTTTTGTTCTGCCTGCAACTAGCTCAGGTTTCGGTTTCGGGGCTATTTTGTTTGGGGTGAAGTGAGAAAATGAAGAAGTGAGGAAGTAGTAATAGTTCTCTTTGGAACTGCGGAATTAGTTAGTGAATTTTTCAGTGTTTGAATGTTGTTGAGAAGTATGGATTGAAAAATGTTATGTCTTCTCCGGTGTTTGGATGGTAATGTGAAAGTGAAAGTGAAAATGTTGACCACAAAGTTGATCGCAAAATAATATTAAAATAAAAATAAATTAATAAAAATAAAAATTAGATTGTAATTAGAATGCAAGTGAGATTTACATGATCACAAAATTAACTGTTTTGAGCTACAACTTATTACAAATGAGATTTATATGATCACAAAATTAACTGCAGCACCCTGAAAGTGAGGAAATGATTGTGTAAAAGTGAAAGAGAAAAATAAAAGGGGTTTTCTCATTTTCCTTTTTCGGTATTTGGATACATGTATCGTGTGTTTATTTAAGAATTTGTCACGTGTTCACATGTCGTGTCCATTTCAATGTTATCGGTGTCGGTGCAATATGGATTATGAGTACCGCTCATAAGCTGAAGCCAACAAGAATTTGGGGGAAAGGAATCCCCAAGAAGAATCTTTTGCATGATCTAATGGATGATGAAAGGGATCACGACAATAATTGACACCACATTTGGCCCCACTTCATCCATGGCATCAGCTATGACCATAATTAAGAAACCTCTCCTCTATTCAGTGCCATGAAGCATGACAATTGTGATTGAGGGTTCCGCCCTTGGTTTTAGCTAAGTGTATACAGAAAACTCAATGTTTATTTATGATTCAATAAATATCTAATTTATCTAATTTAAATGAAAAATAATTTAAAATTTTTAAAGATGATTCAATAAATATCTAATTTATCTAATTTTGAGCAAAGAGGAAACAAGAAGGTGGATAATGTTGGGATTTGGGTCGAACAAATAGTCTCACATCAGCTAGACGTGAAGATGGTCTTGGGTATATAAGGATTTCGGTAACTCCACCTAAAAAGTTAATCTTTTGAGATGGTGTCCCAAGTCCTTCAAGTGGTATCCACTGGCCTAAAAAGTCCTAAAAGATAAAAGATAAAAGTATAATTAGTCAGGACCTGATATCACTTAAAGAAGATCTGGAGCAACAACAGACAACGCAAGGATATGCAAATTTTTATGTTTAAAAGCGTACACTTTAGTGCACAAAGTGCAAGAGTATAAACTTCACACGAAATAGAGTAAGCTTCACGCAATTGGTCCAAGGTTCATGGTTTAAAGTTTTATCCTACAGACTGTGCGCACACCTAAGTGAGCTTCATAGCTAGCTTTTCAAAACATTTACTTTGTTTCCTATTCAATCAACTTCTTCCATATGTCTGCTTTCTATATTAAAAGTTGTAAGTTCGAATCTATTCGAGCTCTGCAACCTGAAATCTATCTTTTTTAAACTCAATTCTTTCAATCAATCTGACGTCGTTCATGGCGAGGCCACAACTCTTCGGTCCTCCCTTCTACAACAATCAACAACACTACTCTATTCCAAACATGCAGGGTCTGTGAAAAGAAGGGGAGGACCACCAGACCGGGGCCGCTCACCGCTCGCCGCCTCCGCTCGCCATGGAAAGAGGAGGAAGAAGAAGAGGGTATTTTAGATTTTTTACTCAGATGTTAAATTTGTCCAAAAACTTAGTAACATTTTCGTAATTATTGAGTGAGAGCCTTTATCAATTTTGTGGTACTAATATGAAGTACTCGGGGCTCCATCCCAAAAGACTAGTCTGTTAGGTGGAGTTGCCCAAATCCTTATAAAGACCAAGATCATCCCTACGTCTAGCCGATGTGGGACTATTTGTTCGACCCAAATCCCAAAAATCCCCCCTCGAACAAAGAGTCTCCCTGCAAGGGCAACTATCTTCGCACCGGAAGATCAAATGCTCCATCGAGAGCCAAACATTAGCTTCACAGGGTCTATTGCGCCTTTTGCGCCATTGGGGGATCTACATCGTCGAACATCACCCACACACACGACTAAGTTCGGGGCATGGCTCTGATACCACTTGAACTACTCGGGCTCCATCCCAAAAGACTAGTCTGTTAGATGGAGTTGTCCAAATACTTATAAACCCAAGACCATCCCCACGTCTAGCCGATGTGGGACTATTTGTTCGACCCAAATCCCAACATAATATCCGCTCAAATTAGCATCCCTCAATCCCACACCCTAAACCTGAAATCAGTCAATCGATCAAACCCTGCAGCGTCCTGGACTCCTGCGCCTTTTGAATCGCCTGCACGAGCATGACTAGCACCTCTGTAGCACCCCGTACCCGAGATACGTACCCAGATACGAATCCCAAAATTTTTTTGACCATATTGCTCAATTTTCTTCCTGTATGTGTTTTTGAGTTGTTATTACTTATATTTTTGAGTATCGGATCTGGATTTTCAGACCGAGAGTAAGCCCTGACCCGGACCGGGAACCCGATACTAGCCAGTAGCCCGATTTGACTTTCTGGTAGTCCGATTTGACCGATTTCAGTTTCAGAGACTGTTTTTTAATATTTTAGATTTTTCATGATTTTCTGAAATTTTTCGAAATTTTTCTGTAAAATCTCCAAAACCGGTGTCGGTTGGCATCGCTGACCGATTTCTGGATTTTTAGTTTTCAAATGGCTTTGAATTTTCAGAAACGGCTTTCACAGTACTTCTTAGAATTTCATTTTCTATCTAAATATATTTTTGGGATTTTTCTAAATTTATCAAAATTTGACCGATTCTAGTGTCGGCCGGTATCGCCGGAAGATTCCAGGATTTTTAATTTGAAAAGTACATTGAATTTCTCAAATCTAATTTCACCGTGTATCTTAGAATAATATTTTCTATTTTTTAGAATTTTTCGGTACGTTTCTGAAACAGTCAAATTTTTGCCTTATTTAAATAATAATATTTTTACTGGCGATTTCTTTTCTGGCTTTTCCCTCCTCTACTCTCCTACTTTATACCACCAGAAATTATAGCAAATAAAATAGATAATAATAAAATTTTAAACATTTTATTTCCTTTTTTCCTTATTTTTTCAATTTTCTTTCTTTTCTTTCTTTTTCTTTCACCTTGATATTCCCCCCCTTAATCAGCGGCTTAATCCTCGCTAGCCGCCCGCTGCCGTCCGACAGCCATGGGCTGCGCAGCCCTATCACCCCACTCCTAAACCATCAACTCATCCCTCCCTCATCACCTATTAAACCTCATCACCATTCATTTTCAAAGAAATCCAAAAGACAAAAGAAGGAAACCAAGCTTCATCTCCTTCATCTTCAACCCACTCACGCACCGACTTACCACCGCCGCCTCCACCTTCACCACCGCCACCACCGGCCGTCCCTAGGCCGGCCATCCCCTCCCCCACACCTCTCCACTTCTCCACTTCCATCAACCCCAAAAACTCCACCACCACCTCCAATTTCAACCAAACCCATCTCACCTTCACTTTCATCTTCTCCAAAATTCAACATCATCACCACCAAATTCCCCACTCCAATCAACCCAACACCACCACCTCCTCCTCTTCTAACCCCCCAACACCACCAATCACCACCACCACCACAACCACCACCACCACCACCATCACCACCTCCACCAAACAACAACAACAACAAAACTACCCACCTTCTCCCCCAAGCCGCGCGCGCGCCCTCCTTCCCGGCGCCGCCGCCGCCGCCGCCAGGCTGGCCGGCCACCGCCGGCGGCCGACCACCCCCTCCCTCCTCCTTCTTCTCCTTCTTTCTTTCTTCTTTTCTTTCTTTATTTCCTTCATTCAAACTTCAATCATTCCCTAAATAAACACAAATTTCCCTCATTCCAAAAAATACCCCTCCCCTCATTCCTTTATTACTTCCCTTTATTTACAACTCTACCCCCTTCCATTTTAATTTCTATTTTCCTTTTAAAAACACCATATTTTTTCTCTTTTTCTCTCTTCTTCTTCCTACAACTTTCTCTCTCTCCTCTCTCTTTCCCTCTCAAATATTTATATAATATTTTAAATTATATATTTTAAAATACAACTACGGGCTAGCGGATTTCTTGTGCGGATCGCCGATTTTTCGGACTTTTAACCGGTATTTCGCTCCCGTTTCAGGCGAGTGCTTATTACTAAATTAAAAAATAATTACCCTTGTATTTATAACATGATATTGACATGTGGATATTTTAAAATGCATAATACTTGCTATGGTAATTTTAGTACATAATTGCCATGCTATATTTAATTCCGATAATTGCCATGCTATATTTAATTCCGATAATTGTCATGCTATATTTGATTCCGATAATTACCATGTTATATTTGACACGGATGTTTGCCATGCTACACTTGACCCGTGATGTCTGGCACCGGTACTGGGTATTTACACCGGTACTCAGTATTTACACCGACACTTGGCATGTTACACTGATATGTTATTCATGACTGCGGCACTTGGTATTTACACCAGCACTCGATATATAGACCCGGTACTTGATATGTTTTACTTGACACCTGCACCTAACACATGGTATATAATATGCTTTCATGTGGTACAAATACTTAGACTTGACATCTCGACCCTTGACCGGACATTACTACCCCTGATACCTATTTTTATGTGACATATTCATGACTATCACTTTTACGGGGACTTGGCATGTCTATTATTTTATTACCAGATATTTGGTACTCCTGAACTCCTGTACTCCTGTATACTTGAACCCCTGAAATAGGGAGGCTCCTGACATTACTCCTGATATTATACTCCTGTTGACCCCCGTAATATGATAACCATGGATATTGTGCATTTGTGAATACCCCGTGAATATTATTATTTGAGACTCTGATATATTTAAACAACTTACACCGGGATAGGGGAAATTGATGGGTATCGATATAGTTTCTGTGTTTATGGTGGCCATACATATGTTGTATAACTTCCTGTAGGATTCAACCTGGAGGCCACCAGGTGTTTCCGAGGGGTGTACTGGCACCCCTACCCCCTTGCCTGCTTGTCCGGGTGTGCTATAATCCCCTGGGTATATCCTGTGGGAAACGGTGACACTCTATTCCTGTTCGGGCGTATACTAAGACCTTCGGGCATATAGTAAGTCCCGGTGCCTAGCGGTACGTTCCGGCTCAGTACCGGATACTCCTGAACCGTTGTCCCGGGTATGCACGGGACCCATTTTAAACATGATTCGTCGTTCCCCATCAATTTCCAATAACTAGTCTCGCTTGATTTGTATGCAAAGGTATATGGCACCGGTCATATACCGAAACATACAAATTGAACGAGTCTTAATAATAATAACTTGATAATTGACTTATGGTTACATGAATTTTGTTACTTACCATTTATGATAGTTACCACATGCTTGCTAATTTGATTACATGACTTGCTACACTTGCTTTATTTCATGATTCACTATTTATTATGATTATCCCATGTTTATTGATCTTGGTACATTATACTTGGCATGATGCACTTACTTTTATTTATACTTGCCACTTGGCTTCTTTATGCACTCGCTGGGTTGCCCACTAACAACCCTGGATTTGTATGTTCAGATTTGGTAGGTTGGACCGAGGTGGACCCATCAGCTGAGGATCAGGCCTACCTCGAGGAGCAGGCGGATCAGCAGTAGTTCCGTCCAGCCTTTTTCGCTCGCGAGATTCTCTCTCTTCCAGCTCGTGAGTTTACCTTTTGTATCCTGTACAATCCTACTTTTGTACGACCTGGTGATGTAATATTATGTCACAATTTGTGATAACTAAGTACTTGTACTGTTTTGTATTGGAATGTATAATATCACGTATTTTCGCACTCTGATCCCTGTATTGTGTTGTATTGATGCTTAGCGTACATACGGGATGGTACCATCGCCCTGCGTATGTACGTCGCAGTGGTGTCTCCGTACCCGCTGGGATCGGGGCGTCACAGGTTGGTATCAGAGCCTAGGCTCTCACACCTTCAATACAACCAGTCTGCAAATTAATGTTGGATTAATTTGCGACTGAGTCACACGAGTCCTTGTTATACATTCTAATTACAAGTACAAAGTTATCTATTCTTTCCTTGAAATCCATCCTTTGATTTCTGAAATCTCATGAAGTTTCTTATTTCATCACCTTTTCAGTCGGCTCGAATATGGAGAGACGGGGGACACGGAACGGTCCCGGCACTTCCCGTGAAAGCCCGAACAGGGAGAACGACATGACGAGGATACTCCAGGGGATGATGGATAGCCAGCAGCAGCAGATAGAGCTCCTGCGGCAAGGATTGCTCACTACACCCCGGGAGCAGAAGCCGGGTACTATTTTGGATTTTCGGAGATTACAGCCGGTAGAATTTTCGGGAACAGAGAAGCCCCTAGATGCAGAGCAATGGTTGATAGACATGACCGATCTTCTGAGGGCAGCCAGAATTCCTGCTGAAAACCAGGTGGAAGTGGCCAAGATCCAGCTGAAAGATGTGGCGAGGACTTGGTGGCTAGCCGAGAAGGCGAGGCTTGAGAAGCCTATCTCTTGGGACCAGTTTTCGAAGGGCTTCTATAAGAGGTTTTTCCTTGCAACTGCTCAGAAGGAGATGGAGGAGCAGTTTATCAAGCTGCAGCAGTGGAATCGATCTGTGGATGAGTATGCTGCGGAATTTCTGAGACTTAGTCGGTTTGCACCATATATGGTGGCCGACGAAGAGAAGAGGGCTAGCAGATTTCAGTAAGGACTGAGGGTGGATATCCAGATGTTGCTTATACCCCACCAGCTGAAGACATACTCTCAAGTTCTTTCTATTGCTCGTGATGTGGAGCAGGGATTGGAGAAGAAGAGGAGAGTTGAGCTGCAACACAAGCCTATGAAGCGTCAGCTCCAGCAGGTACACAGGGGAATCCAGTCAGATCCTTTGGTGCCCCAGCAGCCAAGCGGCCATTTCAGCCTTCTTCTCAACAGCTTGTGTGTGGGTACTGCCAGAAACCAGGATACAATCAGCGGAACTGCTGTACGGCTAATGGACTGTGTTTGGCATGTGGATCCGGCAATCACTCGGTGGGAGAGTGTCCATTCAAGAAGACCTGGAATGCAGCTCCAGCACCACCAGCACTTCCAGTACGAGCAGCACCACTAGCTCCTCCAGCTCGAGCAGCTCCCCCAGAACTTTCAGCACCACCAATGAGGAGGAATCCGGGACCAGTTGGTAGAGAAGCTCCACTTCCTCCCCAGCGTCGGACTCTGGGTCAGGCTCAGAGGGGACCCAGGACCGGAGTAGGCCGCGGGAGAGGTCAGGCTTACAACTTGACAGCAGAGGAAGCTGAGGCATCTGGAGAAGTAGTGGCAGGTACAATTTTGGTCCACTCAGTTCCAGTCTTATCACTTTTTGACTCTGGTGCATCGCATTGCTTCATATCCAGTAGATTTATTGCCTTGCACTCTATACCCCTAGTATGTTTGGGTGACCAATGAGAAATTAGTACGGGAAATGGGGTAGTCACTACTAACAAGATTTGCAAGGCGTGCACTGTGGAGTTATGTGGTAGGAAGTTAGAAGCCGACATGTTCGTACTATACACTGGAGGGTACGATGTGATCTTAGGCATGACTTGGCTCAGCAAGTATCATGCGGTGATCGACTATCGGAATAAGAAGGTGATCTTTAGGATTCCACACCAACCGGAGTTTCAGTTCTTTGGAGAACGCAAGCCCCTTCGGAAGGAAGATCAACTGGAGTGTGCCACTACAGAAGATAAGAAGAAGACGGTGTCAGTGTGGAATGAGTTCCTGGATGTCTTTGAAGAGATATCAGGACTTTCACCTGACAGAGTTGTGGAGTTCTCTATTGACCTTATTCCAGGAGCGACTCCCATCTCTAAAGCACCGTACCAGATGGCACCAACCGAATTGGCTATATTGAAGGAGCAGCTGCTGGAGTATTCGAGCAAAGGCCTGATTAGACCGAGTACTTCACCTTGGGGAGCACCAGTGTTGTTGGCAAGTAAGAAGGATGGTGGCAAGAGGTTGTGTATTGATTACAGAGAGTTGAACAAAGTCACCATCAAGAACAAGTACCCTTTGCCGAGGATTGATTATCTCTTTGATCAACTTCATGGAGCCCAAGTGTTCTCGAAATTAGATTTGCAGTCGGGGTACCATCAGTTGAAGGTGAAGAAGGAAAACATCCAGAAGATGGCATTTAGGACTCGTTATGGTCATTACGAGTTCTTAGTTATGCCTTTTGGAGTTACAAATGCCCCCGCAGTCCAAAAGGGAATAATGCAGTATGGGTAGTTGTTGACCGTCTCACTAAGTCAGCACATTTCATACCATTCAGAGTGGGACAATCTACGAAGATTCTAGCAGACAAGTACATGAGGGAGATTGTTCGACTGCATCGAGTTCCAGTCAGTATCGTGTCGGACAGGGACACGAGGTTCATATCTCGCTTTTGGGAAAGCCTTCAAGAGAGTCTGGGGACCCGTCTGAAGTTCAGCACATCTTATCATCTAGAGACGGACGGGCAGTCTGAACGGACCATTCAGATCCTAGAAGACATGTTGAGGGCTTGTATGATAGACTTCAAGGGATCGTGGGAAGACCATCTACATTGGCAGAGTTTTCTTACAATAACAGTTATCAGGCGAGCATCAAGATGGCTCCATTCGAAGCCCTTAACGGTAGGAGATGCAGATCACCATTATGTTGGGATGAAGTTAGTGAGAGAAGGCATTTGGGACCGGATGTGATAGTACAGGCTGAAAAAACACCTAGAGGGGGGTGAATAGGTGTAATTGCTAATCTAACAATCTTTTTAAAACTAAGATGAATGAATGATGCAACGATCTCTCAAAACGAGACTAAGAGCCGAATACCCCATGAAGGGTTCTGAACTCCTTCCTCCTGATTCCCCTTGAATGGGTTAGAGGTGCGCAATGCAACCTTGTTGTATGAGAATTGATCGAACAAAGAATGAATAATATGCAATGAGGAAATGCACACAAGATATATCACAAGTATCACAAACTAGAGACAATAACACAAGGAAAGACAACTAGATCTCAAGCAAGTAATTGAAAGCAATAGAGTGCAAGAGAAATTTAAAGCAAAATGGACACAAAGTGTAACAACCCAAAATTTTATTTTACCTAATTTCTCCTCATCTTAATTATTAAGAATTTTTGTTTAAGGCATTATCTAGAAGTAATTACCCTCCATATTTCTAGAACAACAACTTGAGCTTAATTAGTAGACCCACTCCCTTTTTAAATGCTTTTATTAACTATTGGATTATGGTGACTAAGTATAAGTGGCATGAAGGCTTATGTACATGTGTCATTGGGCAAATTAATGACTTAGCAATGGTAAAAGATGATTTCAACCTAATCCTTCATTTTCCCCTTAATAAACCAAGCTTACCCTAATTATGGTAGGTGTGCATGCAAGGGGGGAGATTAAGGGCTATGATCTTATTGAGATGTGGGAGTCCATGTGGCATCATGAGGGGGGGCTTGGCCAAGTGGCAACATGAGAAAAAAAAAAAAAAAAAAACCCCACCTAGTAACTTGCAATCCAAAGGGTTGACTATCAAGCTTGCCTTCTCCCTCATCCTCTCCCAAAATTCTGCAGATTTTTTCTCTCCCAAATGCTGCAAATTTCCCTCTCATTTGTGAAGAACTCGAAACCCTAAATTCCCCATTTCATCTCCTCTCAAAATCTGAAGGTAAGAAGCCAAGACACCCTCTCTAGCCCTAATCCCAGCTCCAGTAACTCTGGGTCAAGATTTCACGAGAGGGGAGGAAGATACACGCGCGCGTAGCAAGCAGAGCCGCAGCAGCACGCGGGGCGCTGCTACATTGCCGCAAAATCGCGGCAAAGATAGGATTTTTGCGGCAATTATGGGGAGGGAGGACCTGATCTTGGAGGGGGAGATCCTTGGTGAGTCGGGGGGAAGATCTAGCACTTCCAAGCAGTATTTTCTTGAGGCCCAACTCTCTGTTTCAGAGCTTTAAAGCATTGTGAGTAAATCTAACTCTTAGGGTTATATTTTTCTATCAAGATTTAAAAATCAGAATTTTACTTTTGTATGGGTGACCCATAAGTGTGCTAATTTTTGTTATATTGCTGTTTTATTTGTGGTTGTCCTCAACTAAATGAAATTTATGAGTATCACTTAGTTGTGGTGTTTCTATGTTAGGTTGTGATGAGATGCATGGGTAATGTACATGCTCTAGCTTAAATATCATGCTTAAATGAGAGGGTTTAGCATATTAATTCGCTGTTTTGGTGATTAACTTTAAGTTAATTGAAATGCAAGGGGTATTACATGATGGTTGTGTCTCTACATTACATCGATATGATATGCGTGTGTAGAATACATGTCCTAGTGTATTAATTATGCCTAATTGAGCCAATTTAGCAATTTATTTCGCTATTTTTCTTGATCAACATCATGATAGTCGATTCGATATAGATATGGTATAACCTTGACTCTTTATAAAATAGAAACAATGTGATGCATATGTGAAGCATGCGATTCATACTAAAATCACCACTTAGATGCTGATTAATTGACTTGAAGCTTACCTTAGGTTCACTAAAGTACATGGGGGATAACCCCTCTTTATGTCATAACATTGTATTGTGTACTAGTGAGTACATATGGATGATGCATATATTCATGCGGGGATGGAGGTGGCGCGCTATGGCGTTACCATGATTTTGGGAAACCCGAGTACATGTTTCTTTATTGTTGCATATCATTTCGGACATGACGTGTAAGTTAGTTTTCAATTGCTTGTTATGAATATTATAACTTGACCTTGCATGATGCATTTGTGTTATTGGAGGAAGGGGCCGGGCGGGAGCCGGTAGGAGGGGGGGAGACGGGGATTTGTCATATACATATACATATATATAAAAGGAGGAAGGGGCCGAGCGGGAGCCGGTAGGAGGGGGGAAGACGGGGAAACATATATGTTTTATATGAATATTATAAAAGGAGGAAGGGGCCGTGCGGGAGCTGGTAGGAGGTGGAAGACGGGGGAATTTCATTTAGATTGAATGGCATCTAAAAGTGTACTGTCAAGTTGCATTCATGATTGATAATGCTTGTGTTAAACTAAAATGTCACTTTATGTATATAACGAGCCGAGTTGATGTGAGGGGACTAACCCACGAAAATTACATACATACTCATACAATTATTTCTTTTGTGTCATGATATAGTTAAATGCAACTTTTGATAGTGGAGTCATGTAGATCACATGTGTATGGAGCTTGGAACAAGTAAGGTAGCTTGACCAAGTTGTTGTTTATGGGATTCATTGTAATTTACCTCTTCTAAACTGTTTATATTATGAAATTATTATATCAATACCCTATGACATGGTTTACTCATTGAGCTGTCGAGCTCATTTTATTTTCTTTCCATCTTTTCAGGTTTGGATAAGGGTAAGGGACCTCTCTAGCTGGAAAAGTTAAGTTATGGATTGCATGACATGTTGTGGTATCATTTTGATTTGGCCTTGTTCTATTATATGTGTATGTATGGACTCTATTGAAGTCTTTGTGGAAACCATGTTAGGGTGTACTCGAGGTACATTTTGCCTTTATAGTATTTGAGACCATGGGCTTGTATGTGATATAATGTTCTGGACTGTGAAATTCCTTAGATATGTATGTTCTTGAACTTGGAATGATGGCCATGTGTGGGGAATGCTATTCGTTGGGAAGTTAACTCTTGTAATGTTTTATGAAAAGATTCATGCTTGCAATGGAGGAAATCAAGTTATGGTATATGTTTATGGTTAAGGTTTGGTGTAATGTGGCATGATAAGTAGGCCGAGTGTGCCGAAATCCTTAGTGAATATAAGTAGGCCTTGGAGCCGAAATTTTTGGTTATTGTAAGTGAGAAATAAAGGAAATATTAAGGATGATGCTGCCAAAATTTTCTTATTTTAAGAGTATTGGAGATAATTGGTGTTGCAGGCCTAATCTTGTTTATTAGAACCTAAGACCGTTACAGTTGGTATCAGAGCGTGATTTAGGCAAGGTTAGCCTAGATAGATGTAGTATGTAGGACTGATTATGAAATCATGTGAAATTATATGTGTGCTAGGGTAAGTTAGATAAGGGGTAGTAGGGTGATAGTAGAATCTTAGGGTGTTTGACCCTGAAATATAGGATATTTAACTGTTCTCTACATTTGAATATGGGTACCCGTATACCTTAATTCAAATGGATCTTGCAAGGGGTGCGGGCCCTTCTGTAAGAGATTCCAGTGTTATGGGACACAGGAAGGGAGAACAATCAAAATATCACATAAGTCAGGGTTGAACCTATTTGAAGGACAGTTGTACCCAATGAAAAATTTATGAAAAATCGGCATGGTTAAATAAGTGATGATTTTCTATCATGTCTTGATTATATATTCATGCAAATTATCGCTTTGGGGAGAATTGGAAGATACATCGTCTAATATAAATGTCTTACTTCTACAGATGGGAGATTCTGAGATGACTGGATCATCATCTGACGGTCCGGAGTCGGAAAGTTTAAGTTTAAGTTGGGTTGCGGACCAGATGGACTGGGAATTTGAATCTGATGAGACCGATCCAGATGTCATTCTGAAAGGTCCCCCAGACAGTTCAGATGCAGGGATTCGCTTGGGGCAAAATGAGAAAGATGACATTAGTGAGGCAGAAAGTGCCATAAGGAACGCACCAGCAGCTGAGGACCTGGAAGTCCTGCCTAATGATGAGATGAACCCTGACGGAAGGATTTTCGTTGGAGGTATTTGGTGGAATTCCAGTTGGGTAGAAGACATGGACCTGTACGATGATAATGAAAATTGGGGATGTGATTTTGATGCTGTCCTGGAGGAAGTAGAGGAGGATCTTGAAGAAGAAGAACCAGAAGAAGAAGATCCAGAAGAAGAAGAAGATCCAGAAGAAGAGGATCCAGAAGAAGAAGACCCCAAAGAAGAGGAACCTGTAGGGGACGACTGGGAGGAAAGCTCCTCGGATTCTAACATTACCCCTTGATAGGAGTTTAGATGGGTGACATTTTTGTTTTTGTTGTCTTTGTTTTTAAAGAAAATGAATGTCGATTCACATAAGTGATATTTTTTTTTGTAAAGAAAGTGGTTGTCAATAGCAATATGTATGAACATGTATCCCTTTATGACTGCATTGGTATGTTTTGAATGAATGCAGTCATGCTAATGTATATGTTACCATGAAAACATTTTATGCATAAATGAAACCAGTGTTTTGTTTTTGAACTATTCTACTTGTTATTACTGAGTTACCATTGATTAAGTTCAACTATTCTTCTAGGTATTAATGGACTTAAATTTTCCTCCATCCGATGCCAACTCGGGGGGTGACGTCCCATTGCACAGTGCAATCGGGAGCGTCCATCCCCCGGCAAGTCAAGAATTTCTGAGTGGGCAATCTAATGCCAATCGGGGAATACCAGACAGAATACCAGATTGGCTGTTGCAGCTGGCAAGTGTAAACAACCCCCGTAGAGCCCTTGAGCAATTTCAAAAGCTAAACCCACTAGCTTTCAGAGGAGGAGTTGACCCTATTCAAGCTGAAGAATGGCTCCGTCAAATTGAAAAGATACTGGATGTAATGGAATGTACTGAAAACCAGCGGGTATCTTTCGCCTCCTTCATGTTCCAAGGAGAGCTGAACGCTGGTGGGAGATGGTAAAAGGAGGAGCTAGGACATTGGGAAGGGAGATCTCTTGGAACTTCTTGGTGGCAAAGTTCAATGAAAAGTACATCCCTGGAGTGGTGAAGGACCGACTTGCGATGGAATTCCAAGATCTAAAGCAGGAGCAATGGACAGTGAGTCAATATGAAGCGAAATTTACTCAACTGTCCAGGTATGCTGAGAAACTGGTGTCCGATGAGGAAGATAGGACAAAAAGATTCGTTAGGGGCTTGAGGCCAGAAATCAGGAGTAAGCTGATCCCTTTCCAACTGCAAGTTTATAGTCAAGCTGTGGAGAAGGCAATGGAAATTGAAAGGGACATGCAGGAGAATCAGGAGATAAGGACCAGGGAACTGCCCTATATGAAGCGCCCCCGGTATAATAATGCCCCGAGTTTTGGAACTCAGTCCTTGAGGCCCGACAGAGGTACTGGATCTTCCTTCATGCCCGCCCAGGGAAACAAGATGAACACATGGCCCAAGAATAGGGGGTTGCCCCATTCGGCGTCACCAATGTCCTCCCAACGCTCCAACTTTGTAGGAAATCGGTGGTGTCCAAGGTGCAACCGAAGTCACACTGGTAGTTGCGCCACCAGTAAACAATGCTTTGTCTGCGGAAGAATGGGTCACATGAGGAGGGACTGCCCAAACTTGCATAGATACCCAGGAGCTAGCAGAGGAACGGAAAGACCAACTATGGGCATCGCCCCTACAACAGGAGGACCAGCTACCGCCTATTGGCAACCTTTCAACAGAACTCAATCGGCCATGACACAAGCATCAGTACAACAACCCAGAGTGCAAGGAAGGATGAATGCAATCACTCAGCAGGAGGCTCGAGCATCCAATGCCGTGGTGGAAGGTACCGTCTGTGTATCCGATAATATTGCTCGAGTATTGTTTGATCCCGGTGCTACCCACTCTTTTATTTCTTCATCTTTTGCTGCAAATATTAACAAGGAATCCGAACCTTTGAGCTATCAACTAGTGGTGTCAACCCCTGTAGGCGCCAGAGTGACCACTAGTGAGTATTATAAGGGATGTAAAATCATCATAGGTGAGATGAAGACACAGGCAGACCTGATTAAACTAGGAGAAATGGAATTTGACATCATCCTAGGAATGGATTGGTTGTCAACATATCGGGTTCATGTAGACTGTTACCAGAAGAAAATAATTTTTAAGTTAGAGGGAACTCCCGAAAGAGTTTATGAAGGGATGAGGAATAAAATTTACACTCCAGTCATTTCTGCCTTAAAGGCCACTAAATTATTGAGGCAAGGGTGTCAAGGATTTTTGGCAACCCTTATTGGTGAAGAAGACATGAAGATTAAGATTGAAACATAGAGGTTGCAAGAGACTATCCTGATGTTTTTCCGGAGGATCTACCGGTTTACCCCCAGATAGAGAAGTAGAATTTTCCATTAATCTTCTACCTGGGACAAGTCCCATATCCAGGGCACCTTATAGAATGGCACCCGCAGAAATGAATGAATTGAAGGACCAGTTGCAAGAGTTGCTAAGCCTCGGGTTTATTCGGCCGAGTGTATCACCTTGGGGTGCTCCGGTATTATTTGTTAAGAAGAAGGATGGGAGCATGAGGCTGTGTATAGATTATCGAGAGCTGAACAAGGTCACTATCAAGAATCGATATCCATTACCAAGGATTGATGACCTCTTTGATCAACTTCAGGGTGCCAGCATATTTTCCAAGATAGATTTAAGATCAGGATACCATCAATTAAAGATCAAGCCGGAAGATGTTTTTAAGACTGCCTTTCGGACCAGATATGACCATTATGAGTTTTTAGTAATGCCATTTGGCTTGACCAATGCTCCAGCGGCATTTATAGATTTGATGAATAGAATTTTCCAGCCATACCTAGATCAATTCGTAGTGGTGTTCATTGATGACATACTGATCTATTCAAAGAGCAAAGAGGATCATGAAAGACACTTGAGGATAGTGTTACAATTATTGAGAGAGAAGCAACTTTATGCAAAGCTTAAGAAGTGTGAGTTCTGGTTAAATGAAGTTGGGTTCTTGGGTCACATCATAAATGAGGAAGGAATATCAGTGGACCCTGCAAAGATCGAGGCGATAAAGGGGTGGCCTCAACCTACCAATGTCTCAGAGGTGCGAAGCTTCCTAGGATTGGCTGGGTATTACCGGAGGTTTGTAGAAGGATTTTCCAAGATAGCTGCACCCTTATCCCAGTTAACCAAGAAAGGCCTCAAATTCCATTGGGGAGATGATCAGGAGAAAAGCTTTCAAGAACTAAAGGATAAGCTAACATCGGCAGTTGAAAGGGCTACCGAATTTTGCTTTTTGGAAGACCAAGATACAAGACAATTACCAAGGAATTGACATGTTCCACTTGTGCTCTTCCTATCTACCCTACAGCCCGCATAGTCGGCATTCGAAAAACTCTTCATTTCAAATAGTCCAGTTTTCGGATACCATAAACCCATTTCAATTATGCCCTTAAGGTATTTAATAATGCATTTTACCGCTACTAAATGAGACTCCTTAGGACATGATTGAAAACGAGCACAAAGACAAACGGAAAACATGATATCCGGCCTACTAGTCGTCAAATACAATAAACTACCTATCATGCTACGATAAAGTTTAGTGTCTACACTTTTACCTTATTCATCCTTATCAAGCTTGGTAGTTGTTGCCATGAGAGTTTTGCTCACTTTAGCGCCTTCAAGCCCGAACCTCTTGATGAGTTCCTTTGTGTACTTGGCTTGATTGATGAAGATCCCATCCTTCCTTTGCTTGATTTGGAGTCCAAGGAAATAGTTGAGCTCCCCCATCATAGACATTTCAAATTCATCCTTCATGCATGATTCAAAAGCTTGGCAAAGAGATTCATTAGTAGAACAAAAAATAATATCATCTACATAAATTTGCACAATAAGAATATCATTTTCTACATGTTTTGTAAACAAAGTTGTGTCAATTTTTCCTTTCTTAAAACCATTTGAAATTAGGAATGAAGAAAGCCTTTCATACCAAGCCCTAGGGGCTTGTTTTAAACCATAAAGAGCCTTATCAAGTTTGAAAACAAAATCCGGATGTGTAGGATCAACAAACCCGGGGTTGTTCAACATACACCTCCTCTTCAATAAAACCATTCAAGAAAGCACTTTTAACATCCATTTGAAACAACTTAAAATCTTTATATGATGCAAATGCAAGTGTCATCCGTATGGCTTCAAGCCGTGCTACGGGTGCAAAGGTTTCATCAAAATCAACACCTTCGATTTGAGTGTAACCTTGGGCAACTAACCTAGCTTTATTCCTAACAACATTACCCGATTCATCCAACTTGTTCTTAAAGATCCACTTAGTATCAATTGTTGATCTATCGTGGGGCCTAGGAACAAGGTGCCAAACTTGGTTGCGCTCAAATTGATTGAGTTCCTCTTGCATGGCTAGCAACCAATATGAATCGGCCTCGGCTTCGAGGACGTTCTTGGGTTCAACATGAGAAATAAATGCATAATGACCACAAAAATCATAAAGTTTAGAGCGAGTGGTTACCCCTTTAGATACTTCACCTATGACGAGGTCCTTAGGATGATGAGGATTGTATCTCCAATCCTTTGGAAGTTGTTGAGTAGGCTCCACTTCAATTGATTGAATTTCATCTCCTTGAGCCTCTTCTACTTTAGCTTCACTTCCTTCATCATCCTTTGGCTTGTCTCCCATAGTAGGTGTATCCTCCAAGGTCACTTTCTCCAAGCCTTCATCCAATGCATCTATTTCTACAACATTCTTAACAAATAAGTTAGATTCTTCAAACTTAACATGTATAGATTCCTCAATAGTCAAAGATGATCTATTGAAGATTCTATAAGCCTTACTAGTGTTAGAATAACCAACAAAAATAGCCTCATAAGATCTAGCATCAAATTTTCCTAAATTATCTTTTGTATTTAAAACAAAACACTTGCATCTAAAAACTTTAAAATATGAAACATTTGGTTTTCTAGAAAAGTACATTTCAAAAGAAGTTTTTGAAGTATTTTTACACAAGAAAACACGATTTGATATGTAGCATGATGTATTAACGGCCTCGACCCACAAATAATGTGGTAGACCATATTCACTTAGCATTGTCCTAGCCATCTCTTGTAAAGTTTGATTTTTTCGTTCAACTACTCCATTTTGTTGTGGAGTTCTAGGACAAGAAAGTTCATGCTTAATTCCATGTTCTTCACAAAAAGTGATAAAGGGTAGGTTAATGAACTCACCTCCTCTATCACTTCTTATTTTTAAAATTGAAGAATCTTTTTCCTTTTCAACTCTTTTCTTAAAGGCTTGAAAATGTGAAAAGGCTTGATTTTTGTGTTCCAAAAAGAAAACCCAAGTAAAACGCGAAAAGTCATCAACCAAAACAAATGCAAACCGATTCCCACTTAGACTTTTGGTTTGAGTAGGACCAAATAAAACCATATGGATTAACTCCAAAGGACGTGATGTCATGATATCCTTGATTGACTTGAAAGAAGACTTGGTTTGTTTCCCAAATTGACATGCGTCACAAAGCCGGTCCTTTTCAAAATTCAAGCAAGGAGTCACTTTCACCATTTTCTTTGTGTTTAACCTAGATATATGGTCAAAAGAAATGTGACCTAATCTTCTATGCCACAACCAAGAGTCATCATCGAGGGCTTTTAAACAAGTAATATTGCAAGACATGTTAGACAAGTCAATCATGTACATATTGCTATCACGAAAACCGGAAAATATACATGTATTAGATTGTCTATCAAAAACTCTACAAGTTATGTTATCAAAAACAACATCAAAATCTTTATCACAAAGTTGACTAATACTCAAGAGATTATGCTTGAGTCCATCAACTAAAACAACATTTTCTATTAAAGGGGATGAACCAAGTTTAACATTACCAATACCGATGATTTTACCCTTGGCATCATCTCCGAAGGTGACGGTGCCACCTTCATGGTATCTTGATAGGGTTGCAAAGTTGTTGATATCCCAAGTCATGTGCCTTGAGCAACCACTATCAAGATACCACAACCCTCTACGTCATTGGGCCTTGGAAAGTACCTACAGCATCTAACAAATTCATTGACTTTGGTACCCAAATTTTCTTGGGTTCTTGAAAGTTAGTGCTTCGAACCCAAATATTATGACGAGATGCATTTAGTCTATCATAGCAAAACTTAACTAAGTGACCTTTACGGCCACAATATGAACATGAAAACACTTTACAATACATGAATGCATGATGAGTGTGTGAAGTGTGAGCATGTTTTGGGGGTTTGCCACGATGTAAAGGTTGTGTGGTATGAACATGAGCATGAGCATGGAAAACATTTTTCTTAGGGGCTTGTTTCTTAGGAAGCATGGCCTCAATTTTCTTTTTATCAAACTCATAATTTTTCAAAACAATTCCTAATGAGTCTATTCTTTCTTTAAGCATGGTAATCTCATTAGAATCAACTAGTGGGGACTTGCCTTTACAAGAAATCTTGTACTTATCAAAATCATTTTGAGTAGTAACTAAACTAGAGAGCAAGTCATCTTTTTCTTTAGAAAGAGTAAATACTTGATGATTAAGAGACTCATTTTCCTTTTTCATTTTTAAATACTTTTTCTTTAGGAAATCATAATTATGTGATAATTCTACAAAAGCTTCTCCTAGTTCATCCATGGAAAGTTCATCATTAAGAGAAGTGGAAGGGGTTACCTTACTTGTGCTTTCATTGGCCATGAAGCACATGTTGGCGGTGTCGATTTCCTCCTCGGATTCGCTCACGGAATCCCATGTAGCCTTCATTGCTTTCTTCTTGTAGGGCGTCTTTAAGGTGGAGGGCTTTACTTTATCCGGGCACTCCGCAATAATGTGTCCCGGTCTTTGGCAATTGAAGCAAATAATCTTTCTTTCTTCTTTGCCTCCTTGCCATCTCCTTCTTCCTTGGAATTTAGCCTTGTTATACATCATCCGGACGTTCTTCACAAGAAGTGAGAGCTCTTTGTCATCTTCTTCTTCATCGTCTTCGTCGGAGTGTGTGGATTGACTTTTGAAGGCTATAGTCTTCTTCTTGGAAGGAGCCATGTCCTCCCTTGCTTTCCTCTCCATCTCATGGGTTTTGAGGTTCCCAATGAGACCAATTAGCTCCATCTCCTCCTTGTCATTGAGTTCTTTCAAGGTTGTTGCTTTTACTTCCCATGAAGGAGGAAGGGCCCGGATGATCTTTCTAACTTTTTGATCATTATCAATGCCATCACCTAGAGAAGAAAGTCCATTAGTAATCTTAGTAAATTTTGTAACCATATCATCTATGGTTTCATTTTCTTGCATGCAAAAGTTTTCATATTGGGACCGAAGAAGGTCTATCTTAGCCCTCTTCACTTGTGAAGTCCCTTCATGTGTAACTAGCAAATGTGTCCAAATTTCATATGCGGACTTGCAATGAATAACTCTAGCTATGTCATCATCATTAAGGGCTTGAAGGAGTGCATAATGAGCCCTAGTATTGGCATCAAATTCCTTAGTCTCAATTTCGGACCAAGTGGATTCATCACCGGGGGGTGCACTAAAGGGTTTGGTCACGGCCTTTGCAACTCGACTTTCTAGAGATTGCAAAAAACGGTCATCTTAACCTTCCATATGGGAAAGTTAAGTCCATCAAACTTAGGGGGTGTCTTAATACCATCGGCCATCTTTATTAAGTAAGAATGAATGAAATGATTAGCAATATTAGGATCTCTCTAAGGTTGTTAAGCCAAGAGCCTAGAGTCCTAGCTCTGATACCAATTGAAAAAACACCTAGAGGGGGGTGAATAGGTGTAATTGCTAATCTAACAATCTTTTTAAAACTAAGATGAATGAATGATGCAACGATCTCTCAAAACAAGACTAAGAGACGAATACCCCGTGAAGGGTTCTGAACTCCTTCCTCCTGATTCCCCTTGAATGGGTTAGAGGTGCGCAATGCAACCTTATTGTATGAGAATTGATCGAACAGAGAATGAATAATATGCAATGAGGAAATGCACACAAGATATATCACAAGTATCACAAACTGGAGACAATAACACAAGGAAAGACAACTAGATCTCAAGCAAGTAATTGAAAGCAATAGAGTGCAAGAGAAATTTAAAACAAAATGGACACAAAGCAATCACAAACACAAGATGTTTGTTTCGAGGTTCGAGCCACCGCTCTACTCCCCGCCTTCACCTCCGTGAAGGGTTTCCACTATCCACCAAGGACGATTACAACGGTCTACCAAAGACCCAAGCACCGAGCTCCACCACTTACAATAACCTCTACCGAAGAGGTGTCTCCACAAGAACAAGAAGAAGGAACAAGTAACCAAGTGATCACAAAGAGGATCACAAACTTCTTACAAACACTTTCTCTTTACAACTTCCTTACAGAATGAGGATGGGAATTTTGGCTCTAAGAAGTGTAGTGAGAAAACTCAGTTGTAGAGATGATTTTTGCTAGAGAATACAACTGAAAACAAGCTCAAGAAAGAATGAAAAATGGAGAGCTTAAAAACTTTTCTTCTCTTTTAAAACTTAGGTATTTTTCTTGGTAAGAAATGCAAGAGGCTATACTCCTTTATTCATAGGGAGAAGAAAGGGTTAAAAACAATTTATTTTAAGTTTATTTGACCTGAAAAAGTTCTCCAAAACCTCAGAAAAAGTCTGCAAAAACAGATTAAGAAAACAGTTTTCAGAATTGCACAAAAGAGGAAAGAGCCGTTGGGCTTTTGCAGGCTTGGCGGTCGACCGGTCCGGTCGGCCGCCCGCCCTGCTGGCAAAGATCCGTTGGGCTCGGGTCGACCGTCCACAAAACAGAGACAAGCTTTCTTGAAGGCAGTCGACCGGGCGGTCGACCCAGAAAACCCGAGAGCAAACTGCAGACAGTCGGTCGACCCGGGCGGTCGGCCGACAGACATGCACAAGCGTGCATGTCCTGTGCAGGTGCCGGTCGACAGGGCCGGTCGGCCGGTCTAGCCTGAAACAGAAAATCAGAGGGAATTTTGAACTAGGAAATTTTTGAAGATAATTTTGTAGGTATATGTAGTTAAGTTTTATGTTGTAAAAGATAGTTATACATGGTGTAAACAAGATATAGACTTTGTAAGGATTTTTGGAATCATGTATAAGAATCAAGGCATGAACTTGAAAACAAATACCAAAAACTAAAAACTTGTATTTTGAAAATGTGTGTGTGTATCCTAGAGCCAATTTTCCAAAACTCAAACTTTAACAAACTATCTCTTACAATGGTTCTAAGGACTACAAGTTCTTCAAGTGGGCTTCTCCATATGATCTTGAAAGCTTGATTCTTGAGCCCGAATTGAGATGACTTGAGTCAAAACACCTTCTTTTTGGGAAGAAACCTTACCAGTTTAATTAGAACCCTGAAACACACTAAAACAACAAATATGATTAGTACAAATAACTATATATGTTTTGTAATCATCAAAACACACTAAAACGGGTGATTGTAACCTTGGGCCAACACAGGCAGTGGACAAGATCAGGACCATCCAAGAGCACCTTCGTGCAGCACAGGACAGACAGAAGAGTTGGGCAGATTCCAATAGAAGACCGTTGGAGTTTCAGGCGGGAGAGCATGTGTTTCTGAAGATATCTCCGACCAAGGGAGTGATCAGATTTGGTGCACGTGGGAAGCTGAGTCCGAGGTATATGGCCCGTTTGAGATATTGGAGCGAGTTGGAGAAGTGGCCTACAGATTGACGCTTCCGCCATCACTAGAAGGAGTGCACAATGTGTTCCATGTGTCACAGCTGAGAAGATACATCAGGGATGAGAGCCATGTATTGGATTATTCAGAGTTGGAGTTGCAGCCGGATTTGTCATATACTGAGCAACCAATGGCTATTGTGGACAGAAGTGTCAAGACCCTGAAGAACCGGACCATCACGTTAGTGCTTGTTTCGTAGAACAGGCATAGTCCGGGAGAAGCAACTTGGGAGCGGGAAGACGTCATTCGTGACTGTTACCCGCATCTGTTTGAGCCTTAAGTGGTAATATACTCTTGTACTCCACCTCTTGACTTATCAATTCCTTATTTTCATGTTCATTTCTTTCCTTATAGAAATTTCGAGGACGAAATTTTTGTTAGGTGGGTAGATTGTAGCACCCCGTACTCGGGATACGTACCCAGATACGAGTTCCAAAATTTTTTCGACCATATTGCTCAATTTTCTTCCTGTATGTGTTTTTGAGTTGTTATTACTTATATTTTTGAGTATCGAATCTGGATTCTCAGACCGAGAGTAAGCCCTGACCCGGTCGGGAACCCGATACCAGCCAGTAGCCCGATTTGACTTTCTGGTAGTCCAATTTGACCAATTTTAGTTTCAAAGATTGTTTTCTAATATTTTAGATTTTTCATGATTTTCTGAAATTTTCTGAAATTTTTCTGTAAAATCTCCAAAACCGGTGTCGGTCGGCATCGCTGACCGATTCCTGGATTTTTATTTTTCAAATGGGTTTGAATTTTCAGAAACAGCTTTCATAGTACTTCTTAGAATTTCATTTTCTATCTAAATATATTTTTGAGATTTTTCTAAATTTATCAAAATTTGACCGATTCTGGTGTCGGCCGGTATCGCCAGAAGATTTTAGGATTTTTAATTTGAAAATTACATTGAATTTCTCAAATCCAATTTCACAGTGTATCTTAGAATAATATTTTCTATTTTTGAGAAATTTTCGGTACGTTTCTGAAACAGTCAAATTTTCGCCTTATTTAAATAATAATATTTTTACTGGCGATTTCTTTTCTGGCTTTTCCCTCCTCTACTCTCCTACTTTATACCACCAGAAATTATATCAAATAAAATAGATAATAATAAAATTTTAAAACATTTTATTTCCTTTTTTCCTTATTTTTTTCAATTTTCTTTCTTTTCTTTCTTTTTCTTTCACCTTGATATTCCCCCCTTAATCAGCGTCTTAATCCTCGCTAGCCGCCCGCTGCCGCCCGACAGTCATGGGATGCGCAGCCCTATCACCCCACTCCTAAACCATCAACTCATCCCTCCCTCATCACCATTCATTTTCAAAGAAATCTAAAAGACAAAAGAAGGAAACCAAGCTTCATCTCCTTCATCTTCAACCCACTCACGCACCGACTTACCACCGCCGCCTCCACCTTCACCACCGCCACCACCGGTCGTCCCTAGGCCGGCCATCCCCTCCCCACACCTCTCCACTTCTCCACTTCCATCAACCTCAAAAACTCCACCACCACCTCTAATTTCAACCAAACCCATCTCACCTTCACTTTCATCTTCTCCAAAATTCAACATCATCACCACCAAATTCCCCACTCCAATCAACCCAACACCACCACCTCCTCCTCCTCTAACCCCCAACACCACCAATCACCACCACCACCACAACCACCACCACCACCATCACCACCTCCACCAAACAACAACAACAACAAAACTACCCACCTTCTCCCCCAAGCCGCGCGCGCGTGCCCTCCTTCCCGGCGGCGCCGCCGCCGCCGCCAGGCTGGCCGGCCACCGCCGGCGGCCGACCACCCCCTCCCTCCTCCTTCTTCTCCTTCTTTCTTTCTTCTTTTCTTTCTTTATTTCCTTCATTCAAACTTCAATCATTCCCTAAATAAACACAAATTTCCCTCATTCCAAAAATACCCCTCCCCTCATTCCTTTATTACTTCCCTTTATGTACAACTCTACCCCCTTCCATTTTAATTTCTATTTTCCTTTTAAAAACACCATATTTTCTCTCTTTTCTCTCTCTTCTTCTTCCTACAACTTTCTCTCTCCTCTCTCTCTCCTCTCTCTTTCCCTCTCAAATATTTATATAAATATTTTAAATTATATATTTTAAAATACAACTACGGGCTAGCGGATTTCTTGTGCGGATCGCCGATTTTTCGGACTTTTAACCGGTATTTCGCTCCGGTTTCAGGCGAGTGCTTATTTCTAAATTAAAAAATAATTACCCTTGTATTTATAACATGATATTGACATGTGGATATTTTAAAATGCATAATACTTGCTATGGTAATTTTAGTACATAATTGCCATGCTATATTTAATTCCGATAATTGCCATGCTATATTTAATTCCGATAATTGTCATGCTATATTTGATTCCGATAATTACCATGCTATATTTGACACGGATGTTTGCCATGCTACACTTGACCCGTGATGTCTGACACCGGTACTCAGTATTTACACCGGTACTCAGTATTTACACCGACACTTGGCATGTTACACTGATATGTTATTCATGACTGCGGCACTTGTATTTACACCGGCACTCGATATATAGACCCGGTACTTGATATGTCATACTTGACACCTGCACCTGACACATGGTATATGATATGCTTTCATGTGGTACAAATACCTGGACTTGACATCTTGACCCTTGACCGGACATTACTACCCCTGATACCTGTTTTTATGTGACATATTCATGACTATCACTTTTACGGGGACTTGGCTTGTCTATTATTTTATTACCAGATATTTGGTACTCTTGAATTCTTGTACTCCTGTATATTTGAACCCCTGAAATATGGAGGCTCCTGACATTACTCCTGATATTATACTCCTGTTGACCTCCGTAATATGATAACCATGGATATTGTACATTTGTGAATACCCCGTGAATATTATTATTTGAGACTCTGATATATTTAAACAACTTACACCGGGATGAGGGAAATTGATGGGTATCGATATAGTTTCATTGTTTATGGTGGCCATACATATGTTGTACAACTTCCTGTAGGATTCGACCTGGAGGCCACCGGCGTTTCCGAGGGGTGTACTGGCACCCCTACCCCCTTGCCTACCTGTCCGGGTGTGTTATAATCCCCTGGGTATATCCTGTGGGGAACGGTGACACTCTATTCCTGTTCGGGCGTATACTAAGACCTTCGGGCATATAGTAAGTCCCGGTGCCTAGCGGTACGTTCTGGCTCAGTACCGGATACTCCTGGACCGTTGTCCCGGTCATGCACGGGACCCATTCTAAACATGGTTCATCGTTCCCCATCAATTTCCAATAACTAGTCTCGCTTGATTTGTATGCAAAGGTATATGGCACCGGTCATATACCGAAACATACAAATTGAACGAGTCTTAATAATAATAACTTGATAATTGACTTATGGTTACATGAATTCTGTTACTTACCATTTATGATAGTTACCACATGCTTGCTAATTTGATTACATGACTTGCTACACTTGCTTTATTTCATGATTCACTATTTATTATGATTATCCCATATTTATTGATCTTGGTACATTATACTTGGCATGATGTACTTTTATTTATACTTGCCACTTGGCTTCTTTATGCACTCGCTGGGTTGCCCACTAACAACCCTAGATTTGTATGTTCAGATTTGGTAGGTTGGACCGAGGTGGACCCATCAGCTGAGGATCAGGCCTACCTCGAGGAGCAGACGGATCAGCAGTAGTTCCGTCCAGCTTTTTTCGCTCGCGAGATTCTCTCTTCCAGCTCGTGAGTTTACCTTTTGTATCCTGTACAATCCTACTTTTGTACGACCTGGTGATGTAATATTATGTCACAATTTGTGATAATTAAGTACTTGTACTGTTTTGTATTGGAATGTATAATATCACGTATTTTCGCACTCTGATCCCTGTATTATGTTGTATTGATGCTTAGCGTACATACGGGATGGTACCATCGCCCTGCGTATGTACGTCGCAGTGGCGTCTCCGTACCTGCTGGGATCGGGGCGTCACAACCTCAATGCTGCAGTTCCGCAAGCACGTGAGCGACGAGCAGTCCTAAAACAGCTGGAAGGCGTGCTCGGAGATGTCGGCTCCAGGCCAAGGATGGAGGCCACGTCGATGATTTGCAAGTAGGCCCTCAGGTGGTCCACCAATACCATGGGGCTCGCAGGATCAAGAACAGAAGAAGAGGTTGAAGGCGATAATGAGGAATCGAGAAGGGCACGCTCGATCTTGGAAAAGTGACCAGAGAAGGAGGAGGCAGAGCAGGCGAGGATGGGGACGGGCTCGTGGAACGGGTCTTCATTGTTGTTGTGGTCGCCGTCAGTGGCGTGGTGTAAATTTGGAGGTCGGGGGTGACTAAAGGGATGGGATTGAGGTGGGCCTGGAGGAGGAAGAGGGAGTGGGGGTGGGAGTGGCGCTGTTGGATAATGCGGTCGTAGGAGGAGCACTCGATGACGGAGCATCTAGTGGCAGTGCTGGTGGCGCACCGGGACGAATGGGCGGCGCTGTAGTAAGGTCACCGTAGGTGTTGCTGCTGGTGGTGCCATTTTTTAAATTTTTGGGTGAACTTGGAGTGAGGCTGGCCGCTGGATCTGTGAGGGATTTGGATTTAATCAAAAGTGATTGAATAGAGGATTTCTCCGGTTACTCTTTTATAAATTTTATCTGTTTATTTATCTTATATTTGCAAAGAGCGATAGAGAGTAGCCGGAGTAATAATGCTCTTCTCTTTCCTCCAGCCTCTTCCCCGAACTCCTTCATCTTCCTTGTCTCCCGCCTGTCCCCCTTCTTTATTCTTTCTCTTCTTTGACGGTGGAATTCTATTTTCCTATCGCAAACACGGTGTACTAGTTTTATTGGGCCTTTTATGGATTTGGAAATCAGTAGATTGGGCTGTATACAGATACAAATCTTAGTCGGCCCTTGTCCTCGAAATTTCCTTATTGCCCTTCTCTGTCAGGATAAAGATAAGCCTCTGGTTTCATTGAGTATCCCCCCCCCCCCCCCTCTCTCGCCATGGCGGTCTCCTTCTCCTCCCTCTCTACAACTTTCTCTCTCCTCTCTATCCCCAGCAGCTCATTGCCTAAACCCAAACCCTCCCTCTCTGTCTCTCTCCTCAACTCGAAGCCTCTCTGCTCTCGCCCTCGTCCTTCTAGAATTTCCGCCGTTCCCGAGGCCCTGGAGGCCCAACAGACCCTTGAACCTCCGGCCGAGACCCTAGACGCTGGCTTTCAGGTTCTCACTTCTTTGACCTCTCATTATTTCCCTCCTTTTTTCTTTCTTTGAATTGCTTGATGGTCATTTGAATTGGCTGTAGGGATCTGAGATTGGTGAGGCTTCTCCTCTATCTGTTGGCTCTGATGCGGAAAAGGTATTCCTTTTACTATTTCAATGGTTTATCCTATTAAATTTGCAATGGAATTGAGAAATTAGCTGTTGAGTTACCCTTTTGGTGGTTGAATTGGGCAGAAATACGCTCGAAATGATAATGTGCCTTTCTATGAGTCATCTATAGAGTTAAACTAGATTTGTTGTGGTCTTTTGTTCTCTTGTAAGGATTAATTTATATTTTCTTTATTATAATTGTGTATTCCATGTTTCTTATGGAAAATCCTATTGCATTTTGTTAGTAAAAATAGCTTTATGTCCCAAATTCTTTTGCAGACACCTAGCTATAACCATGATTCCAATTTTGCGCTTGCGTGTTGCATCTGAAGTTCCATGTCTGCCTCATTTTTAGCTTTTCCTCTACATTCAATTAAATACTTCTTCATTTGTTGCAACCTTGATAGTTTTTGAACACTTGATGTCTTTAAAGGCCAATCAATAATAGTCAAGTAAAACTGTACAGTATGTTATGTGCAGTAGGAGTGAAGACCAGAGTCCTAGTAAAAGGAAGAGAAAATTAAAGGAAGCTAGAGGAGCCTAACATAATACTATCCTTACTAAAGTTTCAAAGTATCTGTGAGATAAAGACTTAGCATGGCTAATAAGGTCTTGTAACAAATTACAGAGAGAAAAATGGAACAACAGTTAAGGATAATTTTGGTATCTGTTCTCGATAATAAAGGATATACAGATTTATAGAAGATATCGTAAAGTCAATGTTTGATGCGGGCCATATAGTGGAATTTTGGTAGAGAGCAACTGAGAAAAAGAAAACCAATAAAGAAATTATTGTATCAAAAAATCAATTTGGCTGAATGTCACGGAAGTTGGCCATATGACCTATTAACTTGCTATAACAACTGATGAAAAGATGAAAAAGATCCACAAATGGTTTTCATTGATTTATTGAAAATTTATGATATTGTATTTAGGAAAATGATGTGGTGAGTTTTCTAGAAGAAATGCGCCTAGTAGTTTTACTATTGTGATTCAGAATATACACAAAGTTCACAAGCATAATCAAATGTCTTGGAAAGTTATAACGGCAAGGCAATGCTTAGGCTTATGAGCTTTAGTATGGCTCTATCAACCAGAAGTGCCAAGTTTTTTCTTTGAGAAATAAAAAGTAAAAAAGTTGAAAATATCATAAATTAAAGACTGCAACTAAGATACTTATATTCTTAATGATAAGTGATAAAACATACATCAATATCAGAGGATAGTACTTATTATGTCAAAACCTTATATATTTGAATCAAGGACTGAAAAGCGCCAAAGAGGACAAAGCGAGGGGGGAGGGAGGCATAAGTGCGGTTTTAATGTGCTTTTCATATCAATGACCATTGTTTTAAAAAGCGGGCAACTACCTAAGCAGCGGAAGCCCCAAGTCATGTGGGCAAGCGCAACCCAGAAAAGAAAGCATACATTAGTTCACCATCTGTTGCCCACCATCACTCTTGCCGTGAGTACTAAATGTTGCTATCCATCAGAGAATCATTGCCATCACCTAAGTGCCCGCCCCCTTTGTTCATCGTTGCATGCAGAGAGTTAATGGAGTAAAGAGGACTACTGGACCGTAGGCCTAACTGAATTTGAACCGCGACAGTTATATATATGATAATTGTTAATTTAACATTGGAGATGATCCTTAAGGGAGTTGAATGGAGAAAAAAAAGATTCACATAGGTAGATTTGTAATTAACGCTTTGTTTTTCTCGTTGTTTATGTTGTTGTTTAGCTATGTAGTACAGACACTTCTATCATAAAGCTGTGTTGTATACGAAACGTGTCCGACACGTGTTGTTGTTTAGCTATGTAGCACAAACACTTCTATCATAAAGCTGTGTTGTATCCGAAACGTGTCCGACACACGTGTCGGACACGCGTGTCGAGTGTATTTTTAAGAATTTATCACGTGTCCACGTGTCGTGTCCATTTCAATGTTATCGCGTGTCGGACATGCGTGTCGTGTGTATTTTAAAGAATTTTTCACGTGTTCACGTGTATTGTCTATTTCAACGTTGTCGTGTTCATGCAACATAGTCGTTTAGCATGTAAATAATCTCTATTTTACCAAACCTCTTTCATGATGCTTCTAGGGATCTAGTAAGCCTCTTGAGCTCTCACTTATCCAGGCAATTAATAACCTTGAGAATGGCAAATGCTTAATGCATTATTAAAATTGATTCTATTTGGTAGGAGAATAGTCTCCATGTAAGCATATTCCCTCTTTTTCTTGAATTTGAGTGAATTATAGCACCAAAATTTTAGCATGACTCGATAAAAAGGTTAGAACTCAAACCTTGCAAGTCTAGACCATATAAACACCTATATCAGTTGCACGCAGGAACTCTTGGGTCACTTGAAGATATACCTTGCAAAGATTTCAAGTTTAGATTAAAAAATAAGGGTGGAAGTTTATATAGAAGGAAATACATCATATTTGGCAAGTACATGTTAAACGTATGGTATGCTCGATACTAATAGTTATCTAGGATCCATTGGATCAAGTCTTAGCCATGATTATTTTGGTTTTGGATCACTTGGACCGTATTAAGGTGTTTAGGGTTTTCACTAGTTAGTATTGTGATTTTTTTGAAGAACACTTTAAAAGGCATAGTCAAATTTGGAAATTAAAAAAGAAATGGAATGCATGGTCTGTTCAGCAGTACAATCAAAGTTCAGATAAAAAAATGAGTTTTCTGTATGAAGTTAAAGAAATATCCCATTTTTGCGATAATACAAAAATGCTTTGAATTCTTTGAACATGTCCAAAGGAGGCTAGTGAGTGCCCTAGTTTGGAAGGATTATCAGATCTTAGGGCCTGTTTGGTTAAGGGTGAAAGTGAGGAAGTGAGGAATTAAGGAAGTGGGAATAATTCCCTTTGGAACTTGAGAATTGGTTAGTAAGTTTTTAGGTGTTTGGATGTTGTTGGGAAGTGTAGTTTGGAAAATATTTTGTCTTTTCTGGTGTTTAGATGGTAATGTGAAAGTAGAAGTGGAAAAGTTGACCACAAAGTTGACCGTTATTAAAATAAAAATTAATTAAGAAAAATTAAAAATGGACTGTAATTAGAATGTAAGTGAGATTTACATGATAAAAAAATTAACTGTTTTGTACTACAACTTATTACAAATGAGATTTACATGATCACAAAATTAACTGTCGCACTCTGGAAGTGAGGAAATGATTGTATAAAAGAGAAAAGAGAAAAGAAAAAAGCGGTTTTCTTATTTTTCTTTTCCGGTGTTTGGATAGATAGGGAAGTGAGCAATTATACTTCCCTATTTCCTTACTTCCACGCACTTCCTTGCAACCAAACAGCCCCTTAGTTGAAGAAGTGATAGGATTAGGGTTAGTCTAGAAAAAACATGGACTAGGGAAATGAAAAGATAGGGTAGTTACTAATTTCTAGAGGTGGCTAGCAGAGTGGAATTTGAGGGTTCATGTTATTGAAAATTCCACACAGCTTTTGTTGTTGCTATGTTGTTGCAAAATAACTAGTCATGTTTCATTGAATGTTGCAAAGGTTCTACATGAATTCTAAATCAGTATACATTCTCTGAAGCACAAATACTTCAAAGTGAGTGTGTGTCTGTGTGGACACGTAGCAGACACCGACACTTGCCCGACACGTATCTGACACTCCGGTGCCATGTCAGATTTTAAACAACCATAAAATTACGTGTCGGCACTGTGTCCAACGTTGTGTTGGCATTAAATAAAAATTAAAGATCATATATTAGATATCTAAAAGTCACATGTTTCAATAAACATGAAAAAAATATCATTCTGACGTAAACAAATATGTTAATAAAAATTTACACACATCATGAACTAGGTAAGATATTAGTTAGATTATTTTTAGATTATTTTTTTTGTTTGTTACTTTATAAAGGCTAAGGTTACAATACACCGATGTGTAACTAACTTAGTTACACATAGAGGTCTCCACCATAAAAAAATTAGTTTTTAAATAGGTTGTTAATACTTTATGGGGACCACATACCCTAATTTTTATTTGTATCTCATCTTGTAAAAAAAATTATGTGGTTAAAAAAGGTGTGTGTAACTAAGTTAGTTACATATAGGGTGTATTGTAGCCTCACCCCTTTATAAAAGCAATAAATGTAAATTATTTAGATTTTATTTTATATTTTATCTTACCTTTAATAAAACTAATTATTCATGTTTGATTATTTTTTGACAAGTTGATTATTCATTATTCTACTCATATAGATAGAGTTGTGCAAAAATGTCTACTTTGAAAAGTATCATTAAAAAAATTGAAGACAATGCATATCTTTGAAAGTATAGAAGAAAATCAGAAAGGAACATGAAGAGAAATTTTATTTATACACAACAACAACAACAAAGCCATTTGTCCCTAGTATTTGGGTAGGCTACATAAACCAAAAGAGAATTACGTTAGATTAGGCCCATGAGTCAGCTTTCTCCACTCATTTCATTATTCTCTATATCTTGCCGTATCATCTCTATTCATGTTTTCTTCGGTCTCCCTTTCGCTCTTTTAACTTGTCCTGAGTTGATAAGCTATACTCGCAAGAATTTTATCTATATATAATAATAAGAACAAAATATTACTTGTCCTGTTCCCGTATCCTTTTTTTAGATTTTTGTCATGTCCCGTGTCCGTGTCGTGTCCAATACTCGTGTCTGTGCCACATAGGCGTACAAAGGATCAGATTGCACTGATGTGGTCTTATCAAATAGATCCATGTTATGGATGGAAATCTCCCTGATTTTGATCTCGACACACCGTGAGATCACATCGAGCACACAAAATAGAGAAAAACAATACAAGAAGAAGAAAAGACGTCATAAATTTACGTGGTTCGGCCGACCAACTCCAGCCTACTCTGCAGGGCACCGATGCGAGGGAGATCCATTATAAAGTAGAAAATTACAAGGATTATAAGAGAAACTCCTTTCTCTCTAACCTATATCTCTCTCTCTCTCTCTCTCACTTTTTCACGTCCCTCTCTCATTCTCACATAATGAGAGGATGACAAAAGGCATCTCAAGAGGTCCTTATATAGTGCTAACAAACCGTAACACTATTCATCACCTAATGGTAGCTTACACCACTGATCTGGTCCAATGACCCAAGTCTAATATGGACTCCTACGGTTGAACAGGTCCGCAACCGGCACAAAATCAACCTAGATGCATAAACCGGATACGAGACACAAACCCAACACCAATCAATCTTTTATTGGACATTACTATATATTTCCTCCGGAAATACCTTTCCCTTCTTCTATAAGTTGAAGCCTTTGTGTTTTTCCCTTGCTTTGGGACCCTTTTCTAACCTCTTGCTCTTCTAAGATTCTCAACATCAGTTTCAGCTTCAATTTTTTCCTTTTCAGTGGCCCATATGCTTCAATTCATCTTCTTTTCTCAGTTTGCATAAAATGTTTCTCATTACCCCCTTTTCTGATAATGTAGATGTTATAGGTCACATCCAACTATTTGGAATTTCAATTGGATGACCCATTATGCATTTGGATGGTCTATCACCCCCTACATGTATCCAAGGTTTCTATTTTCTACAGCTACTGAAAAGTAGGATAGGTGTATGTCAGGATCCCATATTCAACTCAAATCTTTGTGCAAGGTTGCTGTGATAATATGTAAATGTGATTTTACCCGAGCAACACAATCCTTTTCTACCTAGCAGCCTTAGCTATATAGTAGCTTTGACCCAACTTCTTACACTCATTGTATGTCATTCTGCAGCTGTTACCTTTTGGTGGTGGTCAACCTGCCCCCTTCAGAAGGCTTGAAAAACAGTTGAATTTATCAAAGAAAGAAGTATCCATCATCTGACAACAGCATATAACGATGAGGAACAATTTCTGAGAGAATCTTGTGGGGATTTTACATGATGCTGGTTCAAGTAATCTTGTGATATTCTGCCATGGATTCCAATCATCAAAGGAAAGCAAAACTATATTAAGCCCTGCTGATGTTCTAACAAATGAAAGGATCAGTGTTTTTCATTTTGATTTTGCCAGAAATTGGGATAGTGAAGGCTCATTTCAATATGGTAATTACTGGAGAGAGGTAGATGACTTGTGATCTGTGATTCTATATTTTTTTAGCCAGAAGCGTCAAGTAGATGCTATTGTTGGACACAGTAAAGAGGGTAATGTGGTACTACTATATGCTTGTGTATCGTGATGTTTCAACAGTCATTAACATTTCTGGATGCTTTAATTTAAAGAGGAATTGAAGATCGTTTAAGTAAGGACTTTATGCAAAGGATAAGAAAGGATGTATTTACTGAAGTGACAGACAAAATGGGAAGTTTTATATATCGAGTGACAAAAGAGAGTCTGGAGGATTGCTTAAGCACTGATGCAGACTGCATGCTTGTCAGTTGACAAAAATTTCCAGGTCTTGACAGTTCATGGTTCACAGGATGAAATCGTACCATTTCAAGATGCCGTAGAGTTTTCTAAGCTCATTATCAATCACAAATTACACATTATACAAGGGGCTGATCATAGATACTTGTCGCATCAAGTGGACTTAGCTAAAACCTTGCTGAAATTTGTTAGATCTAATGAAGTTGAAGATGTTAATACATTTTGAGATTGTGGAGAACATCAAATTTGAGATGGTCTCATTTGTTTTTCTAACAGATTCTTTTATCCGGAAAAGTACGTTTTAAGGTTTAGTTTACTTGAATTTTACTTATAGCTCAAATTGTTGTTCAGCCAAACACTCTCTTGTGTTTTCATCGATTTGTTGTTTATTGCCTCAAAAACAAATTTGTGAATCGTAGAATTCCGATACATTCTTAATTATGCATCACTTTTTTCCTTTCCCCTGTGCCCTATTGTGCGTATGTTTGAAGTGAGGATACTTGAATGAAGATGTTAGAAAAGCTGAAACTTTAACTCCCAAGGTAACTATGTCCTCAAGTGTCTCCGTGTGTCGAATAGTTAGAAAAACTGAAACCAACTGTCCAGGTAACTAGTGCACATTTTGTGGTTTATTCTGCACATTTTGTTGTCTTAGACACACAAACATTCTTATTTGTAACAAGATGGGTTAAGTCTTGAGGTTCTGCATTAGAATTACAATTAAATTTGGGGTGTTTATGAATCCATGACTCTAAAAATAAAAAAGTTCATTCTAGATGATAAGCTTGATAAGTATGACTTAAATTATTTGTGATTTTTAAATTTGGTTTGAGCACTTGACTCGTACATGCAATGGTCATTAATTTTACCCCTCCTCTGGAAACAATTGCATACCTTCCATTTAAAGCCATCTTGACTCAGGCAAGAATAAGCTGTGCAAATGATTCTACTTGTGTGGACCATTTAACTGGTTTGCTATGTTGGGATCTCAATGTGCAAAACACATTAAGTAGTCTTAAGTCATGATCAAGGTGGGGCACCTAGATAGTGGTGTTTTATGCTTATGAGCACATTACATGGATATCTGTTGTTAATATGACCATGATAGTCTCATATACTGCCTTCCGAAGCAATCACCTGGGCATATGCAGATTCAGATATACCTATACAAACATAGGGTGGGAGGGGAACTGATGATCAGCCATGCAAATAACATGTCATTGCCTTTAAATACTCATTAAATGCACGATTTTGTATTTTTTTTAAAATGCTTGTGCTTCTCTCTTTAATAATTATATTTTCGTTTTTCTTTCCTTTGGTGTGAATGATTGTGCGGCATTCACAAGTATCCATTAGTGTAATCTCTGCCTGTCTGCAGGGACTAGAACATCAAATACATGTGGTTATTACTTTTAGGCATTTTAAGTTTACACCAATTTTTCAGGGAGGTAACCTGAATTGAAGATAAGATGCAGGATAATAGCTATGATCAACCAATATGGATACAAAATACATATATAGGTGTCCAAACGGATCGCATATAGCACTTACCATATCAACTTTAGGATACGGATAAGGGTACAAATATTGTCGAATATGAAAAATGGATATCTGTATCCGTCAAAGACGGATATCAGATAGATACGAATCAGATATGTGAGAAATGGATATTATTACGGATAGGCTAAACGGATATGCTTATATCACAATTTATCTTAGTAATAATATAAAATACAACGCAAAACAAAGTATTATGATAAAATTGAGAAGAGGCATAAACAAGTAATTTTACTTAATTAAAATAAATAACTAAGTCATATCAAATTGAAAGAGGAAATTTTTTTATTAGCTTGCATTTCCCCAATCACATCTTTCAATAAAACAGTCTATTCATAGATCTCAAAGAATTTCTTAACTTCAGAGTAAAAAAAAAGGATATCACTGACCCTATGTGGATATCGGAATCCGCATCCATATGCGAATATTCGCATCCGCATTCAAAAAAAATTATTCATCCATATGCGGATATCCATATTCGTATCAGATCTTTAAAAACATATTCCTACCTGCAACCTTTTCAAAATCCATATCCCAATCCGTATCCCCCTCGATGCGAATTTTATGTATCCGAATCCGTACTTTTTATGGATTCGGGATGCGGATATCCATGGATTATTCGCATCCGTTTGCATCCCTACAGATAAGACATGATATAGGTACATGGACATAGCATATCCTAAAATTTTGGAATATAGGTACATTGTTACATGTGTTCATGTGTGCTAATCATTAAGTGGAGCATAAATTTTTAAGGCTAGAACAATTAAAAAGCATAATGATTAGGAGATTATAGATGCTTTTAAGATAAATAAACAAACAGTTTCATGAAGAATCATCTTTCCTCAGACTTCCATATTAAGAATTTTATAAATAGAATGCAATGATCTAAAAAGCGGGTTCAGTACGCGCGCGGTCCGGGGGCGCATAATACTTAAACGGTGATTAAACGGATTACACGTTATATTATTATTTTAATATATAATAATATTATAATACTTAAAATATGCAAATGTGTGAATTTTATAAACTCTAAAAAACCCATAAAAGATATAACAAATATAACTTGAAAATTTTAATTACTAGTACTAAAAGAAATTTAAAAAGTAATAATGTCAATCAATTCAAAGTACATCAATGTACCTTCATTTAGAAAAGTAATAATGTATCGGGTTTGAATTCAGTTAGCTTAATGAGTTCAAAATTCGAACCCATTTAGAAAATGACTGAATAATGTTTAAACAGACGCTAATTAATCACCGATTAGACGCTTAATCGTCGCTTAAGTGAATTAATCGCATGACTGAGTAATCCGACCGCTTTCTTCAAGTTCTATTCGGTTTCAGGCCGAAAACATTTAAGCGGCCGATTAATCGATCGCTTAAACTTTTTTTAGAACACTGATAGAATGTATGTGTAAAATCAAATAGAAATGAAAATATTATTCGTACTTCCAATTTCAACTTCTTTGTCATGGAAAGATGCCCGATATATCTTTGATTCATCTACGATAGATTTCAAACTTTAGGATTTATCTAAAGAAGTATCCGACATGTTGGTAGTTAAGATGTGCATCCTTCAAAGTATTCATGTTAAAGAGAGAATTATTTGAGATAGTTGTAAAAGAGAGAATTATTTGAGATGGTTTCGACATATACAATGAGGATCACTGAGTCACTAGGAGTGATAGAATTATAGCTATAAGAGTTGCTAACTCTAGCGATATCAACAAATTAATCTGGATATAAATGTTCAAGGTGACTCTTAAATAAAACCAAATTTTGGGGAAAAGGTAATGGGGACATCAGTTCAGGACTTTGGACCTACACTGGAAGGCGTCATCACATTTCATCATTATGGTTCAAGTGGGGCATGGTTCGAGTAGGGCATATGGAGTTGAGTCAGAACGGACCAATTATCCTAGCTTCTATTTGTTTCTAGTGTTTTGTTAGTTTTGATTATTTAGTCCCCATATTGATTGTAGTGAGATTTCTTCTTTTGTTGTAGGCCTATATAAGATAATGACTTCTCTTGAATTAGATAGTTTTTGGATGAATTTAAATTTGTTTAAAAAGCTTTGTAGTTAGTATGCTTAGGTAAGAAACTTTAGGGAGAGATTCTCAAATTGTGTTTGTTCCCGTCATCTTAGTATTAGAGCTAAATCCTGTTCTTTTCATTTCTTCCACAAAATCCTTATCCCTCCACCAAAACTTTGACAAAATCTCAAAATCCTAGTTCTCTTTCTCCTTTCCAAACTTAGATCTTGAAAAAATCAAAGAGAAAAAGAAAAAGAAAAAGAAAAAGAAAGGAAAAAGAGAAAAAAATCAAAAAAAAAGGAAAAATATAATAAAATCTCCCGAAATTTCTCATCTCCTTGTTCATCTTCATTTTCGACAGCACCCACAGCCTCGACCGTCGACCTCCTTCTTGATTTGCATCGTGACCTCACCATCAAGCTATTCTCTCCCTCCGCCTCACCACCCCCTCCAACAAGGATCCTCCGCCGATCTCCTGGCGCCCAGGATCCACCGACGTGATCGAAGACAACAGCACCACCAGCCGACGCTGTTCCAACCCCCAACTGCATCATCTTTGTACTTCGCTCACGAGCTGCGTTATCATCATCTGTGCCCTCGTTGCACAGTCATCGCGAGAAACTCTCGATCTCACCTACTTCGACAAGATCATCATCGTCGCCTCCATCTCATCTTCGTGCTTCCAGAGCTCTGTCGCGACACACTCAAGGAATCTGCCACCTCGAGATCTCTGCCAGATCGAAATTCCCCCGACAGAGCTCCACTGCCTCCATCACCATCAACACTGACACCCACCACCGCTGTCATCACCTCCAACTCAAGATCCCCGACAGAGCTCCGCCGCTTTCATCATCATCATCAACACCGACTCCCCACCACGCTGTCATCACCTCCAACTGAACATCAGCGACCCTATTTTCCTTCAAGATTGAGATTTAGGTGTGATTTTGGGTTTGATTTGGGGTGCAATCCCATAATCAGTTTCAGGTGATTTAGGTTGGTGAATCAAATTTGAATTCAAATTGACCCGACCCGCGTGCTACAATTCTGATCCAGAAGAACAAGACAGACCACAAGCACATCATTGCAGTTTTGAGTGAAAACTAGGCGATCCGGAGTCCGATCTGGACGCTTTTCGAGCCATGGAGTTCGTGACGACGGGAGCTTTACATCGACTATCTAGGTAATCACTAATTAGGTATAAATTCCTTAGAATTGAATTTTTGGGTATCATTTTAATTCTGTCATTATAATTTTGTTGATTATCTGTTGTCCGCTATATTGTGAGAGAGTGTATCTGCTAAATTTTTACTTGCACATCTTAGTATTAACTTAGGGACTTGCTAAAATAAAACGGAGTTCGAAACAGTTACATAAAATTAATCTTTACAATTTTTGAGGTTATGCTATATTATTACATTCATTCCTATTTAAATTTTCAAACTCTCCGACAGATCAATTAGCTTTATTGTGTGCATTGCTTGACCGAAGTGTAGCTGATTCTCTTCATCTAGCATCCTGCACATTGCATTAGAGTTTGTTAGTTGCATATAAGAGATATTAGATTGTATTCATAGATTAAAATAAACACATAAAAAATAGCATAAAGCATATAGAACATAGCAATAGTCCACTTGTGCATGCCCACCCGTAGTGGTATAAACTATTTTTTGGTGAAGCCAGTGTCACTATGAGTTCCAGTACAGAAAAACCTAGTACGTCTATGGATCCCAACCTCCTCACCATCCTTGAAGACATTAGAGCCCCAACTTAACAACTTAAGTCAAAGAATGGATAAGATAAAAGATGACTGTCGTGATGGAGATCATCAATCTAGCCACGTCGGGAGGATAGAGTCTTTAGGAACCATGATCGTCGCGAGAATGATGATCGGTACTTAAAGAATATCAAGTTGGACGTGTCAAACTTTGACGGTCGCTTGGACTCACAATATTACCTAGATTGGGTAATGTGTCTATAGCGATATTTCAAGTGGTTTGAGATGTCTCAAGAGCGACGAATTCGCTTTACCACTATGAAACTGGTGGGACAGGCTGAGTACTATTGGTCAAATGTCGAGAGATTGATGGCCATCAGGAGGCAAGAACCTGTTCGAACGTGGGAAGAAATGAGAGCTAAATTGAATCAAAAAGTACCTTCTAATCGCGTTCCAGGATCAACAACTCGACAAGTGTAGTAGGCTTAATCAAGAGAATCGATCTGCTGCTGAGTATATTGAAATTTTTGATGAGTTCCTGACTCGATGCAGCGGATTTGTCAACGAATCCCCGACAATGACCCTCTCTAGGTTTAGATCTGACTTTCATGAAGATCTTCGTAGAGAACTTTTTGCACTAGGTGTTTGTGACCTAGAGCATGCTTATCAAATAATGCGAGACTTAGATGTTTCTCGAGGATGCTATTTTCAGGACGACTTAGGCTTAGGCTATAAGAACCAGTCCACTAAGTCTAACCCATAGTGATCACAATACAAGAATAACCCCAGTAGTTCCATTCAAAAGGAAGGTGACAAAGGAAAATGACATGTTGAAGTTCCATTCAAAAGGAAGATGACAAAGGAAAATAATATATTGAAAGTGCACCCCGGCCCAACCCTCACATTCAATCCTATAAATGCTAGGGCTATGGTCATATGGAGAAAGTTTGTCCCAGCAAATCTAAAGCCTTCTATTTGGGGGAGCAATAAGATCAGGAAAGAGAAGACACAGAAGGAAGTTGTGTACTTAGTCAACAAGGGGAGTGACTCTGATGATGCTACTAAACAAGGGGAGTGTCTTGCATCTATTCAGCGTATCAATGTCATTAGGTGTACCCTAGCTCAACCTAACGAAACTGACAACTAGCGTAGGACCGCAATCTTCCACACTTAAATGAAAATTGGTGATAAAAACTGTAAAATTATTATTGATAGTGTGAGTTGTATTAATGTTGTGTCTTCTGGCTATTGTCCATTGGAAGCGGTTCACCCTTGTCCTTACAAAGTCTCTTGGGTTAACACAACATCAATTGAAGTGAATGAGAGATGTCTTGTACCGGTGCAGTTTGCAACATACAGGGATAAGATTTGGTGCGACGTGCTAGCCATGGGTATTATGGGTCATGTGATTCTTGGTAGACCTTGGTTGTTTGACTTGGATGTCACCTTGAGAGAAAAATCTAATACTTGTATCTTTACCTATAAGGGACAAAGGAATAAATTGATCCCAAGTTAACCAAAGGCTGGGAGAGCAGAGAAGGAACCTGTCGCACCACAAGAGAAAAAAGGGCTCAACTTGATTAAGCTCTAAGGAGTCCAAAAGAGAGGTAGTGTAAGGTAATCAACCTAGACATCTGATAAATTTGAGTCCAAGGACACAACATGCTAGAGTATCTGAGTATGTAATTGCATACCATATTCATAAACTGCATAAAGAGATCAACACTCTAATTTAGAAAAGAAATGCAAACTATAAAGCTTATGCAGATTTGTATATAAAAGGGCTCGAAACTTTAATGTAGGAGACAATGTAATGGTTTGGATTCGTTCGAAACAGTATCTCTCTGGCAATGTGAAGAAATTGCATGAACTTTTCAAAATTTTGAAAAGAATTAATTCTAATGCATATATAGTAGATCTTTCACCTGATTTTGGTATTAGTCCTTCTGTTTAAAATTTAAATTGAAGATCTGGTTTTATAAAGGTCCAATATTTTCTCCTGATAAACCTCTGTTGAATAAACTTTCTCCTGAGCCTACTTTTGAGAGACCCTCCTTACCCCCACTTTCTCAAAGAAAAACAAACCACACAATATAACAAATTGATAAAATTATTAATGATCAGATTGTCTCTACTAAAGATGATGGTTACCAAAGATTTCTAATTTGTTGGAAAGGACTACCTGATTCTGCGAATTCTTGGATTGATTGAGTAAGCTCCAACGGTTGAGTTCAGATCGTCTAGAGCACTACAAGAGCCGAGGAGGCCTATACTCGACAGGGTCAAGTTTTTTCCCAATCTCGAGAGAATGATGAGGACATCGGTTCAAGATTTTGGACCTACTCTGGGAGGCGTCGCCGCATTTCATCGTTATGGTTCGAGTAGGGCATGGTTTGAGTAGGGCATGTGGACTCGAGTCTGAACGGACCAGTTATCCGAGCTTCTTCTATGAGTTTCTAGTGTTTTATTTAGTTTTGGTTATTTAGTCTCATATTGGTTGTAGTGGGATTTCTTCTTTTGTTGTAAACCTATATAAGGCAAAGATTTTTGTTGAATTAAATAGTTTTTTGATGAATTAATTTGCTTTGAAAAGCTTTATAGCCAGTGTGTTTGAGTGAGAAACCCTAGGGAGAGATTCACAAATTGTGTTTGTTCTCCATCAAAAGGCTTTATGGATCCCACTCCCAAAATTTGGATAAAAGCTTTGTCACCAGGATTTATACTCTAGTTTCCTCCTGATCTTTCTGATGATACTGCTAATGGAAAGTCAATTATCTTTTTATTTCCAAATACAAAATTTCAATGATCTTGCATCCAAAAACTTCCTTGACACCATCTTGACTGAACTGATCTTTTTCTTAACAGATGGCACCCAAGCAGAAAATAAGAATAAAACTAAGATCTTTCTGGGTGCCCTTGATTGAGGATTCATGCAAGCAAATCATGGACGCTGCACGAACCACCACCCGCCAAAACCATGGGTCCTGTCCCCTTGCCCACAAAGAAGAGAGTCTACTGTGTCCTCAAATCCCCTCACGTTCATAAGGACGCACGATTCCACTTTGAGATCCGGACTCATCAGCGCCTAATCGATATTTTGTATCCTACTGCCCAGACCATTGACTCACTGATGCAGCTCGACCTTCCTGCAGGTGTTGATGTGGAGGTCAAGCTCTGATATCAAAGAAATGTCCAACTTCCTACTCCTTTTTTTGTTGAGTGATGTATGTTCTTACATTTAGCATCCACATGTTTGCTCTGTAGTTATAATTGCTTTATGTAACAAGAACTAGCTGGGAGAAGGAAGGACAAAATTTTCTTACCAGTATCTTGTACAACCATAGGATTGAATTGAGGATAACCATTCTCCGTAGCCGACCCAAGGAATTGAGTTAAAAGGGCTTTCTTCTTATTTTGTTGCATTAGTATGTCTACATCCTTAAAGAGCAGGTACAATTATCCACTGCTGCTGGGTTTCAGTTTTTAGGCTCAATGAACCATGTTACTCTTTAAGTGAAAACTATTGCTTGTATATGAGTGATGATGGATCTAATTTCTTTTTGGTTCAAAATTCTGGTGATTATGTTGGCAGTTCATTGAAAATCTGCTTTATTTGCTTGTTTGAACTTTTCCTCTCCAAGTTTAGCTCAAGGCTGTGAACACCAGCAGTTGAAGAACTGAAACTACAACTCTACAGGTTATAATTCTGGAGATGAGAAGTCAAATACTCTCACCAGCAGATACGGGCAAACACTCTTGATTCTGCTATGTGAAATCTATGTAAAGGCGTCTCCTTTTTAAACTTTTGTTTATATTTTTCCTGGCTTAATGCTTTGTTTATACATGGCAAATTAAAGTACAGGCTAGTGATTTTCTTTTCATATAGGCAAATGATAGAAAACATTTGATCATGTGCTACATTAACATTGGTTTTCCAATGAAAGAAGGGATTCATTCATGCATCTGAACACTCAATGAATAATTTGTGGCTGCTTGTTTGAGGTGCTAAAGCCTGTCACTGCTGATCATAATGGTATCCATTTTCATTTCTTCTTCTTTATTAAACAAGACCAAAGAGTCGAGAAACTCCTACTTGAACGTCACCAGCTCTCCCAATATAACTGTCAAATAACTGCTCTCTTTTATAAAAAATTGACTAAATAAAAATAAGAAGAAAAATTGAGAAATATTGCTGGTCCCTTCGTAGTCAAATGTTTTTCTTTTTTCATTTTTTTTCTTTTGAGTTTTTTTATATACACTCGCGACCAGCAGCAACAACATCTCGTTCTCGTCGATCTTCTCCAGTCCCCATCATCTCTCCTCAGCTTACGACGATGACCAAATCTGGGCCAAAATCATCGAAGAAGCCGAGTCCGGCGCGGCCGAGGAGCCCGTCCTCAAAATCTACTACTTCAACCTCATCATCTCCCACCCCTGCCTCGAGTCCGCCCTCGCGAACCACCTTGCGGCAAGCTCAGCGTCCCTAACCTCCTCCCGGCCGCCAACCTCTGCAAGCTGTTCTACTCTGTTTTAAAAGAAGAGGAAATCAAGAAGTCAGTCCGTGCCGATCTCAGCGCCGCGCGTGATCGGGACGCCGACTGCCCCAAGATGGCCCACTGCTTCCTCTACTATCAAAGGGTTCTTGGCTTGCCAGGCGCACCGAATCACGCACTGGCTGTGGAAAAGAGGACGTGGAGCTACTGCGTTAATGATTCAGAGCAGAGTGTCGGAGGTGTTTGCCGTGGACATTCATCCTGGCGCTACGATCGGGGCTGGATTGTTGTTGGATCACGCGGCCGGGGTCGTGATTGGGGAGACGGCGGTTGTCGGTGACGATGTGTCGATGCTGCATAATGTGACGTTGGGAGGGACCGGGAAGGCGGCGGGGGACCGGCACCCGAAGGTTGGGGACGGGGTGCTGGTCGGCGCTGGGAGCCAGATTCTTCGGAATGTGAGTGTGGGTGAGAGGGCGAAAGTTGGTGCCGGGTCGGTGGTGCTGAAGACCGTGCCGGCGAGGACCACGGCCGTGGGGAACCCGGCGAGGCTGGCTGGGGGGAAGGATAACCCGGTCCGGCCGAGAGGATGGCCGGGCTGACCATGGACCACCTCGTGGTCGGTGATAGAGGCAATAAGTAGCATCAGTGGATACCTCAAAATCTGATATGATATTGTCTGGATATGTCAGAATCGGCTGAATTGAAGTTTTGCATCAGAAGTATGCAAGTAGTGTTCAGAGTAACAACGCTCTGAAAAGACTAGTAAAATCTTTGACTAAAATAAATTAGTATGTTATTATTAGATAATCCACTGCATGGATTGGCTTGGTTATCCATAGTTTTACAAATATTGTTAAACAAGCAATTGACTTTAGCTGGATTTTCATTTCAAACTTGATTTATAACACACAATCAAACATCTATAATGACTTTAAAGCATGCAATCTTACTCAGTCTCAATAATATATTTTTTCCCTTTTATTTTTACCTTTTTTTTTTTATTTTTTTTTGGTTTTGGTTGGAATCTTTGGCATAAAATACATTGTCATTGACTCAAGTTGTTCTTATCTTTGATTTCATTCTTTGTTGTGTTATGTGATTCACCTAAAATTTCTTTTAAAAAGGGGTCTCTTATTAGTGATTTTATATCTTAGAGTTTTATATATTTTCTAGTATATGTCTACAAATTTTGGATTTTTATGGCACACAAGTGCAAGTTGTTTTGACTTTCGACAAAGCAAGGGATTTTTGCTTGGAGAAGAGAACCTCCAGGTCTTAGAAAGCTAGAGATTTTAGTCCATATTTTATTATAATTATTATTTGAATTAAATGATAGGCTGGCACCGTGCTTCACTAAAATGTTTTTAATGAAATTAATTTTTATGAATTTTACCTCTTACTTTTTTAGAGACAAAGGTTTAACTCTTGCACCCAATTCAAAATTAGTGTAAAAGTTAACTCCCAACTCGTTTTTCTAACTTTTTATTACGCCCAACTCCCAACTCTTGTGGCCATAGTAGGCCTGAGCGTGGTGTGGTTTGATTCGATTTTTTTTTTTAAAAAAATTCAAATCAAACCAAACTATTCAGTACTGAACCGAATGAAAATTAAACCGATTAAAGGACAAACTAAAGTAAACCGGACCAAAATTTTTAATTCGGTTCAATTTGGCTCAGTTCTTAACCGTTTTGGAGGCTCAAAATTTTAGTTATTTTTGCTATTCAATTCTGGCAATAAGATTCATGATTCTAGTGAACAGATGAATAAAATCTTTTGAGAAGATTTCTTCACAAATTTTCATGACACATAACTTGTGCAGGATTTCAGCGAAATCAAAAAATTCCAATGGAGAGATACCTGAAACAGTAAAACAAAGATTACATGAAGATGACCATGCTAAAACAAGAAGAGACATTCAGGCAACAAATATTAAAGATTATGATGAGCTTTGAACGAGTTGTGGCGTTGAGAGTTGAGTTTTCTTATATTACAAAAAAAAAAAAAAAAAAAAAAAAAGAAAAAGAAAAAGAAAAATGCAGATCCGCCACACCAATAGGTCTTCAAATTGAGTGACCAACTCGATGGTTCTGTAATCTCGTCAACTAGCAGAAGAGGTGCAGGGTTCGTGGTGAGAGGTCATGATGATAAGCTTGTGAGGGCAGAAGAAAGTGTCCCTTTGTTGATGTTTCTGTCCCCCTCGCTGAAATGGTTGCAGCTTGGAATGCTATTAAGGTTGCAATCTTCTGTATTGCGGTCAAAAACCTTGGATTGAAGGTGATGCACTTGGGATATGTATGGTAATTAGATGGGGATCAATGTTGATGGCTATGCGACAAACCTGCTACAGGACATCAAAGCTTGGCTTCATACTCTCGAAGAGTGGAAAGTATCTCAAATTTTAGAGAACTAGGAAATTCGGCTTTCTCCACTCATTCTTATCGAGCAATATGTCTTAAATAAGACCTTTAGCCTATATATCTTGTCGTATTACCTCATCCATATTTTCTTCACTCTCCCTTACGCTCTTTTAACTTGCGCTAATTTGATATGCTCAACTTGCTGGGCTGGCGCATCTGTGAGTCTACGTCGCTCATGATCAAACATCAAACATACTAATTTGTATGTAACTGTTGCTAACAAGTAAGGCCACATCACCTTATCCAAAATAGTTGAATGTCACTGTCTTTTGGCCGTCATATTGCGTGTATTTATTTGTTTAATTATTGCCGTTGCTCAATAATTGCATAGTTATTGACTACTAGTCTGCAAATCAAATGACAGCCGATAACATTTAACTAGAAGATAATTTGAAGATTTATATATTTTAAAATTTCTTTTCTCAGTCTGAGTGCCACTAATCGAACTAGCCTATAGGGATGGTACCCAGGTCATACCCGACCAGGGTTCAGCTCCGTCGTGTGCCGGACCCAGGCCTGGGTAAACTGGCCACGGCCCGGGCGGGCCGTGCCTAGCCCGAGCCCGGCCCGCCTGACTAAACAGCGCACTGGGTAGCCGTTGGGGCTGTTGAAATACGGGCAAGGCCGGCTCGCATCTCCAACGGCTCTTGGAGGGTTTTTTTTTGCATTTTTTTTGGCAAAAAACCCACAACAGCTCCCCCAACAACTATTTGGGCCGTTTTTTTTTTTTTTTTTTTTTGGGGGGGGGGGGGGGGTGGGGGTGTTATTTACAAATATTTTTGCAAATAACCCCTAACGGATAGAATGGGCTTATGGTGATATTTTTGGCCAAAAAAATTGCAAAAAAAAAAAAAAAAACACTCCTCTTCCCCTCTATAAATACTCTGAAAGTACACCTAGAGGGAGTTGAATAGGTAAAATGCTAATCTAAAGGTCCAAATGTAGAAATGCAACAATTTATACTATGAATGATGCAAACGGTCAACTTAAGTCAAGAAGTGAAGTCGGATTCCCTATGAAGGGCTCTAAAACTTCTCCTATATTCCTCTAGACAATGAGTTGAGGTGCTCAATTGCCTTCTTGATTTAGAGAGTAAAACCGATAAGAATGAATGGTGATAGCAAGAGAAATAGAAACAAAAACAGAAGTGCAAGCAAATGAAGAGTAAGAGTAAGAGAGAAAACAATCGCAAACATAAAAGATTTATTTTAAGGTTCGAGCATGATCGAGTTCAGACATGCACACAAAAAATATAGAATTTCAGAACTTTATAATAGAAGTGTGTGCAAGTGCTCAATGCTACCGCTATGACGAGTGGCTATGCGGGTCATGATCCATAAGGAGGGACTAGCAATGGAACCTTTTTACAAGTTCTCTTTAGTTAACTTGAAATAATTAAAGTTCTTCTTTTAGTTCTTGAAAAGAAAATGAAAAAGAGTTATAGTTAAATTAAGAAAAAAGTAGTAGATTGAGAAGGCGGAGAAAATAAGAAATAATTTTAAACAAAAAAAAATTAAAAAGAGTGAATAAAAGAGTTGGGAGATGGCAGTGATCTAAACTAAAGAATTAAAAGAAAGAAAGAAAAACTAAAATAACTTACCTACCTCTTCTGGTTGATGACTTGCTTTGAATCGTTGGCACGTTTACCTTGATTCAGAGGTGATCGATGCATAATCCATAAGATCGAGCTCAGTCACAATTCACATTATATCATCAAGATGAACAAGAATGAAATGATACAGAATCTTGAGGAGGAGATCATCATCATGAAATATCAGTGGCAAATACACAACAAGACTATGCCAATGCCACTAGATCGCTTGGATACTCATTAAAAATCAAAAGATGAGAAGTAGAAAAGAAAAGAAGAATATAAAAAAAAAAAAAAAAAAACAAAAAGTTACCTTTTTATTGCTTATAGAAACGATGGAAGAAAGGAGGAGGTTACATCGCTGTCACTCTCAACATAAATCTCTCTCTCTCTCTCTCACATGAATCTCTGCCTAACTATGCTTACAAAGAAATAAAAGTTACATGAAAAGAAAAATAAAAAGCTACACTAATCTAGAATGAAGTCTGGCCTAAGAATTCTTCTCTACCTAATCACTCTCTTTTTCCTTTGAGATTACATGTATTTATAGGAGAACTACAGAGGGTAGAGGAGTACGAAGATAGGGGAAGCAAAACGCTCCCCCATCCGTTGTAACAAACCCGAGGATCTGCGGCCAAAAGTCGCGGTCTGCGGCCAGGATGTGGCCAGATGGCCACATCCTGGGAGCAGATCACTCTCTCTCTTTGTTTCGTCCGTTTATCCAAAAAGATATGTCGTTTGATCTTCTGATTTTGAATATTCTTATGTTGATTTCGGTTTTAACCACTTGATTTGTAGAGATCTGATTAAATGATTTTTCAACTGATTTTATTTTCTTTGATTTTCCCTGATTTGTCCTGATCCTTGATTTGAGTTAATTCTGAATTAAATTAGAATTTTGATGGGCTTTTGGGCTCGTTCTCTTCTCTCTCCTTTAGTAAAGGCTGCATATAATTTAGGCAATATATAGGATTAAAAATAGTTTATTAAATAATAGATATGAGAATGTGACAATAAATATGCAAAATCAGTGGCCGATCACACCTCCACACTATATTTTGCTCGCCCTCGAGCAAAACATCAAAAACTAATCCTAAGAAATTATTGGACCACTTTCGCTGGTCACTCGATTGCACTGAGCATGTGCAATAAGCTGTTAAAACTCTAGGTTTCTCCTAGAGGATGAGTTTTGTCTCGTGAGGATTTTCAGTAGATTACACCCACAAAATCCATAAAGAAAGAGAAACAAAGTGTTAGTATTTTCGAAAAGCATTTTGAAAAGAAGAGAAAATATTTGAAGTATTATTGTAAGAGTTTAAGTAACCTATAAGTTATAAGAAAATTGAATTTTTCATTTCTAAACTTAGTCTCTATTCAAAAACTTGTTATCAATCAAGGTAATGAGTCAAACTGTATTTCTCATCTAGTCTATTATTTGACCTAAGTCATATGTGAAATCACCTAGAGGGGGTGAATAGGTGACTAGCTAATCTAATGATGAATAAATGCGGAATTAAAACTATTTATGCAAGCTAAAACCTATTAAGGTAAACACACAAGATATAACACAAGAGTGTAGTCGAATTCCCGGTGAAGGGCTTTGGACTATCTCCTCAAGATTCCTCTAAATAAGAGTTGAGGTACCGCTATGGCTCTCTTAGTTGAATACAAGTATGAGCAAACAATCCCCAAGCATATATCAATATAGCCACAAGTAAATCAAGCAACTAATGAATATGAACAATAAGAACATGCAAGATATAAACACAAGTGAGAAATAGAGAGTGAGGAGAGCAATCGCAAACACAGGAGATTTGTTTCGAGGTCCGAGCACTCTTGCTCTACGTCCCCACCTTCAACACTATGAAGGACTTTCACTATAAACGATCCCACCGGATCACTCGGTGTCGCAACACCTACAACGAGTTCACACTAGAACTCCTTGGACTCACTAGTCCCTCTCTTGTTCCTGCAAGAACTACACATCGCAAGCACACTAGCTTGCCGAGGCCGCACCTCTACACCGAGCTCTCACTAGAACTCGAAACAGCGCGAGCCGACAAGTCTGCCTCCTCAAATATAATGTAGAACACTTGGTGATCTAAACACTTTGATCACCTAAGAAACACTCTCACAACAACTCTCCTATAGGATAG
>JAVJIF010005825.1:227500-251235 GCA_038442645.1 Agave tequilana | reverse complement strand
AAAGGCGAATACGAGGTCCGTCACGAAGACTTGGTGCCTTATTATCACGTGTCATCGAAATGGCTAATCTGTTTGATGGCTTTTACATCGGGCACGTATCTCGATCTCAAAATACTAAGGCAGATGCTCTTGCTGTTTAGCAACAACGCTAGCCTTAACAATTGACACCGAATATCACCTTACAGTGGCGACTCGACACCTGTCTGCTCTAAACATATGTTAAGAACCAGAGAGTTCTATAATATCTCAACGTATCTTGAGCCGAGAGATTGGCGATTTCTTTCATCGACTATGCTCTACATGGTCTGCCATCAACAATCCTAAAGAAGCGGCATCTATCAGATGAAGGTCTCTCCGTTTTTACTATGATCCAACTCTGAAGACACTTTACCGTCGTTCATATGACGGTGTCCTCCTCCGTTACCTTTCTAATTCAGAGGCACATGAAGTGCTTAAATAAGCACATGACGGCATATGTGGAGCGCATCAGCCAGATCCAAAACTTAAAGATCGATTGCACATGCTTAGATATTATTGGCCAATTATGATAGCCGACGCCATCTAGCATGCACGAAGGTGTAAAGCATGCCAAATTCATGTGGACTTCATACACCAGTCTCCGGAGTTGCTCCACCCAACTGTTGCTTCATGGCCATTTGAAGCATGGGGAATTGATGTCGTAGGGCCAATCAGCCCCTCTTCAACAAAAGGTCACCAATTTATCCTGGCAATAACTGATTACTTTTCAAAGTGGGTAAAAGCTATACCACTGGTTGAAGTTAAAACTTCTAATGTGGTTAATTTCATCAAACACCATGTCATTCATCGATTTGGTGTCCCTAGGCGGATCATCCATGACAATGGCCCCAGTTCATAAGCTAGGTATTCTATCGATTCTGTGATAAGTACCAAATTCAGAATGTGGCTTCAACTGCTTATAATCCCACCGCTAATGGCTTGGTGGAAGCATTCAACAAGATAATCATTAAGTTACTCAAAAAGTTCGTTTTCTCAAATAAGCGAGATTAGAATGAAAAGCTTAGTGAATGTCTTTGGGCCTACCGAACCACGGTTCGGACCCCGACAGGCAATACACCTTTTCCCTGGTACACGGGTGTTAAGCAGTCATACTGTTAGAAATTCAGATGCCATCATTACGAGTCGCTCTGATCACTAAGATCACATCAGAGAACAATGATCGGTTGCGTCTTCAAGAGCTCGAAGCCCTAGATGAGAAGCGGTTACAAGCTCAGCAGCACATTGAGTTGTATCAAGCTCGGATCTCAAAAGCCTTCAATAAGAAAGTCAAACAAAGAGCCTTTCAGAAAGGAGATTTGGTTTTAGCCGTCAGACGACCAATGATCATGACGCACAAAACTAAAGGCAAATTTCAGCCCAAATGGGAAGGACCGTTTGTAATAGAAACAGTCTATTCAAATGGAGCATATCACCTTATAACTTCAGATGGTGATTTACTCATGATGCCGATCAACGCAGGTTCTTAAAGAAGTATTATCCTTGATAAGGATCCTTCTCATGATCAAGTTAACATTACACCTTTGATTAAGACCTTCGAATCCAAGATATGCAAAAGGAGCGCCCCTCTCTTCCTCCAAACGAGATCATACAACCATAAACCAGTAGGAAGCTGATCATACACTGGCTGTCTCAAAGAAGAATCAAGGTTACACATACATTAACCAAATGATCCAACACCTTTAACGGTTAAAGATAGAGGAAAATGTTGGCCTTTAAGCTCAACATAAGTCCTTGACAACTCATCATGCTGAGGGGAATAGCATGGCTAGCCCGACTCAAAGGTAGTTGGTAAAGGCATATCAAACCCATTGACAACTGGGGATTTGCTAAAATCCTAAGGGACCTGTTCCCATTTGATTCCACGGTTAAGGGTAGAGGAAAATGTTGGCCTTTAAGCCCAACATAAGTCCTCGACAACTCATCATACTGAGGGAATAGCATGGCTAGCCTGACTCAAACGGTAGTTGGTGAAGGCATATCAAACTTGTTGACAGCTGAGGATTTGCTAAAAATCCTAAGGGACCTGTTCCCATTTGATTCCATGATTAAGGGTAGAGGAAAATGTTGGCCTTTAAGCCCAACATAAGTTCTCGACAACTCATCATGCTGAGGGGAATAGCATTGCTAGCCCGACTCAAATGGTAGTTGGTAAAGGCATATCAAACCCGTTGACAGCTGAGGATTTGCTAAAAATCCTAAGGGACCTGTTCCCATTTGATTCCCTCTCCAAAATCACTTACCAATTCTCATCCATGGAATGGTAAGACCACATACAAAGAACGACAGATCCACTCGAATTACTGCTATGTTCAAATACCTCTAACAGTAAATGAATCTCTCAGTCAAGTTAATACTACACTTCTGACCAAAATCGCTCATCCCGCGCATCCATTTCGCTATTAAGTTAACATTAAACTTATGATAGTGATCTTCTCGATTTTCTCAGTGAAAACGAGATCTTTTCATGCTATGTTTAACACTACTCCTCTGGCATTCATTTCGCTGTTAAGTTAATATTAAACCTATGACAGTGATTCTCTCGATTTTCTCAGTGAAAGCGAGACCTTTCCATGCTAAGTTTAACACTACACCTCTGGCATATCTTTTTGTCAAGTTAACATTACACCTCTGACAAATTGCTTTATGAATTCCTACGAAGTTCTTTTTGTCACGTTAACATTACACCTCTAACATATGATCTTTTATGGGATTCATTTCCAAGCTCCCCAGCGAGTTTTCTGAGTCCCACTCAGTCTTTAGTGGACTTTTCTGGTTGTCACGTTAACATATACCTCTGACAATTCCTTTCAAATCTTATACAAATTTTGAACTTGGCGGCTTCTCAATCGGTTATGTCATTGCGACCTCTGAACCGACTGATAGCCAAGTCTCATCTTTTAGTCCGATAAGGACTATTTCTTTGTCATCATATGACAAAATTTTGAGCTTGGTGGATTCTCAATTTGTTACGTCATTGCGACCTTTGAACCGGCAGATAACCAAGTCTCATCTTTTAGTCCACTAAGGACTATTTTCTCAAATGTATGACTAACTCTCTCGGCTTATCACCGCTGATTAGATTAGTTATATCATTATTCCATTTCCTTTTAAGGGCTGCAGTACAACTTGAAAGCAAGAATTCAGAATATAAAACAAGTTGAAAATGCAACAGGGGAGTCAAATAAAATCATTTTTTATTGATTCCAAAAGAGGGATACATGAATGCATAGATTACAAGCTACGACGGCGCTTCATAGGACTTGATCTGTTCTTCAAAAGTGGCCAGTCTAGTCTTCTTCTCTTCAGCAGCCCTGATAAGCGCCTGCGACCTTAACTCGGCCTCATTAAGGCTTGCTGTCTGGGCCAAGCGATCTTCAATTTCAACCAAGGTTGCCCTCTGTGCTAGCTCCTTCGGCAAGACTTCGTTATTCTGGGCCTTAAGCTGCTCAAGCCGAGCAGTCTCTTCAAGACGCACTAGTTTAGCCTTGGACAAAAAGATTAGCCTTCCTGATCATTTCCTTGGCCTTTTTAATTTTATCCTCAGCGTCAAAAGAGCACTGCTAGAAGCGTTTATGGCGTCCCCGAGCTCTACTTTTCTTGTCTCCATCAAATCAGAAGAAATTCCCTTAGCAGCTTCTTAAGCGGCGAGATGAGCTTCATGCATTTGAGCAACAAGATGCGCAAGCTGTTCGTTAACTGAAGACTCCAGATCCGAATGGCTAAGACGGCGCCATTCGTCCACATCCCTCTCGAGTCTGTCCACTAGAAGCTCCAATGTGGCGGCCTGGTCATCCCCTCAAAAGTTTTGGATACTGTCAATGCTTTGGGAGAGGACCCTATTAAAGCAGAAAATGAGGTAGTCAAGCCCTTCAAGACCAAAGCAATGGATCACTTCAAGCCCTTATAAAAGCTGTCGACTAACTCAGTCACGAATTCGTTCTCGGCCTTAATTACTCCCGGCAAACGAGCAGCCCCTAAAGACAGAGTTTTCACTGGTTTCACTGGCGTAACTACGGAGGAAATAACAGAAGCATTGGCTGCAGCAACATGAGGGGTCGTCGGTGATTTCAGAGGAGTCCTCATTGAAACCAGTACACCAGTCATAACTGAAGTAGGACTAGTGACTATTTCTGGGAGAGCTGGCTCAACCACTAATGTTGGAGAAGTAGGACTGGTAATCACCTTCAGCTCCGCGCTTGGCAAAATAGGCGCCACCGGCAAAACCAATGGCACCCCACTTATCGATATAGTTAGAAGCGAGGATGGTTTCGTAACTATTGTTCCCTTAATCTCCCTTCCACTTGTCGGTTCAGGTTGATAGGAGGGCAAACTGTGATACAAGGCCTCCAGCTCAGCAACATCCGCCATGGTCGAAGTACTTGCTTCACCTACAGTCCCCTCAGGAGATTGGTTGGCTCTCTCGAAGTTGATGCACCTAGAGGCGGGACATCTCTAGCAAGATTCTATTTAAACAAGGTTTAATGAATATCAGAAGAAATTTACTCACGAAAGAGCAGAATGCTACCAAAAGATGGTATCATCTCGACTGCCTTGGCCGCAGTCTCTCTCTGAAATCCTTCGACAACGGCATCAGTCCCCTCAGGCTCCATAGGAAAATCTTTGGCGGAGTCAACACGGACGGCGGCCCACATTCACTCGCTGAACCCTCGGTGGTCCACTCAAAAGAGCTAGAAGCTACGGGACTTCCTTTTGAAGTCCCAGCACCTGAAGGACCTAAATCGGCCGCATCACCTCCAGACTCTTCTGAGACGGTGAAATAGCCAGCCTCATCGCCTTCTTTATAAGTGAACAGGGGATTATAATGTTCCCCCTGTTCTCCCGCAGCCTCAGCTCTCGGGTCTCTCACTGCCTCAGTTCCTGAATCATAAAGTAAACAATGAGGTATCTGGAATGCATAAGAATGTATTATAAAAACGGAGTTGTTCATACCGGGTCCAGAGCAGCTTTACCAGCGGTCTGTCTACGGGCCGACAGCTTAAGGACTAATGGAGCAGGAGGAGCAGTCACCGTTGATGATTCACCCTCTGCAATAACAGTAGGAGCGTAGCGACGAGGCTTCTTCACTACCCTCTTCCTACGAGATCCACCTTCTCGCTTTCGCTTGAAGTGGACGTCAGGGTCTTCTTCCTCCACTTCTTCCATATCAACATGTTCCACGGGGGCTGTACCGACCCCACTAGAAGCAGCTGCTGGAACCTCAGCACCTGTATCCGCTTCAAAGCGAGGACTTCCTGCATCCGAGGATTCGCTATCATCAACAACAATGAATTCCCCGAGGCCCGGAACGCGGACCCTTTTACCTTTGCTCTTCTCAGCGACCTTCCGCTTCAGCCGCTGAGAGATCAACTTCACACCAAAGGAATTAATAGAAAATCTAGTAGGTGTGGAGTTCGAGGTTCTATACCACTGACAGAATCCTAGGGTTGTCAGAAAGTTAGGAGTCCTTAGCGGCATGCACAGTCGCGCCTCAGTACAACCAGCAATGAAAAATCGCCAGGCACGAGCTCCATCGATGAGGCTCCCCATAAAGGCCAGACTGCTGTTTTGATTGCCTACATATAGTTGGTCATACCCAAACTGACGGGCAAACCGACTCGGAACATAGGGCTCCAGGTAACAAGTGTCCCCGCTTCTATACAACTAGTGGGATGGCCGGATGCTAACCAACCATTCAAAGACTCCCCGACTCAATGACGTCTGCCCTTCCCCTATATCCTTAAATTCTTCACCATAGCCTGCATCATGAATGTAGGAAAAGCACCGAAAAAGGCTATAGACGTCATGACGGCACAGCAGTTTGCGGACCCCAGCCACATAAGTCCGTGACCACGAACCCCCCTCAAATCGACGGAGAAGCGCCATCCGAACATCTTCTGGGGGCTCTTCACCTTCTTGGATGATAGAGGGGCAATGAAGGGCAAACCATGCCATCAAATAAGTATAGGGCAAACCAATTCTGAGGTTTGGTCTGTCGCGAGGCAAGATAGTCCCTTTCCCCGCTTCGTTGTTGGTGGCCTACAGAAAGCCTCCGTCAATGCACGAAGGCCTCTTTGAATACAGCACACCATGGCTGGAAGAAGTCTAAGAGAACAACCATGGACTAAACAAACAGCAGGCAATAAGACAGTCGGATGAATGACATCGCCAGACGAAGATGGCACCACATATCTCTTCAACCAAACCGTTAAAAAGCCAGCCAAAAGTGCCTTCCGAGACGTCGGCCGACGAGCCTGGTGGTGGAAACTCTGAAGAATATCACCTTTATCATAGGGTCCATCATCTTCTTCCAGAATCAAATCCCCTTGAGAGTGCTCTTACATCCGGCAAAAGATGTCTTCGCCTGTAACTCCACAGTTAGCCGCTTCAGGAGTACCTTCCAGGTCGAGGAATAAATAATTTCCCCAGCTTTTCAAACTGCATGAAGCTCCCTTATGGCTCCCATGCATGCTGGAACAAATGTAAAGGTGGCACATCAACTCCCGATAAGTCTCAAACAAGGCGGGCTCCTGCTTCTCCAGAAGTGACAATTTCGCCTCGCACGGGAAATATTCTTCATATGGGAGAGACCCCAAAGCAGAGCAGAGACTTCCCACATCTCGTGCAAAGCTATACCCAATTCACCAATAGGGGTGAAGAACTTCCCTATAGCCGGGCAGTACAACTTAAAGATGGCATAGAAGTTCGCTACGCTCATCTGAATGCCATAACAGGTCGCCCTAACGGCCTCGTAGAGTCCCAGCCTCTCCAGATCTTCCTCAAAATGGGCAAGGACATATAGAGTCAAGTTCCTCCACCATGCTTTGGGGGATGAATCCACCCCGGGGTCCTAAAATCGGTGGCTGGATAATTGCCATGAACCTTAAAGAACTGATTTCTAAAAGTCTGAGCCACCGCGGGATTTTCTCCCATTAGGATATTTGGAAGTACGTTCCCAGGGTGTAGACCTAATATGTAGCGAGGAGTACCCGTCCTTGTGTAACCGGGGGACAGAATTATCAACTTTCCCATGTGAACGGAGTCAGTAGTTCGAGTCACTTGCCACTGCATCTTCTGAGCCCTCGTCACACATTGAAAGAAGGACAAGGGAAAATATCGCTTGCTAGATGGGAGATAGTACTTCTCACCATCCAATCGAAAATCCCTGCCCCTCTCCAGCTCGCAGCTGGTGATCGTTGTCTGGCGCTGCATCTCCAAACATGAAGCCGGGCTTCCGATAGATTCTTCGGTCGGAATCTTCAAGGAGAGCAGTAGTTAAGATGCTCCTCATGGCACGCTGATCCCCAGCATGAATAAGTGCATCCCGACCAGGAGCCCTCCGCTTGCTGAATAGTAAAGCCTGCCCTTGGAACTGCAGGCTAACATTGCCATCCAGCCCCCTGCCTGTTCCAAAGAGACTGTTCAGAGGACCAGGAGTATAGTGCATTGGAAAGACAAGAAGAAACTATATTAGTTCATTTACTGAAGAAAGCTAAGGCAAGAAAAATAATTTTGCCAAGGCGTAGCTTCGCTCTCCGAGCGAAGCAAGCCCAGTTTTTAGTTTTGCCCCAAAGCTCAACTCCGCAATCACAGGATGCAAAAAGAATATCTACGTATTAGCTTTACTCTGAAAGCTTGGCCTCAACGCGAAGGAGCCCCAAGAGCTAACTTCGCCAGAAGAATACTGCTGCTTAAAAATTATTTCGAGGGCATTAATGTCCTTTTCCAACCGCGCTTCTAAGCCTAACTTCGCATCCTATCATTCAACAGGATGTGAACTGCCTAAGGGATAGCTTCACCTAGAAGCTTGAAGAAGAGACCCTTCGGTTCTAAGATTCCAATCAAGAAATCAAGGAAAATTAGGGACTTGAACTCCCTGAGATCATTGGATCACAATGGATCATTCTAGATTCATTATGAGATAGGCAAAAGATTGGCTTGAAGAAGAGATAAAAATCTCTGAACAAAAGGGAAAGATCGCTACCCGCGATAGGTCGTTCGATGACCGGAGGAGGAGAAGGACTCTCCGTTGTGGAAGTTGCTACCTCCTTTCTTTCTCGTCTTTTGGGAGCCATTGGAGAACTGAAGAAGTTCTTGAAATTCCAAACGTAGGAGAAAGAAGAAGAAGAGATTTACAGTTTTCTGAAAATTCAAAGAGAAGTGGTGCCTTCTCTTTCAGCCCGATTAGGCTTTTATATGCTAATGATTGCCTAAGACTTAGCCTCCTCGAAAGGAGCGCAGGCAGTCGTTTCAAATTAATTTGAAACGGCGTCTAAGCGCCTTCCCGAGAAGCGTTACTTCAGCCTCGCTAAGGGCTAGCTCCGCCATGAGTCCAGATGGCGACTTAGCATGACACTTGAATAACTTCGCTGAGAAACATGCTTTAGTTCCGCTAAAAGCACATCTCTAACTTTGTGGAAATTCTGTGCTAGCTTCGCCAGAAACTGGTTCTTGACTTATTTGGAAATCAGTCTTCAACTTCGCGGAAGCTTAGCTCGGCTAAGAGTTCTAATTCCTCCTAAGGAAAAGACTTGTCTAAGTTGGTCCACTTCAGGTGTTCTCGAATCAAAAGTGAGAGAAACAAAGCAGATAGCAAAAAAAATAAACATTTTATTTGATTCAAAAGAGAAGATACATTGACACTACATCAAGGTGGTCTTTCGTACAACCAAATCATTGTTCCAAAGGCATACAAGTTGTCCTATCTACTTTCAAGGTGATAAGCCAAACCAACTGGACACGAAAGGTCCTCCTCCTGCACAAGGCCGTAATCCTTCGCATAATGGCAGATTTTGCCATCAGGAAGTTGGATCTTCTTTGATCAAAATTGGCAAAGGATTGGTTGCCACTAGAAAGCTGGATCTTCCTTAATTGGTAAAGGAAGGATGCGAGACCTTACAGGTGACGTCCGCTTTCCCGACGTGGATCATCTCGGATAAGCGACTACCAGCCCCTTCTCGAAGTGGATCATCTCAGATAAGCGACTGCCAAACTCTTCTGGGAACACGCATCAGCTGCTCCAGTTTGTTCCTCCTGCTTAGGATTAAAGTTTCAACTAGAAGATCAAGAGGCAAATCTCTAGTCTCTTTCATCAAGACAAAAGACTGGCGGGCACAGTTTACAGAAACGCAAATTGGAAACATGTTAGCAGTAAATCAAAGAAAAATGCAAGCGTGATACGCTAAGTCAAATTCTTTGGGCGAAGCAATTTATATCCGATCCAGTTGCACTTTAAGGATGGATTTTAGTTAAGAAAAGGATAGCCTCGCTTGCGCAGTGATGATGGGCTAGCTCAGCATAAGCCAAGTCTTAACTCCGCCTAAGGCAGTTAGGCTGGAGAAGCCTCAAAAAGGACCAAATTCTAGCCTCACCTATATGGCTAAGCCAGACTGATCCGAAGGGACGCAGTCTTGACCCCACCTATATGGCAAGACTGGCTCAACCTTAAAGAGGCTAAGTTCCAATCCTTGCCTACTTGGCGAACTTAACAGGCGGGCATGGAATGATCTTTCTTTGATCAAAGTAGAAATGATAGCTTCGTCAAGAAGCTGAAAAATAGGGCTGAAGCCCTTCTCTGCAAATTAGTCAGATACGAAATAAAGAACAAGGGAAATCAATCCTTAAGGCAGCTGATAAAGCTAAAATAAGGGAGATAAACTCCCTAAAGTCACTAGTCCATTGGTGAAGTCTCTGGATGACCGAGACTCACCACTTCTTGGCCGTTAATGACCAGAGTGGGCACCCCCACTATTTCAGAGATCTGAGTATCCTTCTCTGAACAACCAGGAGTTATCATGAATGGACTGTTTCTTTGAAGAGGACTTCAAGTGTCCTATTTATAGGCCTCATGGCCAGGCCACACCGCCGCTGCTTCAAGCTTGGAAACACGAGCGAATTTAAGGCATTCAAGCATTGAGCCTTGAGAAAGGGGATAGTCTCCCTTGAAAATGTGCGCAGAAGGAATGATCTCCCTCGATTAATGTAAGAGAAGTTATTTCAACATCGGGAAAGGGAATAATCCCTCTCGTAACTAGCCAAAAAGTAGTTAGCCTCGGGAAAGGAACGTCATTCCAAAACCGATTTGAAGTGAGGTTACTCCGGGAGGCCCAGCCGCGAAGCTACCCAGAATCACGAATTTACATGATTCCTCGGCGAACTTACTTGAAAGCGAAGCTGAATTCAACCACCATGACGACGTTCGTATTTCAGATACCATCAATCAAAGCAATTCAAAGTATTTCGAAGTCTGAAATATTTCATTGCAGACTTTCGAAAACTTTGAAGGAGGTCTTGTTGATAGTCTAAAAAAGACAAGATTCCTGACTGGCCTGAGCAATGTCTAAACTTGTTGACATTTACAAAAGACAAGTAGTAGACAAGCTGACGACCAATTTTTTACCCATCTCCGAGGGACAAATCAGTAACTTGGACTCTACTGATCCAGTGAAGTAGACAGTAAGCCCATATTATCTTTGAAAAGACCTAAGCAGGTCTAAGATGCTAGGTTAGCTCAACACTTAGCATCGCATGAGCCCGACGGGATAGCCTCACCTGAGAGGCTAAGTTTGTCCAACTTCGCCTTGGAACTGTTCAAAGCTCTATCGGAGAGCTAACTTACAGCTTCGCCTGAAGTGCTCAGTTAACTCCGCAGAGAGTAAGCTTCGCTAGAAGCCACACACGACTGCGCAGAAGGATGTTTGGTAGCTTCGCCACAGATGTTTATCCAGCTCCGCTGAAGAGCTTTCTTCTGACTTTGCCAGATGCTTCTTCCAGCTCCGCTGTGAGCTCGACGCGGCAGCTCCGCTGCGGGTCTTTCATGGTCACCTTTGACCAAATAAAATCTCTAGATAAGATCAAATCTATTCCAGATCAAATCTAATCAAGATCAAATCTGAGAACAAATATGGCAGTTGTTTGCCATAATCGCTTGACTCTCCTAAAACAAGTAAGAAGATCAGGGGAGATATTTCAGTTATTTGGAAAGAATCAAAACAGATCAGGAGATCAATGCTACCTACTATTCCTAACTTCGCAGAAGCTGTTCCAGCCTCGCGGCAAGGCTACTTTCCAGATTTAAATAGATTGACTCAATCTGTTTCCAGATGTTATACAGGGCAATTTTACCCCTGCTCTCCCTATAAATAGCCCATCAGAGGCTGACACATAGAGACGCACAGAGAGAGAGGCTGAAAAACAGAGAGAGACGGCTAAACAGAGATCTATTCTCTTACTTTTAAGAATTCAGAGAACTACTTCTCTAATCAGGGTGCTAATACCTTAAGACCTTCCTCCCTCTCAAGGAATCTCCGGAACCAGGCGAGAAGGAATTCCCAAGTAGAGGCATTTGAGAAGTAATAAGAGAGTTCTACCAACCTTCTGTTCTCCGATTCTCCGAATCAGGCGAGAAGTGAATCCTATTAGGCAACAGTCTGACCGTCTGATCGATCGCATTGTCAAAGGGACAAAGTGGTCGCGCGCTGATCAGACTCCTATTGGCACACTTCTCCAGAATCTTAGAGGAGATCTACTTGTAATCTTTTCATTGCAAAAGAATTACTTGTAATTTAGCTCCTCGACCCCTTTTTGTAAGTTTTCTCCCTTTGCAAAATCAATAGAAAATACTATTTTTTGAGCAAATGCCCCTAATTGCATGATAAGCGAAGAGTCTCACTAGTTAGCTATACTAATTAGTAAACTATTATACATTTGATGAATATATAGGTAGATGTAGTCATCAAAATACAGAATGGCATATTTTCTTGAAAAATAATAAATACTGATAAATAAATAAATAATAAGACATATTGCACTAATTAACTACCTCATGATGAGCCTGTCATGGCCTATAAATCCTTGCATGAACAAATTGTCAGCAGTTGCTGGTCCTAGCGTCTCTTCATCTCTTCCAGTAACAAGAAACACCTTGAACCCACCCTCTATGAGCTTCCTGTACAATCCGAGAACCGCAGGGATTGCTGGACACATTCCTCTTGCTGCCCAGCTCTTGAAGGCCATGGGATCATATGGGTCACCCCTAAAATTAACCAACAAATTTACAGTCAATTAGATTAATATCTAGCATTACAATATTCAAATTCAAAATGAGATTCATTGAATTATCTTGCTAAATTTGTGCGTGTGTGTTTTCTAATGCTAGTACTAGTTTACATGACTCGATAGTCTCTCTTTCGAAGGAAAATCTCTCTCTTAATCCAACTAAAACCAAGTTGTTTAGTTTAAATTCATAATATTTTTCTTTACCACCATTCATAAAATTTTAAAATTCAGAAAACTAAACATTTTAATTTACAAGAGAGAACAATAGACAAGAAGTAGTCTTGCTTAAAAATAGAGATGGGGTTATTGTTACCCATAGTGCTTGCCCGCATAGTACATGAGATTGGATATGCAAGTGTCATCCACATCAAGCACCCAAGCATCCTTGCCATCGCCAGATAGCTCAATCTCGCCCAAATACGCGGAGATTTGCTCGACAACCACATCAACATCACTCTTGTACTGCCCCCCAAGCATGTAGTTCTCAATGCAGCCAATGCACTGCGCAGGGACCGTGTGGAAGTACCGAACATTGTTGGCCTCGACGCCAACCCTCCAGCTCAGGCAATAGCTGGCATCAAATGGGGCCATCGGGTAGTTCGAGTAGAAGCCAGGCATCTTCATGGCAGTGGCCTGAGAGAGTAGGGAGGCAAGTATGAGGACTAAGAGCTCCCACAGTGGACATATCAACTGCATCATGTTAGCTTGCTAGCTAAGGCCCTGCTCATATCAGAAAGTTGTGTTACTTTAGGATGAGTGCTGATATAGTGCTTCATTTGACTTAGAAAAAAGAAGTAGAATTTAAGGTTAGATATGCTTTTTTGACTTGAGAAAGTGTTTGGCCAAATTGCACCGAGGGGGTCCCCTTCACCTTCCAGGCAAGAAAGTTGGGCAGAAACGGGAAGAAAAAGATATTTCGGACGTGTGGGTGTGTGCGTGCGTGCGTGGTGAAGTGGTTCCTTTATTCTTCATCCACTCTTGGTTAATGCACCACCCACATTTTACTTTTCGCGCACCTTCATCACAACCAAATGAAGGGAGAAGACGACCCTTTCGTTTCCTCTGGACCTGTAAAGGTAGCCAACTACAGTAATAGACAATGAAAGATAGCCAAATAGACTTCAAGTTAGTAACTTGAGGAAACCATAGTTAAGAAAACTAAACTCGAGTACCAAACAATAAAGCTCTTTACTAGAGTGTGTAATGTACGAGTCTGTGCATGTGTGCATGCATTGCATTTTGCCAAGTGTATGTATAGGGGGAAGAGAGAGAACTTAACTCCAATGCAGCTATGGCCTCAGGTCAGCCAGCAGCAGCAGCAAGGGGCCAGCCAGAGTTCTCATGGCTGCACTCGAGCAAACCAACTGAAAAGGGGAGGAATTTAAAGGGAAGCAGAGGGCAGCAACAAGAGGATAGGGCAAAGCAAAGCGAAGGCAGCAAGAGGAAAGGGAGCCGGAAAGGGAGCCTTGCTGCCATATAAAAGGTGTTGGAATTGAAGAATATAAAAGTGAATCTTTAAATTGAATTACGGCGAGATCCGTTGATCAAATCAATTGGATGATGGTTGGAGTGTGTTCTCCTTCCATTGGGGATGAACGTGGTATATTCACATGTTCAATTCAGACTTCGAATGAATGAGATATTCAAGTCTAAAGATTGCCTAATTCAAAGCTAAAACGGGACTAAAGGTAGCTAAAAGTATTTAGTCCCACATTGGCCGCGGGATGGAAGTTCATGGTGTTTAAATAGAGAAAATTGAGAACAAAGGACGTGCCCTTTGGGTACTTGGAGTTTTCGCGCGCAATTGGGAGGGAACTATGCCCGCACATGCGTGCGCGCACTGCCGCTGGCGGCACCGAGCCGAGCTCAGGCTCGGGTCTGGGTCCGGGCGCTCCAGTTGGACAGCCAACAGTTGCGACTGTTGTGTGCGTCAGCTGTGGATAGCCAACAGTTGTGACTATTGGGTCGAAAGGTTGCAACCTTTCATTGGGTTCGGACCCGTTGGCCCCTCCTGGAGCGCTATAAATAGCACTCCAGTTTCTCATTCTAAACACATCAAATCAGAAATCTCTTCTCTCTCTATACGTTCTGAACTGGGAAGTGGAGTTCTGAAGCAACTTCCAGCGAGAAGTGGAAAGTCAGTTTCCGAAGCGACTTCCAAAGAAGATTCTGCAAAATTCGTTCTGAAAGAGGGCTCAGAAAATTCAACAGATTCTTAAAATAGAATTGTTGTCTGAATCTGGGACTTCTGAAGAAGAATACCAAATACCGTCCGTGAAGAAGTGTTGTAACCAGCGTCTGCGGGGACGTAATTCGCTCTAAGCGTACCTCACTCCAAGTACTGTATAAGTGAATTAATTTCTTTATATAGAGATATACTGATATTCAGTATATCAAGACTGATTTAGATTCAGTCTAATTGGTGTTTAACCAAGGAAGGAAATTGAAAGGTGCTTCTTAAATTAAGGAACCTGGCCAATTAGATTGTTGATGAACGGAAAACCTCCCACCTGATATTTGCCGACCTGGCCAATTAGATTGTTGATGAATAATTGTCAGATTGATTCTTGTTAAGCAGAATCCAACAATCTTAAGACAATTACGATTGAAGTTTCTTACTTTTGTTCTGCTTGAACTTGCAGAAAATGTCTGAGACTAATCAAGATAGTACTAGCAAGGCACCAAACATGCAGCTATAAGCTTTGATGCCAACTCCACTTCCTAACCCGAAGCCGGAGAAGCCAGGAAAATTTGACGGCATAGAATTCAAGAGGTGGCAACAGAAGCTGCTCTTCTACTTGACCACTCTTCATTTGGCCAGATTCCTGCAAGAAGATCCACCAGAGCCCGCAACTGATGCATGGACTCAATGTGACTTCCTTTGCCGAAATTATATATTAAATGGACTGGATGACTCTCTTTACAATGTCTACAGTCTATCACAATGGCAAAGAAGTTATGGGTTAGTCTTGACAAGAAGTACAAGACTGAGGATGCTGGTATCAAGAAATTCGTCGTAGGACGATTTCTGGAGTACAAAATGGTGGATAACAAGACTATAATCAATCAGGTGCAAGAGTTCTAACTTATCTTGCACGAGATAAAAGCTGAAGGTATGATCCTACCTGAAACCTTTCAGGTTGCTACTATCATGGAGAAACTCCCACCTGCGTGGAGAGATTTCAAGAACTACCTGAAGCACAAGCGAAAGGAGTTAAAGTTGAAAAATCTCATTGTGAGGCTTCGAATCGATGAGGACAGCAGAAAGTCCGAGAAAAGGAGCAGTAAGAACTCCTATAAAGCAAAAGCCAATGTGATCGAAGACTCAAAGGGGAAAGCGTCTACTTTCAAAGGCTTAAAGCGGAAGAATACTTCCCAGGGGTACAAAGGTAAGGTCCAAGAAGGCAAGAACATGCACTTCAAGGGAACCTGCTACATCTGCAAAAAAGAGGGGCATAAGGCGAATGAATGTTGCAGCCTTCTCAAAAAGAAAAAGAAAAGCCACCCGTAGGCAAACTTGACCGACCATAAGTCGCCAAGCCTTTCAGCTGTGGTGTCAGAAGTGAATCTGACAACCAACAATAAGGATTGGTGGGTAGACACTGGGGCTACTCGACACATCTGCTGTGAGAAATTATTATTCTCTGAATATCAAATACTAGAGCAAGATGAGCAACTATTCATGGGAAATTCAGCCGTCTCAAAGGTTGAAGGAAAAGGTAAGGTCATCCTGAAGTGGACATCGGGGAAAGAGTTTACTCTGAATGATGTGCTACATATTCCAGATATCCGCAAGAATCTGATCTCTGGATCAATACTTAGTAAGAAAGGATTTAGAATGGTTTTTGAATCAGATAAATTTGTATTTACTAAGGGAGGGATGTATGTGGGAAAGGGTTATCTTGTTGATGGACTTTTTAAAGCCAATGTTGCAGTGGTAGATAAAAAGTCTGTGTATTTGTACCCGAAGCTTATAAATAAAGGAAAATCTTTTGTTTATTTGCTTGAGTCTCCTAATTTGTGGCATGCTAGATTAGGGCATGTAAATTACAAGTCATTAAAGAACTTGTCTAATCAGGGATATATTCCTAAACTCAACTTGAAAGAAATTCGCAAGTGTGAGATTTGTGTTGAGGTCAAGTTGGCGAAAAATTCATTTCACTCAATAGATCGAAATACGGAACCTTTAGGGTTAATTCATAGCGATCTGTGTGACTTGAAGTTTATGCCAACTAGAGGCGGTAAAAAGTATTTTATTACTTTTATTGATGACTGTACAAGATACTGTTATGTGTATCTTTTAAACAGTAAGGATGAGGCAATAAATATGTTTATAACATATAAAGCCGAAGTTGAGAATCAACTCAACAAGAAAATCAAGATTCTAAGATCCGATAGAGGCGGAGAATATGAATCAAATGATTTTAGTGAGTTATGTGCTAATTTTAGTATAATCCATCAAACAACAGCACCATATACTCCTCAGCAAAATAGAATTGCTGAACGGAAGAACAGAACTTTGAAGGAGATGGTAAATTCCATGCTCGTAAGTTCTGGAGCTCCGCAGAACTTGTAGGGGGAAGCTCTATTAACTGCAAATTATATTCTAAATAGAGTACCCCACAAGAAACTTGGTCTAATACCATTCGAGTTATGACATGGAAGGACACCTTCCTACCATTACCTCAAAATATGTGGGTGCCTTGCAAAGGTGCTGGCACCATTACCTAAAAAGACTAAGTTGGGAGCAAAAACTATGGACTGCATATTCATAGGCTATGCCTTGAATAGTAGTGCCTACAGATTTCTGGTTTATATTACAGAAATACCAGATTTTCATGTAAACATGATTATCGAATCTAGAGATGCTGTGTTCTTTGAAGATATTTTTTCATATAAACGGGAAACAGATAAGACTTCTGGGAAAAGAACACATGAGATGGCATTCAGGGACGAAAGCCCCGAGGAACCGACTGTTAATGCGGAAATTGAACCAAGAAGAAGTCAGAGATCTAGAATCTCAAAATCTTTTGGTCCAGATTTCATAGCATACGCTATTGAAAGCGAGCCTCAAACATTTAAAGAGGGTATGTCAACCCCAGAAGCACAAATGTGGAAAGAAGTTATAAATAGAGAAATAGAATCCATACTAAGTAATCATACTTGGGAATTGGTAAACTTGTCTCCTGGCAGTAAACCAATTGGGTGTAAGTGGATTTTCAAACGAAATTAAAACCCGATGGATCTATCGATAAGTACAAGGCTAGATTAGTAGGCAAGGGTTATCGACAAAAGGAAGAACTTGACTACTTCAATACTTATTCACCAGTAACAAGAATAATGTCCATTCGGATGTTGATTGCAATTGCAGTATTGCGTAACTTAGATATCCATCAAATGGATGTCAAGACTGCATTCTTAAATGGTGAATTAAATGAAGAGATATATATGGAGCAACCTGAAGGATTTATAGTCAAGGGCCAAGAACACAAGGTGTGTAAATTGGTAAAATCCTTATACGGCCTAAAGCAGGCTCCAAAACAATGGCATGAGAAATTTGATAGTGTCATGATCAAAGATGGATTCACTATCAATGAATGCGATAAGTGTGTTTACACGAAAATAGTTGGAAAAGCATGTATCATTGTTTGTCTTTATATAGACGACATGTTGATACTTGGGACTAATATTGAAATTATTAAGTCCTCTAAAAGAATGTTATCCAACAGTTTTGACATGAAGGATCTGGGGGTTGCTGATGTAATTTTAGGAATTAAATCACCAGAACACCAGATGGAATCAGTCTATCTCAATCTCACTACGTGGATAAGATGATAGAAAGATTCAATGATCATGGGATAAAAGAGAATACAAATCCTTTTCTCCCACACGTCCACCTTCATAAGAATACAGGAACTGGAATACGCCAGTTGGAGTATTCTCAGATTATCGGAAGTCTAATGTATTTGATGAATTGCACTAGACCCGATATTGCTTACGCTGTAAGCAAGTTAAGCAGATACACTAGTAATCCTAGTGATCTACATTGGACCGCTCTACTACGAGTGTTGGGTTACGTATCACATACCAAGGAATATACCTTGAGATATGGACAGTATCCACCTGTACTTGAAGGATACAGTGATGCTAATTGGATTGCAGATTCTGAGGAATCAAAATCAACTAGCGGATACGTATTTACTATAGCAGGAGCAGCGGTATCTTAGAAATCTTCTAAGCAAACATGTATTGCCCGTTCCACTATGGAATCGGAATTCATAGCCTTAGATAAGGCTGGAGAAGAAGCAGAATGGCTTCGATAATTCTTAGAAGATATACCATTATGGCAAAAGCCAGTGCCCACTATATGTATACACTGCGATAATCAAGCAGCTATATCTAGGGCACAAAATGTTATATACAACGGTAAGTCTAGACATATTCATCGTAGACATAATACCGTGAAGCAGTTGCTCTCAAATGGAATTATCTTTATTGACTTTATATCGTCAAAGGATAATTTAGCGGATCCGCTTACTAAAGGTTTAAGTGGAGAGCGTATAAACTACGCATCGAGGGGAAAGGGTCTAAAAGCCTAATCATACCGAGTCAGCTTAATGGAAACCTCACTTAGCGACTGGAGATCCCACGGACTAAGTTCAAGAGGAAAAACTAGTTATGATTGACTCAGCAAGTAAGCACTTGGGAGCTTGACTCCAATTCATTCCTAAGGTGCACATAAGTGCTTTTCTACAAGTGGATTAAGGATAAGCTTAACGCTTTTAATGATGCCTATATCTTGTTACTAAACAAGTGGAGTAGAGTAGACTACTCTTAATAGGACGATCACTTATGTGAGTATAGAGTTGGGTCGGCTCTTTGAGAATTTCTATGGAGGCTGTTATTCCCTAAAGATACTCTCTGAAACCAAGAATGTCCAGGGCCAAAACGGACACAACCGAGAACCAAAGTTAATTTGGAAAGTCACTGTGTGAAGCTTGTTGACTTGGCTTACACTAACGGCTAACAGTTCAAGACCTACTTCACTGATTAGCCAGTAAGTCCGATAAAACTTTTGCTATGGAAGGTTCAAGACCTAATTCACCTATCCTGATGCAGTTTCTTTTCTAATGTACCTTTCATAATAGAGTCAGTCTCTTTGTGTGTCATTTCCTTGAATCTCCATTCATTGTAGGGGATTGTTGGAATTGAAGAATATAAAAGTGAATCTTTAAATTGAATTACGGCGAGATCCGTTGATCAAATCAATTGGATGATGGTTGGAGTGTGTTCTCCTTCCATTAGGGATGAACGTGGTATATTCACATGCTCAATTCTGACTTCGAATGAATGAGATATTCAAGTCTAAAGATTGCCTAATTCAAAACCAAAATGGGACAAAAAGTAGCTAAAAGCATTTAGTCCCACATTGGCCGTGGGATGAAAGTTCATGGTGTTTAAATAGAGAAAATTTAGAACAAAGGGCGTGCCCTTCGGGTACTTGGAGTTTTCGCGCGCGATTGGGAGGGAACTATGCCCACACATGCGCGCGCGCACCGCCGCTGGCGGCGGCGGCGGCCGGTGCCGGTGCCAAGCTCGGGCCCGGGCCTGGGTCTGGGTTCGGGTTCCCTACCCGGCCTGGTTCTTTTTGATTCGGGTCTCACGGGTATGGGTTGCGAGCATACCCGCTCCGCTCCGCTCCAGTTGGACAGCCAACAGTTGCAACCTTTCGTTGGGTTCGGACCCGTTGGCCCTTCCTGGAGCGCTATAAATAGCGCTCCAGTTTCTCATTCTAAACACACCAAATCAGAAATCTCTTCTCTCTTACGTTCTGAACTGCGAAGTGAGTTACTGCGTTCTGAACTGGGAAGTGGAGTTCTGAAGTAACTTCCAGCGAGAAGTGAAAAAGTCAGTTTCCAAAGCGACTTCCAAAGAAGATTCTGCAAAATTCGTTCTGAAAGAGGGCTCAGAAAATTCAACAGATTCTTGAAATAGAATTGTTGTCTGAATCTGGGACTTTTGAAGAAGAATATTCTTCAACCTTCCTTCGTCTTCTACAGTGGGTGCTCCTCCAAAGTAAAGGCAAATATTCATCCGAAATTTGTCTTTGTCCCGCTGGTTCAACGATCCTGTGAAGGTACTGGTTAACTACGGTTCGACCGTACGCTGATTTTGTAGTGCTATCCAAATACCATGAATGAGTGTTGTATCTTGGGAGACGAGCGTCCAATAACCCGTTAGCACCAGTGCGGGGGACATAATTGTCTTAAGGAGATTCGCTCTAAGCGTACCTCATTCCAAGTACTGTATAAGTGAATTATTTCTTTATACAGGGGACATACTGATATTCAGTATATCGAGACTGATTTAGATTCAGTCTAATTGTTGTTTAACCAAGGAAGGAAATTGAAAGGCGGTTCTTAAATTAAGGAACGTTCTATTGAACGGAAAACCTCCCACCTGATATTTGCCGACCTGGCCAATTAGATTGTTAATATTTCAGTGATCTTGAATAGTTGTCAGATTGATTCCTGTTAAGCAGAATCCGACAAAAGGACAGACGAAAGAAATGTTAATGGGTTTGCTTTTGTTCTGGGCCTCTGCCTGATTCCATGGATTCCCCTTCAACTTGGTGCGCCAAGTCGGTCGCAAAATGCTCGCCACCACTAGCCATTCCCCATTGCCTGCCATCACATTTTTCAAACTTCACATTAATCACACCACTAACACTTTGGACACCACCACCAACAAGAGGATAACTGTTCATACTTAAAAACCGTTTCACAGTCAGCATTTGCAAAAAATTTGTGACCTTTTCGTCCAAGATTTCGATAACGAAAGCACTCATGCGAGAATCTGAACAAGACCAAAACCAAACCAGCGACATTTAACTAGTCAACCTGTGCCTTATCAAGGTCCTCATGTCTGTGTCAACAAAGGTTCTGAATAATTCACTTCTCCTGAAGAACTTGGGTACCATCCAAAAGACTAGCCGTATAGGTAGAGTTGACCAAATCCTTATATACCCAAGACCATCCCTACGTCTAGCCGATGTGAGACTATTTGTTCGGCCCAAATCCCAACAAGTCTCCTGTAAGCTCAACGATCTTCACACCGGAAGATCAAATGCTCCACGAGATTCAACTCTTCACTGCGTAGGAAGGCGACACGCCTTATGTGAAGCACTAACTGTAATTGGTCAGTCCTCTACACCGCGTGAGAGGCAGCACACCTATTGTAAAGAAGCACCACTGTCAAATTTCTCCAGAGCCTAACATTAGATTCGGCATACCCATTGCAAAGGAGCACCACTGTCAAATTTCTCGAGAGCTCAACATTAGCTTCACGGGAGCCTAGTACGCTTTTTTGCGCCATTGGGATGATCAGGTCTATTGCGCTTTTGCGTCATTAGGGATCTTACATCGTCGAACATCACCCACACACGACTAAGTTCGAGGCATGGCTCTGATACCAATTGAATGACTTGGGATACCATCTCAAAAGACTAGCCTTTTTTGGTGAAATTGTCAAAATCCTTATATACCCAAGACCATCCTCACGTCTAGTCTAGTCGATATGGGACTATTTATTCAACTCAAATCCCAACATCTCCTACCCACACCTATTGCATGACATTTGACTTCTTCACCATAACAAGGTTTATTACCTATTTTGCATCGGCAACAATATCTTTACAAATAGAATAGAAAGTGTAGTTCAATAATATATTGGGGAATATTTTAAAAGGTATCATGAAATATTCCCAAAAAAGAAATCAACTCTTTGCCGTGTAGTCTGTATCCAGCTTCCTCTGGCAAGAAGTATATGTCAGCTTTCAACAAAATGAGAGGCGAAAATTCAGTACCTACACAAACAGCTTCCCTCTCAATTGTCATAAACAAAACGCATCGCATCGAGATCACAGGGATAGCACCGGATATGCAGCTTTATCGCATCTTGAAGCCTCCAATTTCAGCGACCAACCAGACAAGAAACAGGAAAGATTCCAAAATCTTGCTTCAACTTGGTAATTCTTGACGCTAAGCTGATGCGTCCTAGAGTTTGCCTGATGCCTCGACATATTTCTAAAGCAACAGAGTAATAATTAGGACAATGTGGCATGAGAAATCATAAGCAACATTTTATTCATTGGACAAAGTTTTAGGAATCAGAGAGAGAGAGAGAGAGAGAGAGAGAGAGAGAGAGAGAGTAGGAACTAAACCAAGCAAAGGTTATTTCCTTTAACCTGTTTTACTGTTCAGATATGCCTTTTAGCCCTCCTCCTCCTCAAGTAGTTTGGCTAGTGAAATATCACCTGTCTCTATGAGTGTGCTATTGTCCTAAACATAACAAACACGAGTACACTACATGCTTAGTATTATATAAAATGCGACATACTTTTTCAGTATCCTCTGTACATTGAATAGTATACATGGGATTTCCAATTGCTGCTTAGACAAATTGATTGTAGCGTAAACATATAAATTAGTGCTTCATAGTGAGAGAGAGAGAGAGAGAGAGAGAGAGAGAGAGAGAGAGAGAGCAACGCTTCTCAGCAGCCACTCAAAACAATGATCGATGTCCAAAAGAAATTCCAGAAACATATCTGGCAATTCTTAATTATCCTAGATAAAACAATGGAAGTGCAAAATTATTCACTTTGCAGGAATAGAGTACTAGTGGAGGAAATCATGGTACGTACTGTTCTTAACTGAAGGCTCTTTGCTACTCAACACAAAAGAAGATATTTTAAGAAATGAAGCAACTTTGACAACAAAGTAACCTAGTTCAGAATTAGATAAAAGGTTAGACTCTAGATCAGAGCGTCTTACCATTATATGCACATAGTTTGCCTTGATAAATAATCCAGAAGGCGTTGATAATGAGTTATCATCAATATGGAGTTATAAGGCGTCAAAAGCAGGTTCGTGGCTTTTGCCACATCTTGAAGTGCATCAACATCTAATCGAGAATCAATTTCATCTAAAGTTGCCAAATCTGCCTCCAAAACCTCAAAATGCACTAACATAAATGTCAATGGAAAGATAAATCGAAAAAATCAGTCAAGTTAATGGCATGAGCTGGAAAACAACATAAACACACACAAATAAACGAAAATCATCAATTTTATGAGTGGATTACACTTCAAGTATATGGCCAATATAGTACGCTGAATTGCAGAGAATTATACTAAAGTAGTGCAGATGCATGCAATTGATTGCAGAGTCATCCAAACTACTGAACCAAATCTTCTTTCACGATCATCTTTAGTGTGGTTTTGACAACAGGAACTCCATCCATTGCCAGAAATTGCCAAAAAGGGTTGAAACAGAGACAACAAAGTCAGCAGAATTCTGTTGCAATGGTTGACCAGGGCCAGCCCTGGGCCGGTGCGACCGCACAGGGCCCCCCAAGCTTAGGGGGTCCCGTAGTGAACGAACTGTTCACCTTCCTATCTCTATTCTTTCACACCACCACCCCCCCCCCCCCCCCCCGCGTGTGTGTGTTAAAAAGAACTCGAACTCCCCTCTCTTTCTTCAAGTATTAAGCTCGAAGAAACTACCTGCCATTTTTATTTACAACCAGCTCCTTGCTCTCTTTCTCGAAAATCTGAGGATTTTGTAGAATGAGGATGGACAATG
>JAVJIF010005825.1:135000-222500 GCA_038442645.1 Agave tequilana | reverse complement strand
TTTTTGAAAAATTGCCCTTGGAACCCCATCTGTAACACCCCAGTTTTTCATTGATTTGCAAAGAGGGAAAACTTACAAAAATTAAGGAGAAGATTATAAGTAATTGAACAAAAATGAAAATTACAAGTTGAACTCTCCTCTGAGATTTCTGGGGAAGTTTGCCGATAGAAGCCTAGTCAGCGTGCGATCACTTTGTTCCGTTGACAATGCGAGCGATCGATCTTCGAATACTAATGCTTGAGAATTCTTTCTCGCCTGGTTCCGGAGATTCCTTGAGAGAGGAAGATCTTAGGGTATTAGCACTCTGAATTTATCCTTTTAGGATTAGAGAAGTGATTCTCTGAATTCTTAAAAGCGAGAGAGTAGATTTCTTGTTAACTTAAGTTTTGAAGCCACTAAAGAAGCTTATGCTCTTAAAAAAGTCCTCTTGGATTTGAATTTCTTCAAGCCTAGCCTACTAGTAGGCTATTTATAGGCTCAATAGGGAGTTATGATTCCCTTGATTGTCTCCTCCTAATGAAGGATCATGTGTGTAACTTCCCATTAAATCCCCTACTAACTCAGTGGGGCGGTTACCTTCAATCCAGTGGAGGCAAGACTAGCCTCCTCATGCAAGGCTAGCAAGTTGAGGAGAGGCTAGCCAGTTGAGGCGAGGCTAGTCTCCTCGAGCGAGGCAAACCAGTGGAGGCGAGGCTAGCCTCTTCATGCAAGACTAACTAGTTGAGGCGAGGCTAGTCTCTTCAGGCGAGACTAGCCAGTGGAGGTGAGGCTAACCAGTTGAGGTGAGGCTAGCCAGGCGTAGCTAAGTATTTTAGCTATATGGCAGAGTTGTACCAAGCTTCAGGCGAAAGTAGAAATTAGCTCCTAACAGAGCTGTGTAAAGCTTCAGGCGAAGCTAGAACCAAGCTCTCAGCAAAGCTGTGTTAAGCTTCAAGTGAACTAGGAGTTAGCCTTCTACACGACTGTGTAGAGCTACAGGTGAACCTAACAGTTAGTTTCTCTGCGGAGCTGTGAAGAGCTTCAAGGCGAAACTAGACAAAGTTAGCTTCTCAGGCGAGGCTAGCCCCTTGGGCTCATGCGAGACTAAGTATTGAATTAACTTAGCATCATAAGCCTGCCTAGGTCTCTTCAAAAGTAACACTTGGCCTGCTATCTGCATCACTAAATCAGTAGAGTCAAAGTTGCTACTTTGTCCCTCAGGAATGGGAAAACCTGGTCGTCAACTTGTCTGCGACTTATCTTTTGTAAATGTCGACAAATTAGACATCATTCAGACTGGTTGAAGAGCTGTCTGAGAGTTTGTCTTTTCTGAGTGTCAACGAAACTCCCTTCAAAGTTTTCATAAATTCGCAATGGGATGGTTCATATTTCGAAATACTTTGAATTGTCTCGGGTGTTCAAAAGGGCGAGCATTCACCAAGTTCCCCAAAAGAATTAGAACTATGACTGAAAATTATTTAGAGATTAGGAACATGATAAAATCAGTCTGAGTATGAGAATTCACTGGGAACAAAAGAGAGCAGATCTAGGAATTCATCTGTTCAGAGGTAATGTGGACATAACAGGTTAGGAATCGCTATAAAAAGGGTTCGCTATTCAGAGGTGATAAACTGGACATAATAGCAGGAAGAGTCCATACCGGATTAGAAAGTTAGATCTGGGTATCCGTCAGTTCAGAGGTGACAAACTAGACATAATTGATTAGGAATCACCAGATACGAAGCCTTATCGTTCAGAGGTGATGAACTGGGCATAATAATAAAAAAGGGTGAGATTGGATATTCGTCGGTTCAGAGGTGACGAACTGGACATAACCGATTAGAAATTACCAAACTCGGAGTGTTTACTATTCAAAGGTGATGAACTGGACATAATAGTAAACGAAAGGGTGAACTCGGTTTTAGGGACCCGTCTATTCAGAGGTGATGAACTGGACATGATAGACTAAGACACACTAAATTCTGAATCCGCTGCCAGAGGTAGTCGTATTAACTTAGCAACTTGCCTACTGGGGACTGCAAGAGTGAATTGGATCTGGGCACCCGTTGGTTCAGAGATAATTTGGATATGACAAACTAAAAGACACCAACCTCACAATCTTCTATTCAGAGGTCATAGTGTTAACTTGACAGCTAATCCACTGGGGACTGCAAGAGTGAGATCTGAAATCTGTCAGTTCAGAGGTGACGAACTGAACATAACTGGTTAGAAATTGTCAGACTTGAAATTTTATCGTTCAGAGGTGACGGATTGAACATGATGACAAAAGAGAAGTCCTTAATGGACTGGAGAATGAGACTTGGTTGTCTGTCGATTCAGAGATGATTGACTGAACATGACCGATTGAGAATCTACCAAGCTCAAAATTCTACCGTTTAGAGGTGATGAACTGAACATGACGGTAAAAAGAGTAGTCCCTACCAGACTGAAAGATGAAACTTGGCTATCTATCAGTTCAGAGGTAATATGGACATAACCGATTGAGAAGCCACGAAGTTCAGAGTTCTATCGCTCAGAGGTGATGAACTGGACATGACAACAAGAAAGTTCTTTCCACTAGGGAATGTGATTTGATTATAAATTCTGTGGAAAAATTAGCGTTTCGTTGGAAAATTATTTGGAAGAAATTATCAGAGGTATAATGTTAACATGACAACTTAAGAGTCCACTGAGGACTGAAAAGGGTAGTCATAGACTCCGAGGGAAATCTATTAGAAACATGCTGGAGAGTTAGAAAATGAATCTCATAAGAGGTTATAAAGAGTTTAGCGTTCTTTAAGATGTCAGAGGTAATTGTTAACGTGACATAAATAACTCTATGGGGATTCGATAGAGAGATGACTGTTCTTTGAAAAGTTGTTAGAGGTAAACATTAACGTAACAACTAAATTCTTTACTGGGGAATTAGAAGGTGATTTTGTCTAAAATGATCATGACAACTTATCCGCTTGGGGATTTGTAAAAGTAACTTGTCAGAGGTGTGATGTTAACTTGATAAGAATTCATTTACTGTTAGAGATATTTGAACATAAAATAATTTGAGTAGACCTGTCATTCTATTAAAGAGAATGGTAAGTAGAGTTTGATCCTTGTGGAGTTTTACTTTTGTTCATCATAATTAAGACTTCAATCACAACTGATCATCGAATCTGAACATGAATGTGGAAACACTAGAAAGGTCCTGTAAGGATGCATCATGAACCTTCTTCGATGAGTTTGGCTCATTCAAGATTGTCATGAAGCCGAACTGATTTGCCAAAAGAAGAATGCAGAGATGGTTGAAATTGATTTCACCTGTGAAAAGGGACTCCTTGAGGAGATGAAATAGTCAGACAAGTCCGACTTGATGATCAAAGATGTAATGTTAACATGATCATGTATAGTACTTCTTTGATCAGAGGTATAGTGTTAACGTGATCATGAATATCACTTGTCGTTGATTGGCATCAGGAGCGTGTCACCGTTTGGATTCGCTAGGCGATAAGCTCCCCTCGAGTAGACTGCCTCTATTATGAACGGTTATTCCCATTTGGTTGGTGGAATGATATATTCTAACCCCCTGGACGTTTTCCGACGTCGTTAGCTGTTGTGTCTCGTCGGGGATTGGGTTGCACTATCACAAGTATTATTTGTCAGACCTAGTGCCTGTCGGTTATCAAATAGCGGTTGAGAAAGTTGTCTCCTCTTCAGAGCTGCTAAGAGGAGTTGCTGGTGCGGTGTTATCTGCTGCGAGAGACATTGCAAGATTTGCCTTTAGCTTTGGACTGGCTTGAGTCCCATTGCTTTAGCCGTTGATGGGATAAAACTCATGGCTTTAGGAAGAAGAGTTGACTACCTCTATACTCCCTTTCAGGATAAGAGTTAGGTAGTGACACTTTTATGTTCTGACTTCAGAATCAAAATACCCAGTTCAATCAGCGCTTGGATTTTGTTCTTAAGAATATTGCACCTGCAAGTAGGATGATGAACCATCCTATAGAAAAGACAATAGTTGAGATCATTCGTTCGTCCCATTTCATCTGGGCGTCTAGCCTCTGTGTAACGCCCCGATTCCACGGATACGGGGACGTCATTGCGACGTATATACGTAGGTCAGAAGAAGCCCCAACGTATATACGCTAAGCATAAAAGTACAACAAGGAATCAGAGTACAACACGAAGCGTGGTATACATACATATGCCAACATAACAGTACATATACAAAGCTATCACAGTATGATAAACAACTACACATTACATGTGTCTTTTATCATAAACAAGTCCAAAAGTAAAATATACAATATAAACACAAAATGCTCACGAGAAGGATGTAGATCTCGTGAGTCAAAAGAGATGGCTGGCACGAAGGAACTGGAGCTAATCTGACTGCACTCAAAGGAAAGCTCAATCTACTGTGGATGGCTCCACTTCGATCCAGCTTCTAAACCTGAACATACAAATCCAAGGGAGTCAGGACCTCCCAATAATAACAGGCTACAGCCAAATGGCTAAGAAACATGAATAAGAGGGTTAGAATCAGTATAAGAAACATGAACCAGCAAGTAATGGAAGTATAACGAAATAAAGATGGAAAGACTGTGTGTAAGCTTGAGTTACGGCTTTACAAGACTAGTAAGTCGAAGGAATAATAACAAAGCGGTTATGATAGAAACATGTAAGAGGTAAAGCAGGAACTAGAATCATCATGTATCAAGTCTAACAAGAATACAGGAATCATAACAAGGATTATGACATAACAGGTATAATAGGAGTCATAACATAACAGGTATCTATAACAGAAATCATAACAGGTGTCTTATTATTATTACTCGTCTAACCCATATATCTAGGTATGTGTCTCGGTATATCCCGGTATATATCCCAACTCACATACATCCATATATAAGAAAGTCGAGGTTGTTATTGGAAACAACGGTTGTATCAACGAACTATGTTTACAGTGGGTCCCGTACATACCCGGGACCACGGCCAAAGTTTGCTCCGTTGCATGGAAACGGAAGCCAGCCGCAAGGCTTATCCAGGAGGAGGGACTTATGTATGCCCGTTAAAACAGGAATGTAGGGAGCCAGCTCTCCCCTCGGTCCCCTGGTGGCCCTCAGGTCAGACCGGATATAGTGCACAACCTAATGCCACTGTAAACACGAACATATATCGATATCCGCATGTTTCCCCCGACCCAATACAAGTTGGTCCTTTTTAGGATTTAATAGTTTAATTATCACTTTACGGGAAATAACAGGAAATGGACATGATCAGGAATAAGGAGTACAGAAACACTATATAGTCAGGTCACTGCATATAAAGCAGGGAAACAAGTTACTGATCATGGTACAAGATAACAAGTCAAGTTCCCGTAAGGATAATAATCATAAGTCGAGTGTATCATGCTGGGTATAGAGTGATAGCATGACAAGATGATGATATCCAACAAGTAACCAATCAAGTCTAGAGATTGATATTAATCAGGGCAAGTCATGTCATAACAAGTGGTTCTTACTAGGTAGTAACATGCCAAGTGGTCAGGTGATAACATAGTGGAAGTTAGATGATATACATGTGTTAAAAGGAAACATGAAACTGACAGTCTGAAGTAACGATATAGCAATGATAATATAATAGAAATCCAGAGTTCAATGACCTCGAAGGGTCAACCACGCATAGTGTACGATAAGAAAGTAGGCATAACACAGATAGAGTACATGAACAAGAATGAAACAAGCAGTAGCATATCAATGGAAATATGAAGTGACTGGAGATGACATACATCAAGTAATAGGTCATAAAGTACAAGTTATGAAGTACAAGTAAGAACAATATATAGTATATGTATCAAGGATAAGATACAAAGTCAAGGAGGTAATTAACTATAACAGACAACCATAAGTTAGTCGACTAGGTTGGAATAGTAGTCGACTAATAGAAGGGTTAGTCGACTAACAGTAGGGTATAGTCGACTAAAACTGTGTAACAGAGAGTTGGATTTCTGATTCAGAGAAAGTTAGTCGACTAGGTTGAAATAGTAGTCGACTAACAGACATGTCAAGTCGACTAACAGTTATGTTAAGTCGACTAAAACTGTGATACAGAGAGTTGAGTTTATTTCAGGAGTCGACTAGGGGAATTCTAGTAGTCGACTAGGGATATCTAGTCGACTGGTAAAAGGGACTAGTCGACTAAAACTGTGAAGTCAGAAAAGGCTACGTTTCAGCTAAGGGTTTCTAGTCGACTAGGTTCTAGGTCAAGTCGACTAATCGTGGGGAAAAACAGAATACAGAGCAGAATCTACTGGTTGTGTTGGATGGTCTAAAAATAGGATTTTTATGACATATGAACACAAGATATGGAGATACAAGTATGCTTAGGAATGAAACAAGTCTTGGTGAGTAAAAATACTCACAAGGATTGGTTAGGTGAAGCTTTGTAGTCTTGAAAGGATCCCAAGGTGGAGATGATGGCCTCAATCCAAAAGTAGTTGTTGAAGTTGAAGTTACTTGATGTGGAGAAGATGATCTTGGTGTTGCTTTGGGAGTTGGTGGTTGAAGATGAAGACCTTGATGATGCCCTAGATGAAGCTCTTGAAGTTGGAGGTTGAGTTGAGAGGGAGGAGGATTTTGGTGAAGGGGATTTCTTTTGGTGAAGTGAAGAAAAAAGAGATGGAATTGTAAAGGAATGTTTATATATGATTTGGAATTTGTGAAGGTGGTGAAATTAGAGTAGATGAGAGGGGGTTATTTGCAAAGTGGAGGAGGGGGTGAGTGTCCTTCTCTTGGCCACTTGGCCGGCCATGGAAGAGAGAGAGAAAGAGAGATATTTTTGTGGGAAGTGTGTGGAAGAGTGTGGAATTATTGGAATTTTGGAAATGGAAATGCTTTAGCTTGTGGAGGAAAGAAAGAAATAAAGGAAAAGGAAAAATGGAAAAGAAATTGAAATGAGAAGATATTTTCTTAGAATTAGAATTGGAAAATATTGAAAGGACAGATACCCGGGTTTAAATCGAGGATACGGAAAACATTTCGGAAAATACCGGAATCGTCCGAAATTCAAGTATCTCGGAACGACCCGAAATAATTATCAAAAATCCATAATATTATATTAAGAATAATGGTGAAATCCGTTTTAAGAAATACTTTATAGTTTTAAAACTAAAAATCCCGGAACCAGTTATCTACCGACTCCGTTGGAATTTTCATAAAATTATAAAATCCTCAGAAAAAGCATGTAGGTAGAAAATATTATTCTAAGAAATAAAGTCTAAAGAATCATTGAGAAATTCCAAACCGTTTGTGAAATAAAAATCCAGGAATCGGTCAGCGGCACTGGCCGACACCGTTTTGAAGAAATTCCTTTTAATCCAAGAAAATTCCAGAAAATCATATAAAATCTAAAATATTGGAAAACGATGTTTAAAATTAAAATCGGTCAAATCTAATTATCAGAATGCCCAAACCGAGCAATACTCTGGGATCGGGCCTTCGGTTCAAACTAGGGCTGACTCCGAGTCCACGAATCCACATCCAAGGTAAAACAATCATATAAGGAATTCATAATACAGAATAAATACGGGAAACAAATCGAAAAATACGACCGAAAATCTGAATACGAAATTAAGTACGTATTCCGGGAACGGGGTATTACACTCTGGCAACTTGAGCTTGTTGTCTTTGTTGAGTAAGTGAAAAAGTGTCACCACATACTCATCTTTGAAGGAGTATTATCTCTGATACTCCGAAGTTCTGTTGGAGTTACCTTTCTTTGATCGAGTTTTTCATATACTTTCAATGCAGATGCATCAGAAGATTCAGTCATGTCATAGCTTTTGTTATTGATTCCCTACCTGCTTTTGGGGGTTTCAAACTTTTTAGCTAATTTCTCAGCTCTCGGCTTGTTCAACAAGCTCCTCCCAAGTGTGAGCTTTGATGGCTCCCATGCGAACTTTTACTGTGTCAAGAAAGTTATGCCTACACGTCTGAAACAACATAGGTAAAGGCATGCCTGCAGGACACATGAGAGAAAGATTGTAGAACCTCTCTATGTAATCCCGTACAGATTCTCCTCCGTTCTGGACTGCCGAAAGGAGTGTGTCCATGGTCACCTCTGTATCATCCTCGTAGAATAGGAGAAGAATCAGGTTTCCAAGTCGAGCTAGGAATTGATCAAGTTTGCGCAGAGACTCTTGAACCAATCAAAAGCTACCACCTTAAGTGTGCCAATGAACAGTCTGACCATGATAACATCATTACCTACTACATTACTGGTTTGCGATCGGAAGTAGTAAATGTGCTGATTTGGTGAGCTCTTGCCATCATACAAGTGCAGCGTTGGTGGCTTAAATTTTGGTGGATATAGGACTGAATCCCATTCCAAGGGGTAATGATGGACTGCCCTTACTTTCTTTAGTTCATCCTTTAGACCAGGGATGCGATCTGAGCTTGGATGCTTTTGATCACTTCGGCATCGATTGAAGAGCCCTTCTTTGAATGCTTGGTCTTGGGAGGTTCGATGTTATTGTTCTCCTCATTTTCGTGATTACTACGGTTGTGTTATCATTATTCCGGTGTGTCAGGAGCTGAGTCAATATTTATTGGATGTTGTCCAAGGCTTCTTGTTGGGCCTTAGAAGTTTGCTCCTGTGCCTCCATGCGATGACGAAATCATCATCATTATTGTTATCAGCCATGTTGGCTGATATGAACCCTGCCTGCACAGAGTTGATGGTGGAGGAGAAAGCGTAGCCGCTGGCTTCTTCTTCATCATCGGACCATTGGAAGTGGTGTCTCAATGATTCTGGCAATATAGCTTCTGAGGAAGAAGGCTGTCCATAATTATAGGGTATTGCTACCTTGAAATTAGTACCTTAGAAGGAACTCTTTTGTTCAACTAGAACCTGACGTAAGCCGGGGCTATAGTCGGACCCTGGAGAACTGAATGAGGGAGTGCAAACCCCCTATTTTCTTCTGTGAAATCATAAAAAGTCCCTTCCTTCGCCTATCATGTTGACAGAGGCAGTTGCGAGGTGAGGCACCTTCACTGTCTTCTTCTTTCGAGACTTGGGCTTCTCAGAAATTTAGACTGACATTCAGTTGAATACAGATTGCTGGCTTAGAGGAGAAGTTATGAAGATTAGCCTCAAATAATAATGGACAGAATGTACCATCACAGGTTGACACCCATTTGTTCGCACTAGGATGGCGAGATGTGAACTGGCTCTTTGGAGTGGAGTTTCTACTTGTTGCTCAGATAATCCCGCAAGTCTGTGTTACCTGGATCCAACTGATCCAATACGGAGACTCGAGAAACTAAATGTTAGCCCGCTTGGGTTGAGAAACCCTGAGCTTAGCCTTCAAAGTGTTCTTTTTTGGTTATAGGTGAAGTTAAGATAGCTTTCTATGAAAGCGCAGCTTTGCAAGGCGAAGCAACTGTTTTAGCTCCGCCTTTGAAGGCGTGCTTAGCTTTACTATGCAAAGCTCCTCCTTTGAGCGAGGCTGACATAGACTCACTGTTAGCACTTAGTGGTACTTCATTTTTAACCTCACGACTAAGATCCTTAGTACTTAGTGCTTTAGTTATAACCTCGCAGCTAAAACCTTTAGCTCTAGGTGCTGGCAGTGAGAGCAACACTGAATCAACAATGGTATTTGCACACAAAGGTGCTTTAGCCTTAGCCTCGCGCGATAGGCGAGGCTGAACTCTACAAAAAGTTGAATTAGTTTCATGTGATGAAGCTATCTGAGCACTTAGTGCTTTGGTTTTGCCGCTAACGGCGAGCCTAGCATTGCCCAATAGTGCTGATGATGTAAGCGGGGCTGCAGTAGTCTCACTGTTAGCAAAAAATGCTTTAGCCTTAGCCTTGCAAGACAAGTGGGGCTTAGCTCTGTGAAGAGCTGAAATAGTCTTGTAGTCAGAGAAAATTTTCACTTCGCAGAAAGCTGAATCAAGAGTTCTATCTCTAGTCTAGCATGAGACTGCAGATTTTGTAATGCACATAGCCTTAGCAGAGGCTGTTTTAGGTTTACGAGGAACCTTTATAGTTTTGCACACAATGCTAACATGCTGGCGCGAAGCTATGTTAGTCTCTGATGAGACTGTGCTAGACTTGCATAGAGTCTGTTTAGCCTCGCCTGAGACTGTAATAGATTTTCAGAGAGCCTTATTTGTCTCAACAGAGACTTGCTTTCAAGAGGTAACTAGAGAGGCTCTGGCTACGCTGACCTCCCTTTACTTGCACACATGTAGGGGCTTGTGCGACCCCCAGAGAGAAGTTGTTTAAACCTCTCTTAGTCAAAGTGAATGATCAATGTCTCAACAATAGACCCGAGGGTCTGATCGTCACATTGCGACACTTGGTTCTGAGCAGTATAGAATGCATTCTCCAGTGGAGTCGCCATCTTGTTTTCAATTGAAAATTCAATAAAGGGAAAACTTACAAAATTTGAGGAGAAGATTACAAGTAATTGAATAAAAAATAAAAAAATACAAGTTGAACTCTCCTATGAGATTTTTGGGAAAGTGTTCCAGTGGGAGTCTGATCAGCGCACAACCACTTTGTTCTATTGACGATGCGAGCGATCGATCTTCGAGTGCTACTGCTTGGGAATTCCTTCTCGCCAGGTTCCGGAGATTCCTTAAGAGAGGAAGATTTTAAGGTATTAGCATCCTGAATTGATCCTTATAGGATTAGAGATGTGATTCTCTAAATTCTTGAAAGCGAGAGAGTAGATCTCTTATTAGATTAAGTTTTGAAGCCACCAAAAAGCTTATGCTATTCAAAAACCTCTTGAACTTGAATTTCTTCAAGACCCTGAGGCTAGCCTACTAGTGGGCTATTTATAGGCTCAATAAGGAGTTATGATTCCCTTGATTGTCTTCTATTAATGAGGGATCATGGGTATAACTACCCATTAATTCTTCCCACTAACTTAGTGGGGCAGTTACTCTCCTCAGGTGAGATTAGCCATTGGAGGCGAGGCTAGCCTCCTCATGTAAGGTTAGGAGGCGAGGCTAGCCTCATGCGAGTGGAGGCGAGGCTAGCCTCCTCATGCATGGCTAGCCAGTTGGAGGCGAGGCTAGCCTCATGCAAGGCTAGCTAGTGGAGGCGAGGCTAACCTCTTCATGCAAGGCTAGCCAGTGGAGGCGAGGCGAGGCGAGGCTAGCATCCTCTTGTAAGGCTAGCCAGTTGGAGACGAGGCTAGCCTCCTCCGGCGATGTTAGCCAGTTGAGGTGAAGCTAGCCTCCTCAGGCAACGTTAGCCAGTGGAGGCGAGGCTAACCTCCTCATGCAAGGCTAGCCAGTCAGAGGTGAGGCTAGCCTCCTCAATTCAAGGCTAGCCAGTGGGGGCGACGCTAAGCATTTTAGCTCTTCAGTGAAGTTGTGCCAAGCTTCAAGCGAAGGTAGAAGCAAGCTCTCAGCAGAGCTATGCTAAGCTTCAGGCGAAGATAGGAGTTGGCCTTCGCGCGGCTGTGTAGAGCTTCATGCAAAGCTATAATTAGCCTCTGACGAAGCTAGAATTAGCTTAAGGTGAAGCTGTAAATTAGCTCTTTGTAGAGCTATGAATAGCTTCATGCGAAGCTATCAAGAAAGCTTCAGGCGAAACTATAATTAGTTTCAGGCGAAGCTAGAGTTAGCTTGTGAAGCTGTAAGTTAGCTCTCTGTAGAGTTATGAAGAGATTCATGCGAAGCTATCAAGAAAGTTTTAGGCGAAATTAGAATTAGTTTTAAGCGAAGCTGTAAGTTAGCTCTTTGTAGAGCTATGAAGAACTTCAAGGTGAAACTAGACAAACTTAGCCTCTCAGGCGAGGCTATCCCCTTGGGCTCATACGAGGCTAAGTGTTGAGCTAACTTAACATCTTAGGCCTACTGAAGTCTCTTCAAAGGCAACCTTGGCTTACTATTTGTTTCACTGGATCAGTAGAATTCAAATCGCTGCTTTATCCCTCGGGGATGAGCCTAAATTGGTCGTCACTTGTCTTTGACTTGTCTTTTGTAAATGTCAACAAATTAGACATCGTTTAGACCGGTTGAAGAGCTGTCTGAGAGTTTATCTTTTTTGAGTGTCAACATCTCCCCTCTATATATCTCTACTCTCTCTCTCCTCTCCCTCTCTTCCCTAGCCGACCACCCACACCACCACCCTCTCCTCAACCATTGCCCCGACCTTCCCTCTCCCTCTCCTCTGGCCAAGCCAAGCCGCCGCCGCCGCCACCACCACCACCACTTTCATCTTCACCACCACCACCACCACAACCACCATATAACCATCATCTCCACCACCAACATCGCCACAACCCTCCTCCTCTCCTCCACCTGGCCGTGCCCTCAATAGCCACCTCCCCGGGCCTTCCTCCTCTCTCCTCTGGCCAAGGCCATCTAGGCTGGCCAGCGCAGCCCTGACCCCCCTTCAGCTGTGTGCAGCCCCCACTCTTTCTCTCTGTCTCTCTCTTTCTCCCCCTCTCTTTTTTATCTTTCTACTTTTCTTACTCTTCTCTCTTTCTCTCATCTCTCTCACTCTCTTGTTCTCTCTCTGGTTCTCTCTCACTCATTCTCTCATGTTCTTTTCTCTCTTTGTTTCTGCCATCTCTCTTACTCTTTAGTTCTCTTTCTCCATATTTCTCTCTTTTCTTTTCTCTTTTTTATCTCTTTTTCTCTCTTTCCCTCTATCTTTTTCTATTCTCCTCCTTCTCTTTCTCATATCCTCTCTCTATCTCTCTCATTCTTTTTCTCTTCACTCTCTCTTTCTCTCCCCGTCTCTTTCTTTATCTCTTTCTATTACTCTCTTTCTCGTTCTCCCTTTCTCTTTGTTCTTTTTCTCTCTATCTCTTATTCTCTTTGCCCCTCTCTGTTCTCTCTCTCTCTCTCCCCCTCCTCATTCCCTCTTTCTCTCTATTTATCTCTCATTCTCTCTCTTTCATCTCTCTCATTATCTCTCTTTTTCATCTCTTTCTTCCATTCTCTCTCTCTCTCTCACTCATGTTCTCTTTCTCTCTCTTTCACGCTTCGCGCCAGCTTCGCCGGAGCTCCTCCACCACCAGAGTCCGCCGCCGTGCCTAGGGTCATTGATAGGTGAGTGCTCATTATGTGTTTATGCGGGTGATATTTTCTGAGTGCATGTTATTTGTGTAGGCGAGTGCTTTTAACTCGAGTGTTTATTCTTGTGCTAGGATTATTGCTTGATTGGGTGACCTAGTGGTCTTAGCCTCCGGGCTCTCTTTAGCCTCTGGGCTTTACTCTAGCCTCACTTAGCCTTCGTGCTCAGCCTTTGCGCTTCACTTCAGCCTTCGGACTCAGCCTTCAGGCTTCACTTCAGCCTTCGGGCTTTATTTGCTCCGCCCGGCAGGCAAGCTTAGCGTTCAACATTTTACCGCTAGGTTCGCCCAAGCGTACCTTTGCCGTGTACGTTAGTAAAGAGTTCATACGCTAGCTTTGCCGCGTGCGTCTAGCTTCCCGCGAGCGTGGCTTCGCCACATTTGTTAGAAAGCGTTCACACGCTAGCTTCGTCGCGTGCATCTATCTTCGCTGTGAGTGTAGCTTCCCCACGTGCGTTAGTAAGCGTTCACACACTAGTTTCGCCGCGAGCTTTAGCCTCCCCGAGCGCGTTAGCGTCTAGTGCTGCACACTAGCTTTGCTTCAGTTTTATTTAGCCCCGCCAAGCTATTTAATAGTTTAATTAATTATTATTGTTATGACGGTTGCAAAGAGTTTGAAGCATTTACTTGTACTATTTTTCTGTATCATATGACATGACCTGTTATTTATCTGACTCATGATTATCACAGTACGGGACTTGACACAACTATAAGCTTGTGCCCTTGTATGACATCACATGATACTCCTGTTACTTGCACACGGTGGAACAGTGTGTGAAGCTAAGTGCCACACAAAGCTAAGTGTCATGTCACACACGTGGTGGCGGTACCTCTGGGGTCCCACATCACATCCTCAGTACACTAGTCATTTAGACCCACTACATGATGCATTTAGTAACCTAGCAATGATAATATTAGGAGTGTGTGTTATTTGGTCACTCTCTTATCCGCATAATGGTACACGTATGTTATGTTCAGATGAGTCTGCTGGAGTACGGGCTCCAGTATGGACAACCAGTGGTATAAGACACAGAAAGGGAATGATAAAAATAATAGACGATATTGATTGTTATTATTGTATAATTATAGTATATTACTCGCCATTTACGTGGTATTATGTCTGTTTTACTATATTAAATTCCTGATTTTCTGTTTTCTGGCTTACACTTGCATGACTGAGTTCACGCCACTATGATCATGTATACGTGTGACTGTATGTGCACGCTACTTGACTTCATTTTCACTCACTGGATTATTTTTTGACAATCCTAGACCTGTATGTCCAAATTCCGAAGCTTGGAACATAGCAGACCCTTCAACAGAAGACTAGGCTTATTTTGAGGAGCAAGGGAATCAGCAATAGATCTTTCTAGACCTGCCTTTTCTTGACTGGCTCGCGAGATCTCTTTTATAGCTCGTGAGCATCTTCCTATATTTTCTTACTTGTAAATCATACTTTTGTGCCTCTTGGTGATGTAATACTCCTGAAATATTATGTCACACTCTGTGATAACTGAATACTGGTATTATTTTGTTAGAATGTATAATACCACGTACTTTCATGCTCTGACTTTTTTACTATACTGATGCTTAGTGTACATATGTGGGAGTATTTTTGTCCTACGTATGTACGTTACAATAGCGTCCTCGTAGCCCATCGAGACGGGGCGTTACATTATACCACTATGTTACAGTGACACTTGCGGCAAGTTTTGGTAATGATAGGCCAAATATAACTTGACTTGCATTATCCTAAATTTAACCTTTGACATCAGATATATATTGGAAGGTAAATTCCGGGGAATCCCAAAGGTAGCCTACTCTATTCAGATAAATTTGTGCAGTGAAAAATAATCCCTCCAGACTAATCCCTAATATGTCCACGGAGCGGCTCGAACTGATGACCTCTGGGAAGTAAACCCAACGTCGTACCGATCGTCCGCTCGCTTGGGCGCGCACACACACACACATACTTGTGTCATTATAAAAGGATTTGAGGCTGAATCTTTCCCACTTAAATACAATCCTACGACATCTGAATGCAAGATCCACTCGTTGAGTTGATCTACATCATTTCAAGTAATTAAAAATAAAAAATCATATATTTTGAATACTTTTTGCCCATCCATCAAGTAGACACAAAATGAACGATCAAAATAGTGAGTTGATTAGTTTATATGCAAGTTTTCATGTGCAAATTTGTTGTAACAGTCATGATTGCTGACGTGATGGTTGAGATTGCATACAGGGAATTTCATAGCTCTCAACTTTGAGCATATGGGCATAACACGTTTTCAACTTGGGAGAGAAGAGGTGGCGTGATTGCAGACGGAGATCTCGACGGTTGTTACTAAGAACTTCCAGGTGAAATCGAGAATGTTAGACTGCTAATAAATCTGGAGAGTGATGCCTCCAAAATGAGGGTTCATTCCGGGACTGCTCTGGGTGGCGGAACTTTGGAGGTTGACTTGAGTTCGGGATAGAGTGATTATGGTTACTGTGGATGCTCTCGGGAGGGTACGATGTGACAGAGACAGTTGATTGTTGCTGAAAATTCAAAAAGAGGACTTAATTGCTTGAACACGTATCTGCATCTTGGTGATGGTCAATTTTTGACCACTACATAGAGTCATCATAGAACCATATCCCTACGCATGAAATTCAAAGTATGTCACTCGAATCCTTTTCATTGTTGCAAAGAGCTAAACTAAGGGGCCGTTTGTTTCGCGTAAAACTCCGTAATTCGTAAATGACTTACTACCCAGTTACAACTACGGCGTTTGTTTGGACCGTAATTCGTAAAAGACTTACGTAACTCAACTAACGCTCACTTGCAACCCAGTTATCACTCACTTACAGCCCAGTTACAGTTAATTTTGTGGTCATATAAATTTGTAATATTTTTTTATATTAATATTAAATTTTTTTAATATTTAACTTTTTTAATATTTATTTGCAGTATTAAAACTTTTAAAATCACCAAATAGTTAATTTTGTGGTCAACTTTTTCACTTACGACTTATACATTACGACAACCAAACACTATAAAGTACAATACACTTTCTCATTTTACAATTTTATATTACCAACCAAACACCGTAAAATTTACATACATGTAACTCATTTACAATTATAAAAGACTTTACCAATTACAACTACGAATTACGGCCAGTTACGATAACCAAACATACCCTAATGGCAAAGTAAGCTACCCAGAGGGTATCCAACTGCTATCTAGAAGAGCAGTACCCCCACTCATCCAGAGTTCTCGACAAAGGACATCAACACCAGTAGCAAGGCCTTAAGTTCGGGTTCTATATTGGAGACGCCACTTCTAAGTTTCTTTTGAGATATGATGTCTAGAGCCAACAATTTATCTTATAATCTTTCTAACATTATGACAATAGATATTCTTCTAAGAAATGATAATACACAACTCAAATCTCGTTTGACAACAAGAGTTAGCAAGAGTTAAGACTCTAACCCTTCACTAAGTCTTCCAAACGCGAAAATTGGCAACAGTTATAGGAAAGAGTAGTTTGATCATTTCTGAAAAATAATGAAGCAATAATAGGCGTGTCGCCATGGAAAGGGGAGGAGTTAGAAAAACCTACTCTTGGTTGGTGTAATAAACACCTTCATCCTTCAAACCCATAACTCCACACCCTTACACCTCTAGCTAAACAACCCATAACTCTCTACTCTCTTTCAAATAACTATGAAGCAATCATTTCTAAACCCACACTTAACTCCTCTTTTTGCCAAATAATTAAGGTCGAAGCAAGCCATACTTCTCATGTTTATAATTGTACAGAGAAGTAAGATGAGTTTTAGGGTGTGTTTGGTTGCAAGGAAGTGGGCGGAAGTAAAGAAATGGGGAAGTATAATTTCTCACTTCTCTATCTATCCAAACCCTGGAAAAGGAAAATAAGAAAACCCCTTTTTTTTACTCTTCTCTCTTTTACACAACCATTTTCTCACTTCCAGAGTGCTACAGTTAATTTTGTGGTCATATAAATCTCATTTGTAATAAGTTGTAACACAAAACAGTTAGTTTTTTGATCATGTAATTCTCATTTGCATTCTAATTACAGTCTATTTTTTATTTTTCTTAATTAATTTTTATTTTAATATTATTTTTCGATCAACTTTCTGGTGAACTTTTCCATTTTCACTTCCACATTACCATCCAAATACCGAAAAAGACATAACATTTTTAAAACCACACTTCCCAACAACATCCAAACACCAGAATACTTACTAATCAATTCCCAAGTTCCAAAGGGAACTGTTACCACTTTCTTACTTCCTCACTTTCACCCTTAACCAAACAGGCCCTTAGAAGAAATTCTTTTTTGGAAATGAAATGACAAACAAGACCTTCTATGGCTGTGCTGACTAGAGGAGTAAGGGTAGTGGGTTAGTGGTTTTTGAAAGAGGAGTAAGGGGTGGAATTAAGAAATAGTTACTTTGTGTTTACTTGCAAGAGGATAACGGGTAATGGGTAGTCTGGCTTAGAGGAGTTAAGGGCATGGAATTGGAGTCATGGATTTTTGAATTTGGAGGGGAAAAGTTAGCCAACTCCAACTGGAAAGGTGTCTTTTAAAAACACCCAACTGCCATAAAATCTAACCCCGGACAAATTTTAAGTATTTTGAAGAGTTGGTAGGAGTTTGATGCCTAACTCTTACTGACTCTTGTGCCAAACAAGCCCTAAGCGTGACTGTTGAGTTGAATCTTAATTCCTAAATCATGTGATTTATATCTTAGAAATAGACACAAGGCATGGCTTACTGGTAAGGGTGTGAGTTTTGGTTATGAAAGGGCACAAGTTAAAGATAAAACTACAGCCATGATTTAAAATCTTTGACCATTGTTTTTTGTGACAATATCTTCAATACCGACCACAAATATTAATAATGTCGGCCAATATTGTAAGGCTTAAGATTGTGTCAGTACCCAAGAACTCAATATGATATTACTGATATATATCTTAATTGGTCAATATTTAAAACTATAGTTACAACCTTTCTTCAAAAACGACAACATCAACAACAACAATAATAATCCAGAAATAGCTCTAACTTTGATTGTACCTAAAAATGGATGCCTAAAGATCCAAACTTGAGAAGCTAATACACATACATAATCTAAAGTTTTATAATTCTAGTAAATCACTTGCGACGCAAGGATCATAGTGTTTGGTTTGGGGCAAAAGTGGGGAAAAGCGAAAGTGAAAAAACTCATTTCCCACTTTCGATATTTGTTTGGAACCGAAATAGGGAAATGGGAAACCACTTTTCCTTTTCTCTTTTTCTTTTTACTACTATTTTTTTCACTACTATTTTTCCACTTGCTTGTGCTATAGTCAATTTTGTGATTATATAAATCTCACTTGTCATAAGTTAAATCTCAAAACAGTTAATTTGCGGTCATGTAAATCCTACTGACAGTCTAATTACAATAAAAAAAATTTCATAATTAATATTTATTTTAATATTATTTTACAGTCAACTTTCTGATCAACTTTTTTACTTCCGCTTTCACATTACTAACCAAACACCGAAAAACACAATATATTTGTTTACTTACACTTTCATATTATAATCAAATATCGAAAAACTTACTTGCACAAATCTCAATTTTATCTTTTCCTCATATTTTCTTTCTATTTCTCATTTACACTTTTTCCTCCCATTTGCAGCAAACCAAACATGTCAGTTTTCGTTCCTACCTGCCTTCTGACGTGTTTTTTTTTTGTTTTTTTCCCCTAAACCACCTTGTATTACCAATTTCGAGAAAGGAAGTTGTCTTTTGTTAATTGATGTTGATAGCCAGAGTGAATTGACTGTAATGCCCTTATAATAAAATCGCAACATCAAAAACGACGAATTTGGTTTTATGTGACATTACCCACTAATTATCAAATAATTAGCCTAAAAATAATATTTTAGCTAAAATTGTAAGGTCTACCCTATTTGAAACTCTAAGCTTATTTTCTTCTCATCGTTCGCCTCCTGTCATCTTCACACCAAAATCACTAAATCACACAAAGATTTTTTGGAAGGTGCCATTTGGGATCACTCCCCTAACTTCCATTTGAAGAGTACTTGAGTTATTCAGCATAGATTACTAATTTTTTTTTTTTTATACTTAAGGGGCGCATGAAGAAACCCAATGTCACGGCGCGGATTCAGCATAAGTTGATTTGGAGTTGTTGCAAGCTGGGAATAGAGTTCCATTGAAGCAGAAATACACATTATTCTATGAGGTATGAAAAACATTTTTGATTCATTAAATATTTTAGATTGTCATTTTTCTAGAGAGCTTGATTTTTCTTTCTCTTTTAGGTTAATTATTGCAATTCGCTTATTCTATTTACTCCCATCATTTTATCATGAGGGGTTTGAAAAAGAGATTCCTTTTCATATTGAAATATTGTTTTCACTGGTTTATATTTTAATAGTATGAAAGTTGTGTGTGTGCATGTAACTGGTGATGATATATGTTATGTTTTAAATCAAAAGTGTGGTTCCCATGGTAATTATTTAAATTAAATTAGACAGTAAAGAGAAATTATATGAATTGGGTATATAAAGTATAAAGTTGTTTTGCATTTATAAAATATTATTTACTATTGATTATTATTTTTCATTTGAAAAACTACTCTACAATGTAATATTTATTAGTGTAGCCATCTCACTATTAAATGTTATTTGTGTCTAGGAAGCATTAATTGGTTATTCTAGTGCTCATCAGTTTCTAAAATAGTAAATTAGTTTTATCTATAGTAAAATACTAATATTAATTATTGCACTATATTTTAAAAAAAGTAGTTAAAACTTCTTTAATTTGCACTACAACATACTAATTAATAAATGAGTTAATTGCATATAGACTTCCTGAATTATAGACACTGGAACACAAATAACCTCTCAATATTTTTTATTAGCAGACAAACCCTTGACTCTCAATCTTTACAGAGACATTATCGTGAACTAACTTGTAAAACACACGAAGAAGGGTTGGCAGCAAAACCCACTGAAACATCGTCGTCTCTTGATGCGCACTGAATTTCAGACCAGATGATTAAGCCTTTTAAACCTGGCATGTAATATTTGAATTGTACAACACATGTAATTTGTCAACCATCTGATTTGAGCTCAATATGCGTCCCTGAAAACTTATAAACAACTGCTTCCTATGAAAAATTATTTAGGTCAGACCTTTCAAAATTTAGGGTTTTCAGATTGAGTTAAAATCTAAAATATGACAAACACTTAAAGAGCAGAGATGTCATCATATGAATGTAGTTGGATTGTTTTTTGGTGAACTAATTTGCATGACACAAGATTGTCCATCAGAGTAACATCATATTGAATTGAAGTGTGTGTGGAGAATAGTTTCCTCTCAGAGATAATGTGAAATGAACACTCAAAGTTGAATATTCACTTATCCCTAAAGCTAATCGACTCTTTAGTAATTGAGAATAGATAAGTTGAGACAATCAAGCTTAATGTGCCTTTCTTTTCATAGTAGTTAGAGACTAAAATTTTGTTTCTTATATTATTATTAGAATCATTATCCATGACCTTGTGCTTAGTGAATAAACTTAAACTAGATTGGTCATCATTGGCCCATATGTTAATTCTTTGTCAATTTTATTTTTATTGAACAAGTTTCCTCAATCTTTTTGACATAAGTTGACTATTTGTCTCCTTATATAAATTATGACCTCTCTAGATCTCTTATAAGTAGATAGTGAATAGGCTAGTGTTAGGATTATGACGTAAATACATCGTGAAGGTTGATTAATGTCGAATTTGGCAGTTTCTCTGTTTTGAGTCCGAATTAAATTCAAGTTTCCTTTACTCTGATTGAAGATGTTTTGAGTCTGAGTTGGATTCAAGTTTTGTTTATTCCGATTGAAAGAGTTTGTTTAGAATTAGGAGAGTTCTATGGTCTATATATAACCTCTTAGTGGCCTTCAATGTATTCTAAGAGAACCTTATGAACTTGTAATTCTTGAGAGTGTAATTCATCTATGTTGGAAATTCGTGAGAGAAGCTTAACCAAAAGGGTTCGTTGTTCTTAGCGGCCATCAAGGACTTGTAACTTCTCAATGTGAGGTGTAAGTAATTCTTATTGTATTCCTCAAAGTTTTAATAAAGTTTCTCCTCCCTTCTCTCGTGGACGTACACACGATTTGTTTGATCGGTGGAAACACGTTATATTGTGTGTTGGCTTTCTATCTACTTTAGAATATCTTCTTCTTCTCTTCTTCAAGTTGTCTTAGTAGATCATATAGTTTGTATCCACTGTGCCGCCCTAGTCGACCTAGTCGTGGGGGCATCCTCCCCTGAAATCACAACAGCTAGTAGAAAAACTTAATTTCTTTATCAATCTTGACTTCTATTTTAACTACCTCATCATTAACTATATTAAATTCAACAATAAAGATATTTAACAGGTGTACCTTCTTGCATGCAGGTAAGAAAGAAAAGTTTCTTCGTAATTAAACGATTCATCAAATTGAGTCATTGATCTTGATTTTTTTCATACTGAATAAGTCATCTTCTCAGAGGGAAATTCATCCAAGATTACATTTGTTTGACATAATTGATTGTATTCTTAAGTTTTTTCTTTCATATCTGGCTCTCTCTTCTTCCCTAAACTTCCTCCTTTAATCTTCATTGGAGCACATCATCCCGCTTCTCTTCTTCCCAAAACTTCCTCCCTCAATCTTTGTTGGACCAATATCCCATTCAATGTTCACTGTCACATATTCCAATGGTTAAGATTGATAACACCATCGAACTTCTCAATATCAAATTTGCTTTCAATATTTTCACGTCTCTTTTGATGAACTAGGGGGCACTGATAATAGTTTGTCATGACAAACACCTAGAAAGCAGATAACTGATCTAAACATAGGCAAATAAATATTGAAAAAATAAAGCAAAGAAGAAAAACATGCATACTCATGCAGGGGCGGCTCAATTTCTAGGGAGACCTTAGGCGAAAATTTCAAATGGGCCATTTTAAAATATACTTTAAAAAGTAATTAATATTAACTAATATTTTATTTAATTAATATTTTATTGAAAAATAATTCTTCTAGCTTTTTAAAAAACAAAATTTTTAATCAAGTTTTTGTATTCAAGTTTTGCTAATGTATCTTTTTCTATAGAGTAGTTACACCTGCCATCAGTCTGAGGTCTGGGCGACGGGGGCGGTGAAGAGCGAGGCTGCACAGAGAGAGAGTTTTAATTTTGAAAAATTCTCTAATTATAATTAAATATTTAGGTAGAGTGGAAAAGACATCTGAGGAAGTAGAAGAGACCCTCTTTAATTATAATTAAATAGTATAGGGAGTGGAGGATATTAGCTTGGGAAAGTGGAAGAAACTCATGCTTTCCTATTAATATAAAAATTGAAGAGGGGAAAAAATAAAAAAAGCGTGGATGACAGGATTCAAACTCGCGCAGGCAAAGCCCACACAATTTCTAGTCATGTCCGATAACCACTCCGGAACGCCCACTTGAACAAACAAAAAAATATTTTCTATATTTTCTATTTCTTATTTTAGTTAAATATTAATTTACACTATAATTTTGGAGGCCCCATTATATTTGGGGGCCCTAGGCGACTGCCTCATTCGCCTAGAGGTTGAGCCACCCCTGTACTCATGTGGTTGGGCATGAAATGCTTACATCCACACCCGAATGAGGAGGAAAATTCATAACAAATTGAGGAGTATAAAAAGAGAAGAATCTCTCGAAACTCTAAACTCAATACACTCAATGTAAACTCTCTCAAAGTTGTCAAATTCTCGCAAAAGGCTAAATATAAAAGAAAGAGAAAAATGATTGATGGAGACATCCAGCACACATGGCTCGATCTAATTTTATTTGAAGTCTGTTATTTATTTAGTAGATTGAGTCCAATTGTCTTTGTTTTGTCTCTTTTCTCTCTTTCAATTAGTTTTGTATTTATTTTTAGTTTCGTGTTGGTTGTGAGAAGAAAAGTCAAGAGTTGTACACCTATATGGGATTGTATTGGAAAAAGAATAACGAAGATTGATTAATAAAAATTTGAGTGTTTTCGAAATGAAATCTTATTTGTAAGTTGGAGCGTGAAACCTGATTCTCTCAGATTTTGAGGGTGAAAGCAAAATCCAAAACTGTCCCCTTTCAAAATCCTATCTCTTTTTTTAAATTCCAATTCAAAATCTAATCCCATCAAAAATCATATCTTAGCCACAAATCAAAATCCCAACCCTATTCTATTTAGTTACAAAATCAAATCAGCAAAAAAAAAAAAAAGAGAAAAAACTTCAAATCCTTCCCACACGCGCCCTGCATCTCCTTCTTCATGCCATCACCATCCAAAACTAAAAAAACCATCAAACCTCACCCCCATCTCTCCCACATCTCTCCATCCTCTGCACCCATCAATAGACCCTAATGACAAAAGTGTCAAAGAACCCACCCAAGCTCTTTCATCTCGTCTTCGTCTGGATCTTTAAAGCCACCATCAAGCGACCGCGCCCTCCTCATTTCCACATTGCCACAGCCACCTCAACCTTCCCCTCGTGTCAAGCACAACACGAATTAGTAGTCCTCTGCAAGATTCTTTCTCTCCATGCCTTCCTGTGTCACTGCGAGACAGTCAATCAACCTACACAAGCTTCACCGCCTGCAACTTCCTTGAGCAACACTGCCCGCATCAGAGCCTTTGCCTGAGGCCACCTCCCTCCTGCGTGAGCCCATGCCCGAGGTTGACCTCCATCTTCGAGCCAAGTCGTCGTTCGCTAAGAAGTTCGCCGGCAAACCTTTTCCCCTCCTTCGTCGCAGAGATCCATCGAGGCCTACAACTATTGAAGCGTTGAGATCAACTATCAGGTACAAACAAACAAAACCCGACCCAAAGCTCTTAGATCCATAGCTCTAGTGATCAACTCCTATAACAAACAAGTTCAGTACATAAAATACAAATCAGCGGAATACCGATTACCTGAGAATGAACTTCTCAATAGGTAATTTTGATTTTCACCATCAGATTATTAATTAGACTATCATGCTTTAATTATCTAAATTATTATCAATATGTTCCTGATGTCCACATAATTATAAGAACGTGTGTTACTCTGCTTGGACTTGTTATTTTTGTTGATACAGATATTGCAAGTAGGACTATTTCATGTTTAAACTGAATGTTGCATTTGACTTGTCGAGAATTGAAATATCTAGACTATAATTGCAAATTATTGTAAAATCTATTTGTGATATTGCTAGTTTTAATTAATTTCCTACTGAAAATCATAAATTTGGTGAGACGTTGTGAATTCAAGTTTATCACTGATTAACCACAACACGCTCTTTCATTTCAAATCAATTTGGTATCAGAGTATAGTTTAGGTAGGAAATTTGCATTAGGTGTAGAAAAAAATTGAGTTTTGTTTTAGGCATTTATTAGGGAAATTTGTTTTTGTTTTCTTCTGTATAAAAAATCTTTAAAAAATGGCATATAGGAATTCCCACATCTCTATTATAGACGTCCCAATGTTTGATGGTCATATGGATTATCTTGGTCAGTCATATCCTCAAAATTTTCTAGATTGGCTTCACAACATAGGTAGGTATTTCACAGTATCCATTTTCTGAATCTGAGAAAGTCAAATTCGCTATCACGAAACTGAATTGACAAGCTAGCCGATACTGAACTGATTTAAAATCAATGAGAGTACTCGTGGCCAAGAATTAATAGACACTTGGTCATATATGAGGGACGAAATTAAAGGTAAATACGTGCCACCATATTACTACAAACATCTTCTTGACAGATGGCACAGAATTTTCCAAGGCAACAATCTGCCAAGAAATATGTTAATGAATTTGAAGAGTTTCTCAATCATTATAATAGCCTAGGCAGACATTGTGATATCTAAGTCTTTTCCTAATTTTGTGTTGGACTACGAATTGACCTAAAACATGAGCTTTGTAAACGTGAAGTCACTGATCTTAAATGGCTTACGTTTTAGTTCAAGATTTAGATATTCCCAAGTTGAATCATACATTTAAGAGTCAGGATCATCGAGTCCCAACATTCAAGTTCACTTCATATCAGTACCCACGCCAGGATAATGCACAAATACCAGCATACAAGGTGGGCACCAAAGATAAAAACACTAAAAGTAACGCTAAAGGTAAGAACACTGAGAGGGACTTCTCCACAGTTAGTCTTATAATCAAGTGTTACAACTGTCAATGTTATGAGCATGTTACTCTCAACTGTCCAACCTCATTTAAGATTACCATCATTGAATGAATTTTCACAGAAGCCCCTTAGCCTGATAGTACTCTCTCCCTAAAAGTCACTCCTGTGGTTAAGGATTTTAATGTCGCTTCCCTAGCTGCCACGGTTATTGTCCCCTTTATTGTGTCACAACTGTCATCTGCTATTTTTCTTCTCCTGCTCTACTGCCGACACCACCTTCTCCGCCATCTTTACTGTCGACTCCTACTATCGTTATTTGTCTTCTTCCTCCTCTATTGTCGACACCATCCCCTTTCTCCTTGTGATATGTGTTAGGTCCAAAATCTAAATTCTCCAATGTCATCGAACACTCAACTGATTTAGTCCCAGGAGATAGTCTCTCCAGCTTGCCACACCATATGATAGATCCTATCAAGCATATTGAACTTGAATAGGAAGATGATGAGTCACCAAAAGAAATCAAGTAGCAGTGCCTTGTCCCAATAAACACTTACATTTACAAGGACAAGTTCTGGTGTGAAGTTATAACTAAGAATGTGGATCAGGTCAAGAATGTTATCATTTATTGTCGATCCATACCCGAGAATTTGAAGGATGTCGTTATGGGAGAATCTGATGGTCTACCGCTTATCAACTTATTCTCTATTGCGGTTACACAAAATGATGTTATCACTACTACTCTACATGTTAGGATATCTCTTGTCCTCATTGTTAAAATAATAGATAAGTTGTCACACACATTTAGGAGGAATTCCATTAGTCATTTTTTTTTGATAGAGATCGTGAGTATTATTAACCCACTAAATCAAGTGCTTAAAATTTTTTTCTGTCTAATAAGGAATCAAGTGGCCCTTTAAGTACATGTTAGGTACTAAACAAAGCTCTTTCTACTATTGTTCACTATATAGCATTCTGAATCTGCATATCTGAGTCTGCATCATATTTTCACACACGTGTACAACTTACCTATGGGAAATCAGTGATATATTTGAACAAAGTAACGCTAACTGTAATTTATGAGCTTACGTTAGGAAGTTATTTAAAACTTTTAATGTTGACAAATTGTGATGGTTCGGATTATTCTGAAATAGTTTTCCCGAAAACTGTTACTGACTTGCACGTTGTAGTATCGAATTTTTCAAAATCTTATAGAATTCAAATTACAATATTCATGTTATATATCTTTTAAAGATTTTAAAATTAGTCTTATTTTCATTGTTGGGCATTCAGTGGATTACAAGTATTTGATCTTAACCCTAACAACCCACTGGTTGAAAGCTTTCCCTGAGCTATTATTTTCAGAGTCCCCACATTGAGTTCACTCCTAGATATTCATCCCAATATAGCAGTGAAATTTGATAAAACTCTAGATCATTAAATTATCTGGTGTATTCTAATAATATCTGATTATTTGAAAATGAATATCATCTATTAAGTGGCGAGTTGCAGCAGGTAGACCCAGTTGTGTTGAATAAGCTTTCTATACCAAACTTGATGGAGTCGAGTTCTCTCTCACCTGGGGAGAATGATGTGGGCATCCAGCACACATGACGCATCACGAATCAATCTAATTTTATTTGGAGTCTGTGTTTTATTTATTTTGCAGATTGAGTCCCATTGTCTTTGTTTTATTTTTTTCTCTCTTTAGATTAGTTTTATATTTATTTTTAGTTCCATATTGATTGTGAGAAGAAAAGTCAAGAGTCGTAGACCTATTTAAAGGCATGAAATTGTATTGAAAATAGAATAATGAAGATTGATAATGAAGATTTTGAGTGTTTTTGAAATGACAATCTCATTTGTGATCGAGTGTGAAACCCGTTTCTCTCGGTTTTTGGGTGCGAAATGATAATCCAAAACTATCCCTTTTCAAAATCATATCTCTTCTCTCAGAATCTAATCCCATTACAAATTATGTCTTAGCCATAAATCAAAATCCCAACCCTATTCCATTTAGTTACAAAATCAAATCAGGAAAAAAAACAAAAAAAAGTTTCAAAACCTTCCCCCACGTGCCCTCCATCTTCTTCTTCTTCGTATTATCACCAACCGAAATAAAAAAAATCCATCAATCCTCACCCCCATCTCTCCCACATCTCCATCCTCTGCACCCATCAATAGAACCCAACAACAACACCGCTAAAGACACCGAAACATTCTCATCTCATCTTCAGTCGGATCTTCGAAGCCACCATCAAGCGACAGCGCCGTCCTCCTTTCCACATCGCCATGGCCACCTCAACCTTCCCTTCGTGCCAAGCACAACACGAGCCAGTAGTCCTCCACGAGATTCCTCCTCTCCATGCCTTCATGCGTTACCGTGAGGTAGCCAATCAACCTCCACAAGCTTTACCGCCTGCAACTTCCCCGAGCAACCCCGCCTGCAACAAAGCCTTCGCCTGAGGCCACCTCCCTCCTGTGTGAGCCCATGCCCTGTCTCTGAGCCAGGCCGTCGTCTACCAAGAAATTCATCGACAACTTTTTCCCCTGCTTCGTCACAGAGATCCATCGAAGCCCACATCTGCTGAAGTGTTGAGATCAACTATCAGGTACAAATAAACAAAACCCGACCCGAAGCTGCAGTGCTTGATCCGTAGTTCTAGTGATTCAACTCCTACAATAAACAAGTTCAGTACACAAAATACAAATTAGCAGAATACCGATTACTTGAGAATGAGCTTCTCAGTACATAATTTTGATTTTCAGTATCAGATTATTAATTGGACTATCACACTTTAATTATCTAAATTATTATCAATATGTTCCTGCTATTCACTATAATTATGAGAACATGCGTTAAACTGCTTGGATTTGTTATTTGCTGATACGGATATTGCAAGTAGGACTATTTCATTTTTAACTGAATGTTACATTTGACTTGTCCAGAATTGAAATATCTAGACTATAATTGCAAATTATTGTTAAAATCCATCCGTGACATTGCTAATTTTAAGTAATTTTCTACAGAAAATCATAAATTTGGTGAGATATTGCGAATTCAAGTTCATCACTGATTAACAACAATATGCTCTTTCATTTCACATCAATGATACTCAATGAGAAAATTATTATGTTTGTCCACTTTATATAATAATACATTTCTCCTAACCCTGAATCATATTCCTAAACCAAGTTACTTTTCTTAAGAAAAAATTGTAGAGAGAGAAGATAAAATATATGATAGTGTTTTTAAACTCATCAGGAAACATAGTGCAGAGATCGGAAGTAAAAAGGAGCAAAAACGATGCGAGAACGAAGTTCATATATCAGACCAGCAGAAGGACCGATCACCGCCCGGTCGACCGATGAGCACAAAGCAGGGGCCGATCGATCGCCTGGTCGATCGGTGTGTACAAACGTGCACAGGATAGCTCGGTCGACCGCTCGGTCGACCTTAGCAAAAGAACGGTCGACTTTCCGGTCGACTGACTGAAATGATGAGACTCTCGCTTGAACACGGTCGACTGACCGGTCGATCGGTACTTGGGCCCGGTCGACCGACAGGCGTATCTGTCTTTCCTTTCAGGATTCAGACTTTGTTTCTGAATTGGAGACAAATTCAATTGGGGTTTCCTAAATTCCTAGGTCTCTTTGGCTATAAATAAAGGGACAGAACCCTCTTGAATTGTATGCAAGGTACAAATTGTATTGGTTGTTAAATCAATAAAATCTCTCTCCTACTTGCCCCGAGGACGTAGGCAAATTGTCGAACCTTGTTAAATATTGTATTTGCTTTCTCTCTTGATTCCTGTTCTTGTTATCGTGTGGTACTTCTCTGTTACATCTATTGGGCTATTCGCTGGTTGTTGCCTCACGCGCGCAACAAGTGGTATCAGAGCATCCCAGGTTCGTCGTGGGATCGTGTGTCGATTCCAAGAGCATTGGTTACTGTTTGACGGAGATCGTGTGTCGGTTTTGGAGCAGCGTTGGGACTGTTTGTGGGATCGTGTGTCGATATCAAAACAGCGTTTGCATTGCTCAAGGTTTCACTTTAAGATAAAAATTCTATCTTTATCTAGTTTGTTTAATCTAACCCCATTTGATTTCGTATTGCTTTAAGGGAACCATTGGAAAGAAGGCCGGAGATAGTACATCTACCGTGAAATTCACGAACCCACATCCTTTGAAGATTGGTGTGGTGAAGTTCGATGGCAAGAACAACTTCGGTATGTGGAGGTGTGAGGTGATGGTTACATTGACGGCATCAAACCTCGAGGACACTCTATGATTGGAGAAAAGCGTGATTCTACTTCTAAAGAAGAGTGGGACAAGATGAACCGGATGGCGTGTGGTTTGATCAAGTTTTGTTGACACAAGACATCAAGTACCATGTGTTACATGAAATATCTGCTAGGCAGTTGTGGGAGATCCTGTAGAAGAAGTATCTGACAAAGAGCATTGAGTCGCGGCTGCCATTGAAGAGGAGGTTTTATTGCTTCCAGATGAAGAAAGGACTCTCCTTGATGAACACATAAACAAATACACCAAGCTTCTTACAGATCTAGTTAATGTGGATGTCAAAATTGATGAAGAGGATAAGGTAGTAATTCTTTTGAATTTTCTTCCGGACGAAAAGTATGAGATCTTTACTCTTACGTTAATTAATGATAGACAAACACTTAACTATAATGAAGTGTCGGCTGCTCTCGTAAACTATGAAGTAAGGAGGCGAGATAGATTATCTTCTCATGAGAGTATATCAGCAGAGGCATTGGCGGTAAGAGGTAAAGGTTCATATAGAAAGGGCAAGGTGATCACGAGAGATCAAAGTGCAGGCTAGGTTTCAGAGATCTGAAGAAGAACTAGTGTGCCTTCTGCAAAAAAACTAGGGCATTGAAAAGTTGATTGTCCAAAGGCCAAAGGTAAGAAGAAGGAGTCATAGATTGAGGCAAACCTTGCATGAGCATTTAGTGCTCACTCCAGTACTTTATAGGCAGGTGGATCAGACTCGGACTCATCGGTATTCTCTTTCTCTATTACTACTCCAATCATTGGTTACTCAGGATATGTTGAGTGGATATTAGATACTGGAGCTACCTACCATATGTGCCCGAATAGAGATTGGTTTTCTAACTTCAAGAAGCTAAACGGATGTTCAGTAATTATTAGTGATGATCGCCCATGTAACATGAAAGGTATAGGAACAATCTAGATCAAGATGTTTGATGGGATGATACGAGAATTGAAGGAAGTGAGGTATGTTCCTCAACTTAAGAGAAATCTTATCTCTATTGGTGCTTTGAAAATATTGGGTCTTGAGGTATCAATAAAGGATGGAGTTCTCAAGATGACTAAAGGCTCAATGGTGGTTCTGAAGGATGTCCACCGGAATAATTTCTACTACTTGAAGGGTAGTACTGTTACAGGATAGGTGGCGACCTCTATTGATTCAGATAATGACTCAACCAGGCTATGACATATGAGGCTCGGAATACAGGTGAAAAATCTTTGCAAGCTCTTGCAAAGCAAGGACTATTGAAACGTACCAGAACCTACAAACTGGATTTCTGTGAAAATTGTGTCATCGAAAAGAAGATCAAGGTGAAATTCAGCACAGCGACTCACTGCACTGAGGGGATTCTAGATTATGTTCACACCGACGTTTGGGGGCCTATCAAGACTGCATCTATTGGAGGTAATCACTACTTTATGACTTTCATTGATGATTATTCTAAGCGATGTGGGTATATACTATGAAGCACAAAGGGAAGTCCTAAATTTATTTGTGGAGTGGAAAAAGAATTTGGAGAAAAGTACAGAAAGGAAGATCAAAGTCTTCCGGTCAGATAATGGAGGTGAGTATAAGTCTGATCCTTTCCTAAAGCTATGTCGTGATGAAGGTATAGACATGCACTTTACAGTAAGGGAAACACCGCAACAAAACAGGATAGTAAAAAGGATGAACATGACTTTGATAGAGAAGGTCCGTTGTATGTTATCCAATGCCAGATTACCAAAGAACTTTTGGGTTGAGCTTTTGGCATATACTTGCTATCTCGTTGACAGGTTGCCTTCGTCTGCGATAGGAGGAAAAACTCCTCTAGAAGTTTGGTCAGGGAAAGCTGCTCAGGACTATGATTCGCTACGGGTATTTGGGTATCCAGCCTACTACCATGTTAAAGAAGACAAGTTAGACCCAAGAGCGAAGAAAGGAGCATTCGTAAGATTCAAGAGAGGAATAAAAGGCTATAAAATCTGGGATCCTAAGGACAGAAAATTTATTCTCAGCAGGGATGTTACATTCGATGAGACTTTAATGTTGAAGCCTAAAATCTCTCAGCAGGTGGAGAAAACCAAAGAAGTATCGTAGCAGGTGGAGAGTGATACTACTTCACCATCTCTAGAAAGCTTAGTATCTATGGAGATCATACCCACGGTGACACAGGGTAGTGATCATGTAGCCGAGTAGGATGCTGATGATGAGGAGGATCAAGGACAGGTTATGGGTGATATCCATGAATCCGTTGCAGTTGGAAGACCCAGAAGAAATTCAAGTAAACCAAGTTGGCTCACTATAGAAATAGTTGTAGCCTATGCTCTCCCAGTCATTGAAGAGACAATCCCATCTACATATAGGGAAGCTGAAATCAGTTCAGAGTCGAAGATGTGGAAGGATGCCATGGAAGAAGAGATGATTTCTCTACACAAGAACGACACTTGGGAACTGACAGAGTTGCCCAAAGGAAAGAAGGCAATTAGCTGTAAGTGGGTATATGCAAAGAAACAGGAATCTCTCAAGAAAGATATTGTGCGCTAAAAGTCAGGTTGGTGGTGAAAGGCTACGCATAACGAGAGGCATTGATTACAACGAGGTATTCTCCCCTGTTGTAAAGCACTCGTCAATTCGAATTTTGCTGGCGCTGGTAGCACAATATGAGTTTGACCTTGATCAGCTCGATGTGAAGACCACCTTTCTCCATGGCGATCTTAACGAAGAGATATATATGACTCAGCCGATGGGGTACAAAACTGCAAGCAAAGAGAATAAGGTATGCAAGCTGAAAAAATCACTGTATGGATTAAAACAATCTCCTAGACAGTGGTACAAGCGTTTCGACAGCTTCATTAGAGGAAAAAGGTACACACGCAGCCATTATGACCCATATGTGTATTACAACAAGCTACCTGAAGGAGAGTACATCTATCTACTGTTATATGTAGATGATATGCTGATCATTTTTAAAAGTAGATCCGTAATTGATAAATTAAAGAAAGACTTGTCTTCCGAGTTCGAAATGAAAGATCTTGGTGAAAGCGAATAATGTGCTAGGCATGGAGATTGAGCAAGATCTAAGGAGTGATAAGGTGAGCTTGACACAAAAGGGGTATTTGCATAAGGTACTTCAGAGGTTCAACATCGACGATGATACGAAATCTGTAAGTACACCACTGGTTCCTCATTTCAAGTTAAAAGCCACTATGTATCCAACTACTGTTGAAGAACGTGAATACATGACTCGCGTGCCGTATGCCAGCGCAGTTGTAGTTTGATATATGTAATGGTGTGTACAAGACCAGACTTGTCACGAGCTGTCTCAATGATTAGTAGATACATGCATGACCCTGAAAAGGGCATTATGAGGCAGTAAAGTGGGTTCTAAGGTACATTAAGGGTAGTATAGATGCTGGATTGGTATTCGAGAGGGATTTCACAGGTAAGCAGGAGTGCATCGGATATGTTGACTCCGACTATGCAGGAGACTTAGACAAATGCCGGTTTACAACGGGGTATGTGTTTATATTATCTCAGGCACCGGTGAGTTGGTGCTCTATTCTACAGTCTACCGTTACATTGTCTACTACAGAGGCTGAGTATATGGCCATAATGGAGGCTATGGAGGAGGCAATATGGCTTCAAGGGTTGCTCGATGACTTGGGGATTGAACATGATCTGTTGAAGATCAATTGCGATAGTGTGAGTGTTATCTGCGAAGAACCAGGTATATCATGCAAGAATGAAGCACATAGATGTCAGGTTCCACTTTATTTGGGAGATTCTTGATGAAGGTGATATTGAGTTACTAAAGATTCACACAAAGAAGAATCCCGCAGATATGCTAACTAAGGTGGTGTCAGGAGTAAAGTTTACACATTGTAAAGAGTTGCTCCATATCTTTTCACTTGCTTGAGCTCGTTGGAGCTCATTTGGATGAACTATGAATGACTTGATCCCTTGGACAGGGTACGTAGGCTGCCACATTGGGCAGCCACTTTCGAGTCGACAGGTGCTATGATGAGTTCGGCTCAGATTTGAGAAATCTTCACCGAGGTGGAGAATTGTAGGGAGAGAGAAGATAAATATGTATGATAGAGTTTTTTAAACTCATCAGGAAACATATTGCAGAGATCGGAAGCCAAAAGGAGCGAAAACGGCCCGAGAACGGAGTTCATATATCAGACCAGCAGAAGGACCGGTCGACCGCCCGGTCACCGGTGAGCATAAAGCAGGGGCCGGTCGACCGCCCGGTCGACCGGTGTGCACAAACATGCACAGGATAGCTCGGTCAACCGCTTGGTCAACTGTAGCAGGAGAACGGTCGACCGCCCGGTCGACCGACTAACATATCGAGACTCTCAATTGAACACGGTCGACCGACCGGTCGATCGATGCTTGGGTCGGTCGACCGACAGACATATCTGTCTTTTCTTTCAGGATTCAGACTTTGTTTCTGAATTGGAGACAAATCCAATTGGGGTTTCCTAAATTCCTGAGTCTCTTTGATTATAAATAAAGGGGCAGATCCCTCTTGAATTGTATGCAAGGTACAAATTGTATTGGTTGTTAAATCAATAAAATCTCTCTCTCTTCCTTGCCCCGAGGACGTAGGCAAATTATCGAACCTCGTTAAATATTGTGTTTGCTTTCTCTTTTGTTTTCTGTTCTTATTATTGTGTGGTACTTCTATATTGCATCTATTGGGTTCCTCGCTGGTTGTTGCATCGCCCGAATAGAAATCATCACGTATACAAGTCTCTTCCAGATAGGAAACCATACACAATAGGAAAGTCTTGCGAATATGACACTTCTTGTAGTTCTGTTGAACTCTAGCTCTGGATGGTGGTGTGGTGGTGTGTCTAGTGCCAAAAATCAAGGTTTTGGCAATGATGATTTAAAATTTGAATAATGGTATATAACACCTACATTGTACAACGGAAGGTCAATCAAACGGGGATATAACACAATTATCTACATTACACTTATCCAATTCAAAAATAAAAAAATAAAAATAATTCCACTCAAAATTTATCAACCCTTTGCAAGCCCCAACACAAGGTTGGTCCAATCGACATTAACATGTTGAATTAAGTAAATATGAAGTAAATAAGTTAAATCAGAAAAAATAAAGGTATTTCACCTCCTTAAAAAAATGCTTAGAGTTTGAATGAGTTTCCAATGATGTGTTTGGCAAAGGGTTTAGATGGGCTAAAATAGGTGTTTGGATGCAATTTTTCAGTGATATTCCACAAAAGAATAAAATTAATGTGAAGTTAATGTCACTGGCATAGATCCAATTAAGTTTATATATGCTTGATAACATCCAACTGTAAGTGGTATATTTCATTATGCAAGAAAACTATTCCAGGGAAAACATTAATTCCGTTCATTTAAAGTATATAGTCTAATAGAATTTTATATAATTAGTAAATTTATATAATTCTTGTGTAGATATTAGATATGACATGTTCCCCAATGTCCAAATAATGCATTCAATTATTCTTCCAGCTAAATGTACCAAATAAACATGACATGTTAAATGATTTTAACTTGTTATTATGTGCTGACTAATATTTAAGCCAGTTATCAAGATATCTATTAGTAGAAAGTTTATTATATTTTCAGATCATATCTGTAGTGTACTTAGTGAATTGAAACTTACAACTTGATATGTACATAATTTACAGACAATGCTAAGAGAATATGAGCACTATTTCTATCTATTAAAACGACAGGCATAGTAGTGTTATTAACATCAATAATTTGTGCTTTTATTATTTGATTTCATATCTATTTAGGGAAAAATATCTCATTTTTGTATATCTAATGTAAATTTTTGTGATATTCTCATATTTACAACATAAAAGTTTTTTTTTTTTGATTTAGTATCATGTTACTGTCACAATGTTATGTTCTTACTATTCGTGTCGGCATTCAAGTTGCACTTAAATATAGTTTGTTATTTATACATAACAATGCCATGTACTCCATGATTCAGTATGCTCAAATTCCTTGAGAGAGAGTGTTTTAACCACTCAGACAAACATTTTTCCATATGAAATATTTTATATAAGCAAGTAATCTCTTTTCCTTTTCTTTTTCTTTTTTTTTTTCTTTTCTCAATACTACCATCCAAAGATTATTCACTTGTGATTGCATGTCACATAAATTTAGTGCCTATCTCTAAGGGTTTACAAGTTCATCTAATGGTATCACTAAGGTAAGTTGTTTTCATTCAATCAGCAAATTCAAAATATTTCTTTCTGCTCTTATATATGTTATTTATTTATTTTTTTTTTTGAGAAATATCTAAATTTATTGTTGTTCTCTCTTTTCCATAAGTCATTTAGATGAATTCTTCTTGAGGCTTTATTTTTTCTCATTCCACTCTTAGAAGAGAGAAAAGGAAATATCTTCGAGTGTTAATCTTAATGAATTTTATAGTTTTAGTAAATATAGCTGGATATGAAGAAACTAGATCTATCTCAGAAACAAGAAATATTGACAGAAAAATAATAAAAAATAATATTTTTCATGTTAGATTTATTGTATTTGTGACTTTTATTATTTGTTAAGGAGAAAAAAGTTCAAGGAGATGGTAGAAGGTGCAAAAAGGAGGAGTGCTAGATTATTAGCTCTTGAAGAGTCAAAAGGTGAAAAGGCCGTGCTCGCATTACCTGTAGAGCTTCAACAAAGAAGGGCTGATGAATATTCTAATATACGAAAGCGAGGCCGGAAAAGAATCAAAGAAATTGATGAGGTATTGTATGCTTCATAATTTTTATTGGATTCAAATATTTACATGCAATGTGCATGCATGCATGCCTTCATATATGCACTTGTCAATGTCTTTTATTCTCCTAAATAAAATATATTTATATAGGTCTGCATATATTCTATATAGCATTGTAGCAGATGAGGCAACTTGAGATGATGATGAATTGGACACATCCATGAAATTAGTTTTTATGCTATCAATTCTTCACAATCCATTTAAAACAACACGACTTGAATAATTTCTATTACCAAAATATGACTAAAATGCCATACAAAATAATTGAAAACTTCAATAAAATAATAATGGTGATTTTTATTTGCAGGAAGCTCAAGGCTCACAAGAAGTTGGTTCGAGCATTAAGGGTAAAATATTCTTTAAACAATGTATCAGATTTCTAATAATCCAAGGCTGAGCTCATTTCATTACAATCAGGAAACTTAGCAAACAATGCATCATCCTCGCGCAAGACAACTGACAGGATCATTGGCTATATCCTTGATATGTTGGAGGTGTAAGTTGAAATCCTCTTTCTGTCTTCTTAAAGAAGCAAAAGTTTCATCTTCTCTGTTTTAGTACTGAAATTACAGTAACACTAGATATTTACCCATCTTCATGACTAACTGGAAAAAAGATATTGGCAACATACAAAAAATAAGCTATTTGAGATTCAATATGTTAATTATAGATTCCTTATAATTTTTAAAATTTGTGTGCAGAAAAGACACACATGAATTGTTCTCCATGCCCGATAACCTCCAGGTTTGCTTCTCAAACAATTAGACCGACTTTGAAACCATATTGATCGAATTATCAAAAAACCTGCACTTTGTTTTTTCCTGTAGACGTATGATTATGAAGAAAGTATGAAGCTACCTGGAGATTTTGCAACGTTAAGACAAAAGCACACTGACAAAATGTACCCAACATTGGAGCATTTTGAGGTCATTGGTTTTCTTTTTTTGTGTATCTCAAATTGATCAACTTCGTCTTCTCTTAATTGCAGCCATACAAAATAGCATCACAATTTCTTTAACGTTTTTTCTTCAAAATATTTCTTGCAGAATGATGTCTTGCAAGTATTCCACAAGGCCATTGATTCAAATTCCCCAGACTCAATCCCTTTTAGAGAGGTAAGCATAATGAGTACACGCAAAACAAATACCTTTGCTGCATTATTCAGTTGAAAGCTAACGATATAACTGTCGCAGGCAATTAGTCAGAGAGATCACGTAAAGCAAATTTTCCAATCATTGAGGAACAATCTTGCATATGCTGAATTTGAACTGTCAGAGTGGCATCATAGTTATTTTAAGCATAAGAGAAGAGCAATGCGAAGTGGTGCAAATATTGGGACTTCAAATGCTGCTTCCCAACCAGAATTTAGCTCCAGACTTGCAATCCCCGCGGGCATGAGACAGCATATAGGAACAAGTAATTCTGCGAGAATCAGGAGGCGTCCCCAATCCACATCTCGCTCAAGGCCTAGAAGTAGAAACGGTAATTAGTATATTTCATTACAATGGAGTTATTATTATTTTTTTTTTTTGAGAAAAAGATCGATAGGGTAAGAAAGCCCCGGCGTTTCATTAATAAGTACTTAACAAAACAATCCCTAAAAATGGAGGGAGATGTAAAAAATACAAAATTGGTCTACCCGATAAAAGAAAAACTCCAACAGTCGGTCACCGTACTTTTAGGTGTCGTGATGACGCTTCCGCGTTGCATTTAGGCCCCTACGGTACCTTGCATAGTTTCTAACCAACCTGAACCATCCTCCCCACTCCATTCTTATGGCTTCAGTGCTCCTGTTCCAGCCCTCCTCTGACACCTCAAGCACCACAACCATCCTCATTTTTTCCGTCTCTGTCGAACTCTTCGCAGATGCTCACATCTGCAGCTCCTATCTGGTCAACCTGTGATTGGATCCCCCACCATCATAGTCATGGTAATCCCTTACACCGCATTTCCAGCATCTGCAGCTCAGCACCTATTGACCCTTGGGTCGACCACTGCCGACACGACATACAATCCGGTGATCTCGTGACTGGATCTCCCACCACCTCAATCGAGGCATGTCCCCACTACCTCCGCTGCAGCATGAAATCCTACTGCCGCCGACTGTCCCCCTGAAGACCAACCATCCTCAGCCGGACCCCTTGCTACCACTAGCGACCATTGCATGGATCATCTTGACCCACTCCTCCACATTCGAAATCAAATTCCTCACACAGGGTCCAAGATGTACACGTACAGTCCCAAACAAATTGAAATTTGAATGTCCAAAATATGAATTCAAATTTAAATTTTGAACGCCACCTCCAACGACAAGAGCGGCACCCCTAGATGGTTGGAACTGCCATCTACAACTCCTTCCCCTTGTCGAAGGGCTCTAATCATAAGGATTCCCATCTCTTCCGCAACACCCTGCTCTCCGGCGGGGCACCACGTTGTGCACCCCCATGGTATCTACCGGCCCAACATCGGCGACTCCAGATCGACTCAGATTTGGCATGCGCACTTCCTCCACGAGTCCTCGTGCCTGGGCACGTCCCAGTGCACCAGATCTGGCCTCCGCCGATCCTAAACGCTCCTCTGCCATCATATCTGGCCATTGCACGTCCATGTGCGCCGGATCTGCCCTCCACCGAACCCGACCCTCAACCTCAGCCACCGTATCTGGCATGAGCCATCTCCACTGGATCTTGAGACTCCACCGCATCTCCTGTTGTGCCTAACGACAACAAACCTGATAGAGGATCCTTCCTATTGAATCTCCCACGCACGAAGAACAATCACAACCAGCACAAAAACAATCACCAGAAGAAGAACATGCGCAAACAAACAATGTAACGAAGTTCGGCCTCAATGCCTACGTCCTCGGGGCAATCCAGAAGAGAGATTAATTGATAGGGAGATGATTACAATTGCTAGCAGCCTCTTTGAATGCAAGAGAGCTCTAGCTTTCAGATTCTTCTGATACAAAACCCTAGAAACCAATAGCAGCCCTTAAATACAACAGGTTTCCAAACCTGCAAATCGCAGCCCGCACCCGCAGGTCGGTCGACCGACTTCTTCCACCGGTCGACCGCTCGGTCGACCGAGTGCCCAACAGAGAGTTGGGCAATTACAGTCAGGCATTTCGGTCGACTGGCGGTCGACCGATCTCTTCCACCGGTCGACCGACCGGTCGACCGGGTGCCCAACAGAGACTTGGGCAATTACAGTCAGGCAATGCGGTCGACCGGGCGGTTGACCGCTCTCTGACCCTGTGCACGTTGTGCACGTGCGGTCGACCGGGCCGGTCGACCGCTGAGCCTGTTCTGCTGCTGTTTCCTTCGCCTTTTCGTCGTCGACTTCCTTGGCGATCACCTCGATGACCCCTCGGCAATCCATGTCAACTTCCTTAGCAATATTCTCTCTTTCCAACAATTCTCCACCTCGGCGAAGATTTTTCAAATCTGAGTCGATCTCCAACGTACCCCAGTCTATCACCTGGCGAAATCGACACACGATCTCGGCGAAATCGACACATGATCTCGGTTTGCGCGCACCGGACGAAATCGACACACGATCTCGGCGAAATCGACACACGATCTCGGCTTGGAATCTTTTAGCTCAGCTATCCACTGGAAAGTATCACACATGCCTTTCCAACACTTCACCTTAGGAGAATTTCCATACATGCCGATCACCAACATGGCTTCTACTACGCAACTTCATGACCTCACGAAGACTTCTTCACGAGCCAACACTGACTCTCCAACTGACTAGCTCTATCTAGTCTACCTGTCTTCCACTGATGGTTCACCAAGTCTGTGTAGAGCACACCAAACATCATCGGCTTCAACTGGATGTACACCCCTCCTTATGCAAGCTCAACATCTTCTAACCGGAAGATAAACAAGTTCATCGAGATCACAACACCTCACCACCACGTGAAGTCCAACTGGCCACAACGCTTCACCTCTACGTGAAGCCTCTCCACCTCTACGTGAAGCTCCAACCGGCCACAACTCTTCACCTGTGCGTGAAGTTCTACTGGCCACAACACTTCACCTCTACGTGAAGTTCCATCGACCACAACTCTCCACCTCTACGTGAAGATCTAAACAACTTCTCGAGAACCCAAATAGCTTCATAAGAGTTGCATCACCAAATGGCTGCGCCTTTACGGCTGCCTACGTACCTTTGCCCAAAAGGATCAAGCCAACCGTAGTTCATTAAGATGAGCTTCATCAAGCTCAAGCACTGGTACCTGTATTTGCAGCAGCGAACCTGTCTTACTGAGTCATATGAACCTTTTCCCGACCATCATGGAGGACAACGGCCTTCAACTTCAGCTTGTCACGATCACAAACTTGAGATTCATGCTTCTTTCCCCACAAGCGTGGTTTCACCTTGGTTCCAATAGCTGCAAACAACTCGACATCCTCAGCAATGTCATCAACCTGTTCAGCATCAATCTTGATTTCATGATCTCCACCCGGTGTCACCTCCGATGAAGTCTCCTCAAATGCCGAACCAACTGGAGATGATGGAGTAACATCTACCTCCATCCGCTGCGATCCTTCCTTGGTCTTCGTCCTCTCCACTTGCTGAGAGACGGTGGACTTCAACACTGAAGTCTCTCCAAAAGTGACATTCCTGCTCATCACGATCTTCTTGTCTTCAGGGTCCCACAACCTGTAGCTGTTTCCCTTGACGCCCAAATAGACAAACCTCTTTGCTCGCGGATTCACCTTGCCATTCTTGGCACTGAAGTAGGCCGGACTTCTAAACTCCCGCGGCACACCATGATCTTGAGCAGCTTTCCCAGACCAAATTTCCAATAGAGCTTTACCTCCTATCGCAGTCGATATGTTCATGAGATGGCTAGCATACTCAGTCACCTCAGCCCAAAACGACCTGTCTAATCCTGCATTAGACAATAACCTCCGAACCTCCTCAAGCAAGGGACGGATTACTTCTTTAGCCAACCCATCTGTACCTGTTGTGAAGTGAGTAGCAATACCTGTGTTCTGGCCAAATTGTAGGAATTGGTTCATATCTCTTCCAACATTACCAATATGAAGCTCCTTTACCTTCCAACCTATTTGCCTCTCCATTCTTCCTTTCCACTTCATCAACACATCTAGGGCTTCACCCCTTTGTCTCATGAGATATATCCAAACCTGCCTAGATGAACCATCAATAAATGAGACAAAATACTTGTGACCTCCAAGCGATGCCGTTTTAGCAGGTCCCCATACGCCCATGTGAACACAATCAAGAAGACCTTCATGTCGATGAGTACTGGTGCTGAATCTCACCTTCTTCTTGTCCAGAACGCTGTGTCCACCTTCCAACTTGCAGGTAGCAGCACCTTCCATTTCCTTCTTTGCAGGAGCTCGCAAAGATTCTTCTTCTTCCTGTCCGACCTTTCCCTGCAAGACCTCCGGGCCACCATCATCTGAGGAACTCGAAGTCTCCACCTGATCTGTAATCGTACTACCCTTCAAGTAGTAGAGGTTGCCTCGGCGGACGCCCTTCATCACCACCATCGAGCCCTTGATCATCCTGAGATTGTCATCTCGAACAGATATCACCATACCCGATGCTTCCAAAGTGCCAACTAAGATAAGATTCCTTTTGAGCTGAGGTACATACCTCACCTCCTTCAACTCTCGAACTATCCCATCATCCATCTTGATGCGGACTGTACCCATCCCTTCTATATTACACGGATGGTCATCTCCCATGACCGTGTAACATCCATCCAGCTTCTCAAAGCTAGAAAACCAGGCCCTGTTTGGGCACACATGATAGGTGGCTCCGCTATCCAAGATCCACTCAGCACTATCTGAGTTACAAACAGTAGGGGTAGTAACCGAGAGAGAGAATACCGATGAGTCATCATCCGATTCATCCGCCTGTGCGAGATTCGCCTCGGTCTTTGACTCCACCTTCTTACCTTTGGCCTTCGGGCATTCTGCTTTCCAGTGTCCTAGTTCCTTGCACAAGGCACACTGATTCCTCTTTAGATTTCTAAAACCCGGCCTGGACTTTGATCTTCCTCTAACCTCCTTGCCCTTCCTCGATGAACCCCTGCCTCTTACTTCCAGTGCCTCCGCCGATGAGCTTGACTTAGAAGAATGTCTCTCCTTCTTTCTCATTTCATAACTCGACAATGCAGACGACACCTCATCGTAATCCAAGGTCTGCCTTCCATTGATGAAGGTCAGAGTGAATGTCTCATACTCCTCCGCCGGGAGTGAGCTCAGAAAGATGAACGCCTTATCTTCCTCATCTATCGTGACATCCACGTTTACCAAGTCTGTAAGAAACTTAGTATATCGGTTGATGTGTTCATTCACTGTGCTCCCCTTCTTCATTTGAAAACTGTACAGCTTACTCTTAAGCTGTAACCTGGACTCAACACTCTTAGTCAGGTATTTCTTCGCAAGGGTTTCCCACAGTTTCTTCGCCGACGTCTCATGTTGTGCAAGGTATTTTATGTCTTGCGACAAACATAAACGTATCAATCCACATGCCGACCTGTTCATCTTTGCCCACTCTTCATCAGTGGTCGTGCTCTTCTTCTTCTCCAATAGGAGAGTGTCTTCGAGGTTCGATGTATTCAGCGCATCCATAACCTCACATCTCCACATCCCGAAGTTATTCGTGCCATTGAACTTGACAACTTCAATCCTCGGGTGAGAATTCATTGTCTTAACCGATGCAATTTCTTCTGCCATTGAGATTTATTGATCCTCTATCTATGCGGAAGAACAATCAACTGGAAATAGATCTCTACTCAGATAAAAAAAATTAGATTTTTACCTTTCCCTTGAAACCCTAGATCGAGTTTCTCTCCGGATCTACTCCACCACAGATTCCACGAGCCTTCCTTGCGTCCTCCTGAGATCGACACACAATCCCACGAACACCAATACCTCTGATCGGAGATCGACACACGATCTCCACTGAATCAGATCTCGAGCCCTCCGAATCTTTAGAAATCCCAAGCCAAACCTGGAAGCTCTGATACCACTTGTTGTGCCCCAATGACAACAAACCTGATAGAGGATCCTTCCTATTGAATCTCCCACGCACGAAGAACAATCACAACCAGCACAAAAACAATCACCAGAAGAAGAACATGCGCAAACAAACAATGTAACGAGGTTCGGCCTCAATGCCTACGTCCTCGGGGCAATCCAGAAGAGAGATTAATTGATAAGGAGATGATTACAATTGCTAGCAGCCTCTTTGAATGCAAGAGAGGTTTAGCTTTCAGATTCTTTTGATACAAAACCCTAGAAACCAATAGCAACCCTTAAATACAACAGGTTTCCAAACCTGCAAATCGCAGCCCGCACCCGCAGGTCGGTCGACCGGGCGGTCGACCGACTTCTTCCACCGGTCGACCGCTCCGTATACCCAGTGCCCAACAGAGAGTTGGGCAATTACAGTCAGGCATTTCGGTCGACTGGCGGTCGACCGATCTCTTCCACCGGTCGACCGACCGGTCGACCGGGTGCCCAACAGAGACTTGGGCAATTACAGTCAGGCAATGCGGTCGACCGGGCGGTCGATCGCTCTCTGACCTTGTGCACGTTGTGTATGTGCAGTCGACCGGGCCGGTCGACCGCTGAGCCTGTTCTGCAGCTGCTGCTTTCTTCTGCTGCTGTTTCCTTCGCCTTTTCGTCGTCGACTTCCTTGGCGATCACCTCGATGACCCCTCGACAATCCATGTCAACTTCCTTAGCAATATTCTCTCTTTCCAACATCTCCAACAACGTCAACAATCCCCGTGTGCACCAGATCTGACACCGGACCTCGATGCTCGTCCTCGACGTTCATCCACCGGTCCTTGTATGCCAACTCCACTGGATCTCCAAACTCCACCAGATCTCAAGCCCCCACTGCTACCTCACACTGGCCGTAGCACCCTGACTGGAGCCGGCCCTCTTATAGCCAAATCGGGTCAGCAAAAGGAAAAGCAAGGGGAAAAGAAACAAAGAAAGAAGGAAAGGAAAGGAAAATTGAGGAGAACCTCCTTTGGATATGACGGGGAGTACAATGGAGTTATGGTATCTACTTATATGTATATTATTAAAGTCCCTACTACTATATCAAAATTTCAAAATTGAAGTGAGGTTGAGGTATTTTTATTTTAACACGCCCTCATAGGTCGAGCGCCCTTTTTTATGAGCTAAAACTGAGCTTTTGCAATAGTGGTATTTTTGTTTTATTTTTTTAAATTTACTTTTATATGTGCGCCTGGTGGAATTTAAACCCGGGTTATTCTGATACCATATTAAAGTCTCTGTCTTCTTTAGTGGTCAATTCTTGACCTCTGCGAGATAGCGACACCTAACAAATCTCAGAGATCACAGGATTGGCCTGATTCGATCCCATATAAAAGTTGCGAGAATCATGTAGCTATAACAACTAGATACGCCAATCCAAACTATCTCGGGGACATTGAAAACCAATCTAACAAATTACAGTTGAGAAAGTTCAAGCAGTTAGGATTTGAAGCTGGTTCAGATGCGATATATTGGCCAGCCCAATCCAGATTAACAACCTCACATATAAACTTATCTCCTATTTCTTCACGGGGGATGGAACCCTAGTGATTGTAATCGTAACATTACTCTGCAGAATTCATCGTACTCCTACGATATTATAGTGAATTTTCTTTCTCTCATGTTATTTTTTCTTTTGGGTTTTTCACTTAAAGTGCTTGTTTGTTTGTGATTGCTTTCACCTGCCTACTTATTAACAATTCGTGGTGTGAAAAAATTTTCCTAGAATTTTCCTCCACATTTTGGTGCTTCAAAACCTGCTTTTTCCTCAGCCTCCGCCTTTCAGTGAACGCCTACTTTAAGTGGCGAAGCAGACTTTCCTTTTCATTCTGGAAAGCAATCCTCTCACAGTCACATTCGGCTTTGGCGTCCACGGCAAGCTAGCGTAATGCACTCAACTCTTTTAGGGCAGATTGCAGCATGGAGTCCTTCTCCAACTCTGAGGATCCCTTCTGCAGTTCGAAGTCCTTCTTCTCCAACTTCGAGGTCCTCTTTCCTAGTTTACCCCGAACCATGGGAAACTCCCGCAACGCAAAATCTCTCCCCTTGAGCTCCTTCTGAAGTTGATCGAGCTCTACTTCCTGACCTCGTCGAGCGGCCATCTCGCGGTCCAGGTCGGTCATAAGCCTTTCATCCGCCTCCATCCTCCTGGCAGACAACTCCTCGACACTCTTCTGAAGATTCGTGATGTCCTGTCTATTTCCCTCAGGGCTGCCTGCTGGTTACCTATAAATTAGACGGTAAATGATTAGGAAAAGATAGTGTGATTTTGTGTGAAGTATTTGCACAGATATTAAATGAAAGAGAGAAGGTTTAGAATCAACCCTAAGTGCTTTGATCACTCCACAATGTATTTATATGATTAATGTATCCTTTCCAATCTCCGTTATAGCATGGGCTATACCGGGTCGATCCTCGAGGAGAGCTCACGTTGGAAGCTTTACGGTTTGCAGTGAAGAAAAGAAAACGAAGATTCTTCTTTGTTTTTAAACAAATGCTAAAAGCATGGAAAAGAAAATGAAAGAATTGGTGGATTTGTGCATGATGGAAAGGAAATAAAAAGAACTTTGGAAAAGTGTATTGCTAAGAGAGAAAGCTAGTAAAGAAAATGTTTAGAAAACTTTAGATGATAAAAGTCATGGCTAGCTAACTTTACTACTTTGCTAACTTACTAAGCTCAAGGGTGATGCATGATTGCCTCATGTTGATTCATTGGCAATAGAGATGACTTGCTTGTTTGGTCAAGTATTTTTCCCGTTTTGAAGATGAGTGTTCTTCTTGGTCTTAGCTTGTAGCCTCATATTGATTCATTGGCTCCCGAGATAGATTTTCTATGGTGGACTTCAAGGAGTGGTACTCAAGGGATGCTAAGGAAGAAGATACAACATTCATTAGTCATTCAAGGCATAACAACAAATTAGCTTGAAGTAAAGAAGTTGTTCTACAAATAGCATATGTTTGGTGATCCATCTCCATGTTCCATCAAGGCACTTGTTCTAGACAAGGCTCTAAATGAGGCACACATGAATCATATGGAGTATAAACAAGCATTTCCCAAATGAAAGCAACTCTACTTCATTGGGAAGCAAAAGAGACTTAACAAAGCAAGTATAGAATTTAGCAATCACCCAAAGAGTTAGAAGTTAGCAATGAGAGTTGTTAGCTAGCCATGTAAGAGAGATTTAGCTATCCATTACAAAAAAAACTAAACAACAATTCATGATGAAAATAGAAATGCAATAGAAGTAAAGCAAGAAAGGAAAGCAAAGTAAAGCAAATTACTAAAGGTTGTAAAGAGAAGAATGAAGCCTTGATTAATCCTTGCTTACAAGTGATGTCACCTCCTTGCTTACAAGCTCTCAAAAACACTCTCTTTTCTCTCTTTAACAAAATCTCTAGGAGGAAGAAGAGGGAGAGCTAAAAACCTAAGAGAATACCAACACTCTCTCACAAAATACAAGCTTTTTCCTTAATCTCTCTCCCCTCTCGTTTGTGCAGGCCCTGGTGCTGTATTTATAGGCTCAGAGAGAAGGATCCAGAACCCAAAACAGTTGGCAAAATCTGGCGCCCAACGGCCCTGTAACTGCCGCGCGCGCGCGGCAAGGCGCGGCCGTTTGGAAGCCGTTAGCTAACAGCTTTCTGTTGTGAGTTTGTTACGAAGTTGTTAGCCACGTGGACCTTCTAGAATCTTGAGTTGGCGCGTAGAATTCTCCAGATCCTGGGCTCAAACTTGGGTCCTCTTTTGGGCTTTGAATTAATTCCCTTTAATTATTGCTAATTAAAGAGATTTTGGGCCTTTTCTCATTTTAGATGTGGACCTGCAAAAATAGAGAGAAAAGGATTAAATATTATGTTTTTATTTGCAATATGCATGGTATGAAAGCGGTAAAATATGCAAATATGTGTAACAATCACACCCCCATACCTAGCTTTTGCTCGTCCTCGAGCAAAAAGAAAGAAAAAAAAATCCTAACTAATTTATTACACCACTTTCGTAGGTGACACGATTGCACTGAGCACGTGCAACAAGCCGTTAAACCTCTAGGTTACCCTAGAGGAGGAGTGTTGTCTCCTGAGGGTTTTCAGCGGATTACACCCACAAAATCTATAAAGAAAAATAAAAAAAAGGTTAGTGAAAATTTTTATCCATGTTTTAAAGATTCTTACTTGAGCTATAGGTTTCAGGTTACCCTAAACTTGTCATTCTTCTTATAAGTGTTTATTTGGGGTTTTGTTTTCAACTTAGGTTAAGCTTTTAGGGAAAAGATCAAAAACCAGATTTTGCATCAATCTTAGGATACATACATCTATAAATATGAAGGATCTTTCTTTAGACTAAGTTCATTTATTTACTAATATATATAATATTTTTTTTATATTTACAATGTTTATTTATTTACATTTCCTTAGCATCCTTAGGCTTTCTAATTTACCCTTGTAACGAGTCTCTTACCGATGACTCCCAAACCAGACGGTCTTAGGGCACCAGATGAGAAAACATCCCTCGGGTTCGATGACTCGAGTAAACTAGGCCACGTAGGAATTTAAGGACTTAACCACCTTTAGGCGTGATCGGCAATACTTCTTGAGGCACGGCTAACCAGCTTAATTAGTGGCTAAGTATTTATTTATTTATTTATATACATATTTATTACATTTTTTTTATTTTTATTATATATATATGTAAATAAAGTCACAAAGTCTTTGATTAATCCTTCAATATGTTTAATGTATATATCCTAAGGAAAGAGTTAAAATCTAGTAATTTTTCTAATCCTTTATTACTTAACCTAAAAATCTAACAAAACTCCTCATTTCGACTTATAATTAGAAATCTTAGTTAAGAGCTTCCTTAATCCCTAAATTTCAAGTTTTGATTCTTTAAACATGGATCAAGAATTTCCTCTTTTTTTTTAAAATTTTTTTTTAAAAAGTAAAATCTAAAAGAAAATAGAAAATCTATAAGAAAGGTAAAATCTAAGAGAAAATAAAAGACCTAAAAAGAAAGTGAAAATCCTAAAAATAAAAAACCTAAAAAGAAAAATGAAAAATCCTATGTTAGCATCTACCCCCCCATACCTATCTCATGCATTGTCCCCAATGTATGTAAGATAAGAATATGCATGAAAATAGGTAAAGGATAAAGATTATCCCCTTTGTCGTTTTGGACCAGCGGTGGTGCTCGGTCCAGCAGACTGCGATCGTCTCAATGCGGCCTCCATACTATCCAAACGAGAGGAATTCTCCTCTACCTTCTTCCTCAGACGAACTTGCCCCCTAAAGATCTTCTTCATGCCCTTCCAGATTGTGGACATGAAGGCTCGTGATTCCGTTGGAGGTTCCTGCCTCCAGAATTGTGGCTCATCTATTTCCTCTAAGCTTTCCTCCGAAGAGGACTCCACAGGTATATCCTCAGGCTGGGCACTAGGTGTCCAGAGGGCGTGTAAGCAACCAGTATATGAACTGGTGGGTCTCTCAGGTGTAACATACACTCGGTCAAAGGAATCAAAAACAGCGTCTGGTATGAAATTCCTACACAGACGTGTATTCAAGACTGGATGGGAATGCTTGGCACCCCGAGTGCGGGAAGAATTGCTAAGTATGGCATTGAAGATGGCCCTATTCAAACAGACCGTGTGTCTTCGAGTCATTAAATCATGGATTATTTGTAACACCGGTCTGTTAAATGTTGTGGAATGATCAAGCCCAAAAATGTTGCGTTGGAGCCAGCGTCCAATGCAATGCACATTTCTAAAGGTAGTATTGGCTTTGAGCCCACGGTCCTGCTCTGTGCAGCGGACCCCCATGATGGTCATGTAGTCTACTAGTGGCAAAGGGTCACTGTGATGGGGATGAATTGGGACATCAGTGATTTCAGCAATGAGTGGAATGGTGATAAAGATATCACCTAATGGCATGTGAACTACGAATTGGTGCGTGTTATGATTAACAGATGCGTGATCAAGTGTATTATAAAATGTGGTGACGAGTTCAGGACAATAATACGCATTATTTTCATTGTTATCATAAACCAAAGAATACCAATTCCATGCACACAATTGATCAACAAAGATATGCCCATACCCCCTTGATCATTCAAAATTTTGGAAAAATCCCTTTCCACAAACAAACTTGGGGCCATATATAACAGTGAAATTAAAGCAAGGAACCAAGAGACAAGAGATCAAACCACCCACGGAGATCGTGGGGGGAAATCAAATGGCAGGTGTGCAGAAGGCACCAGGAACAGATTCTGGAAGAATGGGTACTGGATCTGCCTCCAGAGGAAGAAATCAGTCGGCCAGGGAGTTTCAGGTGCGCTAGATGTGTCAGAAGTGCGGCGGAGCGGCAGCAAAGTGCGGCAGATCAGAGAAATCTGAGGAAGCAGAAAATTTTCAGCGGCGGCTCGGGAAGAAAGGATTTAGATCTGAGGGGAACTTTTCGTTTGAGGGAGGAAGGGTAGGTGAAAAGAGTATCTATAGGAGGGAGATAAAAGGAGAATTCCAAATTTAGCCCTAGGTTAAAAGTGTATTTACAAACCTAGGGCAAAGAGGTGGAAAATGGATTTGACCCTAAGAAAAAAATGTAAAATCCTAGGAAAAATTGTGAAAAACTCCCTAATTTTTTTTTTAATTTACAAAAGTTTATTTACAAAAGTGGTCTCAAAATGATATGCAGGAAAATTCGGGAAACTGTACAGATGGAATGGTCACAAATAAATTGTGTCACAAAGACCCAATTCATGAACTTCTTGTGACATGAAATCGGTGGTAAAGAATGGCTTTAAACGTTGATCATTTACAGTAAATGTGTTGCCATTATTAGGATCAAGAATCTCTATAGCACCGTGGGAAAAGACTTGATGCACTATGAATGGTCCTGACCACCTGGTTCTCAATTTACCAGGAAAGAGATGGAGTCTGGAGTTGTACAACAAAACCTTTTGTCCTGGGACAAAAATTTTCCGGTGAATGGAATTATCATTAAAGAGCTTGGTTCTGTGTTTTGTTATCCGAGCATTGTCATATGCTTCATTTCTTAGTTCCTCTAACTCGGATATCTGCAACTTCCTCAAAGCACCGGCTTTATCTAAATCCAAGTTCAACTGCTTTAAAGCCCACATAGCTCGGTGTTCTAACTCCACAGGCAAGTGACAAGGTTTTTCAAATACTACCCGATATGGAGACATACCGAGTACAGTTTTGTAAGCGGTCATGTATGCCCATAAAGCATCAGTGAGTTTGATGGACCAATCTTTATGGTTCTGTCCAACGGTTTTCTCCAAAATGAGTTTTATTTGTCTATTCGTGACTTCAACTTGCCCGTTGGTCTGAGGATGGTATGCCGTGGATAATTTGTGAGAGATAGAGTATTTGCGCATCAGGGCTTCAAAAGCCCTATTGCAAAAATGACTCCCATTGTCACTTATTATCGCACGGGGGGCTCCGAAGCGAGAGATGATGTGGTCTCGTAAAAACTTAATGACAACTTGGTTGTCATTTGTCCTTATTGGAATTGCTTCAGCCCATTTTGAAACATAATCTACGGCTACCAAAATGTATTGGTTACCATAGGACAGAGGAAAGGGTCCCATAAAGTCGATGCCCCACAAGTCAAAAATTTCAACTTCCAAGATGGGTGTAAGGGGCATCATGTCTTTCTGTGTGATTCGACCCGTCATTTGACACCTATCACATAGCTTGCAAAAGGTATATGCATCCTTAAAGAGAGTGGGCCAGTAAAATCCACTTTGAAGTACTTTCTCAGCTGTTTTCCGTGGACCAAAATGTCCACCGCAAGCTAGTTTGTGACAAAATGTCAAGACACTCTGATGTTCCTCCTCAGGAAGACACCTTCGTATGATCTGGTCAGGACAATATTTGAATAAATACGGTGCATCCCAAAAGAAGAACCGTATTTGACTCATGAAACGGTTTTTATCCTGACCTGACCAATTAGAAGGTATTTGCCCGGTAGCAAGGTAATTTGCTATGTCAGCATACCAGGGCTCTCCATGCATTGTGTGGATGTGCTCGTCAGGGAAATCATCATTTATGGGTATTCTCTCCTTTGGTGCATTTGGGATTCTAGACAAGTGATCAGCTACCACATTCTCAACGCCCTTTTTATCCTTAATCTCCAAATCAAACTCTTGCAAAAGAAGTATCCATCGAATAAGTCTTGCCTTAGCATCTTTCTTTTGCATTAAGTACTTTAGGGCGGAGTGATCGGTGAAAATAATCGTCCTAGACCCTAGCAGATATTGGCGAAATTTTTCCAACGCAAAGACAACCGCTAAAAATTCCTTTTCAGTAGTTGTATAATTGAGTTGGGCTTCATTCAGCGTTCTGCTAGCATAATAGATTACGTGTTGCCTAGTATCAATACGCTGCCCTAGAACAGCGCCAATTGCAAAGTCTGAGGCATCACACATAATCTCAAAAGGCTTGATCCAATCAGGTGCAGAAATGATCGGTGCTGAGACAAGTCTACACTTAAGCTCTTTCCAAGATTTTTGACATTCTTCATCAAATATAAAGGGTACATCCTTTTCTAAGAGATTTGTCAAAGGTCTTGCAATATTGCTAAACCCTTGAATAAATCGTCTATAGAAGCCGGCGTGCCCTAAAAATGATCTAATGTCTTTTAAGCATGTTGGCTCAGGGAGCTTAGTTATGACTTCCACTTTTGACTTGTCAACCTCAATTCCCTTGTGTGAAACTTCGTGCCCTAAAACGATTCCTTGCTTGACCATAAAGTGACACTTTTCCCAGTTAAGTGTCAAGTTTTTCTCCATACAGCGTTGTAAAACCAATTTCAAATGGTACAAGCATTGTTCAAAGGAATCGCCGTAAATGGAAAAATCATCCATGAAAATCTCCAGAAATTTCTCCACCATGTCTGAAAAAAGGCTCAACATGCAACGTTGAAACGTTGCAGGAGCATTGCAAAGACCGAAGGGCATCCTTCAACATGCAAACGTTCCAAAAGGACATGTGAAGGTGGTTTTGTCTTGATCCTCGGGAGCGATCGGGATTTGATTATATCCTGAATTTCCATCCAGGAAACAGTAGTACTCATGTCCCGCTAATCTCTCGAGCATTTGGTCAATGAACGGAAGAGGAAAATGGTCTTTACGTGTGGCAGTATTCAACTTTTGGTAATCAATACAACTCGAATCTTCGTTGGAAGACGTGTTTGTATCAACTCTTTCTTCTCATTTTCTACCACAGTAAACCCTGCTTTCTTGGGCACAGCGTGAACTGGACTTACCCACTGACTATCGGATATGGGATAGATAATCCCGTTATCAAATAGTTTCAAGATCTCGGATCTAACGGCTTCCTGCATGATTGGGTTAAGTCTACGCTGTGGGTCTCGTTTTGGCTTGGCATCTTCCATCAAATGAATCCGGTGCTGAACTATGGAAGGACTAATCCCCTTGATGTCAGCCATGGTCCAACCAATGGCTTCTCGATTTTCCCTTAATACAGTAAGAAGATCCTCTTCTTGTTGTTCAGTGAGATGGGACGCAATGATTACAGGAAAGGTTTCTTTCTCATCCAAGTACTTGTACTTGAGATGGTCGGGAAGAACCTTAAGCTCAGAAGAAGGGATCGGATCTATCACTGGCTGTTCTTGGTGTAAGGGAAGAATAGGGGTGGTATTAGTAGCCCATTCCACAGTAGACTAAACAATCTGATCAAGGTTGAAGTCATCAGACTCCAACTCAAATTCCTCTTCGGATTCATACTCAACTTCCTCATCATGTTCACTTGTTAAACCCTCTATCAAGTTCACTTCAAGAGAATCAATGTCCAAATCCCTAGGTTGCTTTCCCAGATGGAAAATATTCACCTCTTTTGTCATATCTCCAAAGGTCAGACACATCGAGCCATTCCTACAGTTAATAATCGCATTGGCAGTGGCTAGGAACGGGCGTCCAAGAATGACTGGTGTCTGTGCTCTGTGATTATGTACGGGCTGTGTCTCAAGAACAATGAAGTCTACGGGGTAAATGAATTCCCCGACCCGTATTAACACATCTGTAATCTCCCACTTGGGAATCTTCACAGAGCGGTCAGCCAATTGTATCGTCATTGGGGTCGGACGAAGGTCGCCTAACCCTAACTGCTGATACACAGAAAAGGGGAGAAGATTGATGCTAGCGCCCAAGTCAAGCAAAGCCCTATTAATGGTGGTCTGTCCAATGATGCAAGAAATGGTTGGGCTCCCTGGGTCCTTGTATTTCACAGGGATAGGACCAGTGAGCAGCTCACTTATGTTGGAAGCAAGGAAGACCTTTTTAGGAACGTTTGCTTTCTCTGCTTTGTGCACATTTCTTTTAAAAACTTGGCGTATGATGGGACTTGTTGAATGGCATCTAGAAGAGGGATATTGATTTGGACTTGGTTGAACATCTCTCTTATCTTCTCCATGTGAGCATTCATCTTTTGACTTGCTAGCCTATTTGGGAAGGGAACAACAGGCTTATATGTTTGCTCATCAACCTTTTCTTTTCCTTTGGACTGGGAAGTGGATGGTTGTGAACTTGAAGAAGGAGTGTCTTGAATGGGTTAGACTGGAACAGAGGATGTTGGCTTTGACACAGATTTGGGTGGTGGATTTGAAACCTTGTTGCCTATTTGTTTTCCAGATCTAAGGACTTGAATAGCTTGGCATTGGCTGGGGCCCAAGTCTTCGACTTCATGCAGGGGAAAATGAGTTTTTGGATTGAGCACCGGTTGGCTAGGTAACATTCCTTTTTGTCGTTCATTCAGAGAGTTAGCCAATTGCCCTATCTGGATTTGCAATTTGTTCATGTCCTGCTGCTGATTGTTCATCATCGCAGCTTGGGTCTTGGATAAGGTCTCAATCATTTTCTCCAAATCAGAAATTTTCTTATCTGAAGGATTTTGTGGTGGATGATGTTGATACTGGGGCTGGAAGTTTGACGGGTAATGTGGTGGATTTGGATACGGCTGGAATTGTTGTGGATTCTGGTATGTGTGAAAATTAGGTTGATGTGACTGAGCAGGATGATGTTGTGGAAATGATGGCCGATACTGCTCAGGACCAGACTGACTCCAAGAAAAATTTGGATGGTTTCGCCATCCCGGATTGTAAGTTTTGGAGTATGGGTTGTAATTGGGTCTGGTATATGCAGCATTCGAGTTCTCCTGAAAATTTTGAGAATGGTAAACTAGACACTCTTCGAACACGTGATTCAGATCATGGCAATAGGTACAACCCGGGTTGACCATAGGTGATGGACTGGCCACAGGGGATGGGCTGACTTGGTTTACAGCAGAATTCTCCCTAGACTCAAGCAATTCTATCCTCTTCATGAGTTGTGTTATCTTAGCTTCTGCAGCTATCGATGACTCTATGGAGTGTAAACCGATTCTGGAAGTTGTGGGTGTGGGTTTCTCAGGACATGATTCCCACTGGATTGTCTTTTCGGCTAAAGCTTCAAATAGATCCCAACCCTGATCTTCATCCTTCTTTAAAAATTCTCCTTGGCACATGGTTTCAAGGAGCGTTTTAGTCTGATAATCGAGTCCATCATAGATAATCTGGCATTGACGCCATTTCTCTATGCCGTGATGGGGACACAGGGCTATTAGGTCTTTGAAGCGCTCGAAGTACTTCCAGAATGGTTCATTGGCTTCTTGCTTGAATTGCATTATATTTTTTCTCATGAGGGCTGTCTTATGGATAGGATAAAACTTTTTAAGAAAGACCTTAATGAAATCATCCCATGAAGAAATTGAGCTGACAGGGAGATTGTAAAGCCACTTCTTAGCGATATCCTTAAGTGCGAAAGGGATGAACCTAAGTCTAACAGCGTCCTCGGTCAACTGGGAGATTCTCATCATTAAGCATACTTCTTCAAACTCTCGAATGAAGAAGTAAGCATCTTCAGATTCTAGGCCATGGAATCGTTTAAGGGTGTTTATGAACTGTGGCTTTAACTCAAAGTTATTTCCATTGGTGTTTGGGAGGAGAATGCAAGATGGAAGTGAGGTGCGAATTGGGTAGAACTTGTCTTGCAACGAAACGTTGTTGGTCATGATTGGGACTGTGTCGAGTGGTGGTGCATGTGCTAGTGTAGAAATTCTCACAAGCCTAGCAGAATCTGGGTCCCGAAACCACTGTTGCATACACAATCAACGTGCACCGATCACACAAGCGAAAGAAAGTGAAAAATAACAAACAAGAAAAAGAAAAATCAATCCAAACTTATCTAGGGATCCTGGACCTAGACGACTCCTAACTGTTTAGATCGTCCACAGGAGGTTTAGTGTAGACTTTGACTATAAGCAAATCAGCCAGGGAAGGGCAAGGTTGGTGGGAGGTTTTCCGTCAGAGACGTTCCTTAATTAAGTAACCAACAACCTTCGGGCTTTCGGCCCTCAATCCCTTTCCTAGACACTGATTTTACAAAAGTCACTTTCCAACACTTTTCCCCCTTAGGGTAATCTCCTAAGTGAGTCCGGATGTCCCTAAGGCCAGCGTCTATCAGATTTTGTTACAAGCTTGGGATTGTGAGTGCTTTGGAAAATGATTTTCGGGCTAAGGAAAGGGTGATGAAATCCCCCACCTTATGTTATTTACGGGTGGTGCCCTTAAAATCGATTTTGTGCAAGTGTACGATATAATCAAACAAGGTTCACTCAAAGCGATAAAATATCAACCAAGAAGTGAATCCTAATCAAAATGCAATGCGCACGTACCTTGCCTCCAGCACTCTTCAACAGTAAAGTAAATGAATTGAAAAGACACGTGCCTAGAAATGCAAATGTCTAATCAATTTTTAACTTTGCAACAAATTTTTTACTGTTGATTATTAGCAGATATAAGGTGAAGCATACAAGAATTTAAGTATTGCAGCAGCTGTATTTTGCAGAGCAAGCAACCCTGCAGAAAAATGGTCAGTAGTCAACTCCTCATTGCCGCAGAAACGCGGCTTTTGCCGTGGGAATGCGGCAATTCAGAGGGCAACTGGTCTCTGCTTTCGAGAGCAGAGACCCAGAGCCACTTATATGTTTCTGCAATGCAAATTTTCCTGTTTTCTTCTCCTGTAACCTGCAATAGAGAAGAAGATTCGTTTAGTTCTTCACTTGAAATCAAAAACCGTTGCTCTCCCCGGCAACGGCGCCAAAAATTGATTAGGAAAAGATAGTGTGATTTTGTGTGAAGTATTTGCACAGATATTAAATGAAAGAGAGAAGGTTTAGAATCAACCTCAAGTGCTTTGATCACTCCACAATGTATTTATATGATTAATGTATCCTTTCCAATCTCCGTTATAGCATGGGCTATACCGGGTCGATCCTCGAGGAGAGCTCACGTTGGAAGCTTTACGGTTTGTAGTGAAGAAAAGAAAACGAAGATTCTTCTTTGTTTTTAAACAAATGCAAAAAACATGGAAAAGAAAATGAAAGAATTGGTGGATTTGTGCATGATGGAAAGGAAATCAAAAGAACTTTGGAAAAGTGTATTGCTAAGAGAGAAAGCTAGTAAAGAAAATGTTTAGAAAACTTTAGATGATAAAAGCCATGGCTAGCTAACTTTACTACTTTGCTAACTTACTAAGCTCAAGGGTGATGCATGATTGCCTCATGTTGATTCATTGGCAATAGAGATGACTTGCTTGTTTGGTCAAGTATTTTTCCCGTTTTGAAGATGAGTGTTCTTCTTGGTCTTAGCTTGTAGCCTCATATTGATTCATTGGCTCCCGAGATAGATTTTCTATGGTGGACTTTAAGGAGTGGTACTCAAGGGATGCTAAGGAAGAAGATATAACATTCATTAGTCATTCAAGGCATAACAACAAATTAGCTTGAAGTAAAGAAGTTGTTCTACAAATAGCATATGTTTGGTGATCTATCTCCATGTTCCATCAAGGCACTTGTTCTAGACAAGGCTCTAAATGAGGCACACATGAATCATATGGAGTATAAACAAGCATTTCCCAAATGAAAGCAACTCTACTTCATTGGGAAGCAAAAGAGACTTAACAAAGCAAGTATAGAATTTAGCAATCACCCAAAGAGTTAGAAGTTAGCAATGAGAGTTGTTAGCTAGCCATGTAAGAGAGATTTAGCTATCCATTACAAAAGAAACTAAACAACAATTCATGATGAAAATAGAAATGCAATAGAAGTAAAGCAAGAAAGGAAAGCAAAGTAAAGCAAATTACTAGAGGTTGTAAAGAGAAGAATGAAGTCTTGATTAATCCTTACTTACAAGTGATGTCACCTCCTTGCTTACAAGCTCTCAAAAACACTCTCTTTTCTCTCTTTAACAAAATCTCTAGGAGGAAGAAGAGGGAGAGCTAAAAACCTAAGAGAATACCAACACTCTCTCACAAAATACAAGCTTTTTCCTAATCTCTCTCCCCTCTCGTTTGTGCAGGCCCTGGTGCTGTATTTATAGGCTCAGAGAGAAGGATCCAGAACCCAAAACAGTTGGCAAAATCTGGCGCCCAACGGCCCTGTAACTGCCGCGCGCGCGCGGCAAGGCGCGGCCGTTTGGAAGCCGTTAGCTAACAGCTTTCTGTTGTGAGTTTGTTACGAAGTTGTTAGCCACGTGGACCTTCTGGAATCTTGAGTTGGCGCGTAGAATTCTCCAGATCCTGGGCTCAAACTTGGGTTCTCTTTTGGGCTTTGAATTAATTCCCTTTAATTATTGCTAATTAAAGAGATTTTGGGCCTTTTCTCATTTCAGATGTGGACCTGCAAAAATAGAGAGAAAAGGATTAAAAATTATGTTTTTATTTGCAATATGCATGGTATGGAAGCGGTAAAATATGCAAATATGTGTAACAATCAGTAAACATAGCACTCTATAAAAGAGTTAATTAGAGAGGAAACATGGTTACCAGAGAGCAAAGACATAATCTAAGCATATCTTGAAGAGGTCGTCCTGTTCTCCTCTGGTCTCTCGACGGGACTATCTCAAACTGTCACGCCTCGCTTCCTAAAATACGCTGGAGCGGAGACGCGACACGAGTCGGCGACGCATATACACAAGAAAAATATCTCACGTATACGCGCTAAGCCTTAAGTAACCCGAAACAAGCTATAAATCCCAACTGTAATAAATCATGATTATTGTAATATCACATATAAGCATCCACGCATGATATTATATAAATAAGGACTGGAATAACAACTAAATCTGATATAATGAGAATCAGGAAATAGTACGAAAGTAAGAAAGATAAGAATATCAGAATCGAATAGGGAGAAGCTTCAGCTCTTCGCGAAGCGTACGGTCTCAACGAATACCTGAACAATAGAAACAAAGCGTCCAATATCTGGACGTACAAATCCAGGGTCGTCAGAAAGCGACCTGGCGAGTGTGTGTGTAAAGGGGAAAGCTCGTGCATATAAACAATGTGCACAGAATAATAACAAGATAAACTGCAGTCATAAGATAACTAAACAACATGATAAACAGATAACTGAATAACAATAACATGAACATGTGCATAGATAAAAGAAAACTAATACAACTGTGAACAAACAACTGATGTCAAGACGTGTAACCTAGCATATGTCACTAGTCTGCTTAGTTATTATTAACCTAACTAATGTAGTACTTAGCTGTGTCCCATACCACAGCTGTTTTCCCACATATCAAACAAAGTTATCGTTGTTGTAACTGCCTGCCAATGTAGTGCATGTGTTTTAGAAGAGTACCGTGCATGCCCGGTACCACGGTCTAACACCCCTGGCGCTGAACCAGGACAAGCCGCAAGGCTCTAATATCTGAAGACCATAGTCCCACACGAAAAGACAACTAGTGTGGCGCCTAATCCGGGCATAGCCCTGACAACTGACAACTGAATAGGTAGCCAGTACTACCTTGGTTCCCCATGGTTGGAACCCACAACTCGGTACCATAAGAAGTCCTTCCAAAATACACGACATGCATCATCAGGCAATTACCCATGTTCCCCGGGTTATGGTGTCTTTTATTAACAAGCAATCAATATAAGTTATTATTAAAGAGTAACTGATATCTCCAACAACTAGTGATATCAATAATAGCTGATAATCTGACAACTGACAACTAATATCTGATAACTGAGTAGCTGACAACTAATATCTGACATCTGAAATTGGATACTGGAGATATAGCCACAAACACAATGGTTTCGCTAACAACTGATAACTGATACAGATATCTACCAACTCCTATAAACTCTGAACACATCATATGATCACCAACAAAAACTCTCACCAATAACTGATAAAGTGATGACTGCTATCTGATAACTCTGAAATATAAGATCACCGATATATCCAAATCTCAATAATTGAAATACTACATGTCTTGATACATATAATCAAATCCTTATATTTTAATTCGATCAAGATTATCACATACTCTCACTCTATCAAGGTCAATCACATGATCCCAAAGTCAAGTAACATATCAGATATATATCTAAGATCTATCAGGTCAAGTCAATTCAATCAATACCTATTCCTCAAAATCGTATTCATCCAACTATAACCAAGATCATAACTAAGGAGTAAAGTTCTCAATCCATAAGAAATCTAAAAATATCAGTCAGAACTAGAGTTAGTCGACTAGGGTAGGAGCAAGTCGACTAGTATAGAGGGTTTTGGACTGGTTAGTCGACTAGCAAAAGGGATAAGTCAACTATAAAAAGTGTAAGTCGACTAATAGGAGGGATAAGTCGACTAATAAAAGTAATAGTCAGCAACAGAGTACATAACTTCTGAACAGACACCTAATCGACTAAGGCTATGATAAATCGACTAGTATAGGAGTATTAGTCGACTATAGTAAGTGCAAGTCGACTATACTACTAACAATCAACAAATAGAGAGTCAATAACTTTTCTGAATAGTCACCAAGTCGACTAAAGGACTATGGTAAGTCGACTAATAAGAGTATTAGTCGACTAAAAGAAGGGCAAGTCGACTAATATACCTGCCTGCGTGTATGATCAAGGCTTTATAACAATTTCCTAAAATACACAAAAATGGTAGATATTACACTCATTATCATTAAGATATGTTACCAAATACCATGACTGAAAATCACTTCACATAGTATAGTTCTCTGACCTCTTTCAATGATCCATCACCCTCAAAATCAACATGTATATTCATTCTAGAATTTATCACAGCTATATCAGTTATAAGGTTAAGTCCGGCCTATGGCTTATCAACACTAGTCCTAAGCTAACAACGACGATCTACCAACACATGAACTGATACTCATATATGCTCTTATCAACTAGATATGCAAAGTGTACAGTCACTGGTGTCATATGAAACGGTACATGATATCATACTAGTTCAATATGTTAGATGGTCAAATAAAATGATATAATTAAAATGTAAACAAGACAGTCATCAATAAATAAAGAAAACACAAGGGCGAACACTCATATACATACACAATAACCTACACATATATAATTATGTAATACACGTGCACTACACATTAATTTACACCACACACATAAATATATCTATGAACACTTAATTAATTAATGAGAGAGAGAGAGATACACTCACATAGGGAGCATGGTCACGGCCATGGAGGGGAGGTTCGCCGGCGGAGGACGCGGACTATCGGAGGAGATGGCCTGAACTGTTGTGGGTGCTGTCGGAGAGATCGCGGGCTGCCGGAGGGAGGAGATCGCGCTCTGATGGGTGATGGTGGCCGGCCAGGGCTGCTGGGGTTCTGGTGCGCTAGATCTGTGCGTAGGGCTGCTGTTGGTGGGCAGCGGCCTGCCAAGGGGTTCGGAGATGTCAAAGAGCGCCGGAGGAGGTGGGGGCTGCCGCAAAGCGGTCCGGGGGGGTCTCGACGGCAAGGAGGAAGCCATGGGGCTGCTGGGGGCTCACGGCAGGCTGGGGAGGTTGCTGCGCTGGGCTGTGCTATGCGCAGCCTGGGGAAGGAGCAGGCGCACCAGGGAAGGAGCAGGGGTTCTGTAGTGGAGAGGATGCCGCCGTGGCCAGGATGTGGAGGCACACAGGGGTGAATGATGGAGATGGCGTCACGGTGTCACCAGAGATTCCTGGGCTAGATGGGGATATGCACGGAATGGGGGATCTCAGCCTCGACGACGTGCCGTGGAGGATGGGGCGCGGCCTGGTTGTGCACTGCCAGGGCTGGCGCGCATAGGTGTTGGCGGCTGGATGTGTTGGGAGGAGATGATAATTAGATTAGGGATTAGGTTTAAGATTAAGAGTTAGGATTATATATAGGATGGGCTATTGGGTTTAATGGGTATTTGGTTTGTGGTTATAATAAGTATAGATTGGGTTTCGGGTAAGATTCATGGGTAAGGATAAATGATAATGGGTATGCTATTGGGTATGGATGGGGAGGAATAAGGATAAAAGGGAATAAGAAACAATGCTACTACTAATAATAAAACAAATAATAATATTAAATAATAACACTAATAGCAACAAGAATAATAATAATAATAATTACCACTAATAATACTAATTAGTATAATAATAATTTAGAAGCATAGTAGCAATATTAATTAATATTGATCATAAGAATAACAATTTAGAAATAATAGAACTAATACTTATTGCTAATAATAATTATGACCTATACATGTAACAAAATAAAATTATGAGGTACAACAATAATTTAATAAATAATAATAACCATAGTAATGGCAAAAAAAATTACTAGTTAGTAATTAAAATGCTAACAAGTCATAATGGTAAATATAAAATGTCAAATTACCATTTACTATCTCAAAAAAAATAATTTTGCATATTTAATAATAATAATCACAAGAAGAAGTAATAAATTAAGTTAATTGATAATCTTAATAAAATAATTGGTAAATCAAAATAAATATTTTAGGAAAATAAAAATACAGTATCTCTAATTAGGGATCTTACACAAACTCGTCCAGACCTCGAAGGAAATCACCATGATCGATAGCCACCTTGCTATTCCCCTCTGCAAGAACATCTTCCACTCAGAGCTCTGAGCTCGAGGTTTCTAGACTGTTCCCAAAGTAGGAGAAACAATCTCCATAAGCCTCACACAGATGTCCCTCTTAGCATGGTGAGCCCACCCAATGACAGCCTCCGAGCGAGGGACAGTTAGACTAGGTTCCCCAGCCGGAGGGATCGCCTCAGGATTCACCTTCCAGGGATACAAACTCCGTAAGGACTTCGACCTCGGAGGCGGGATCTCGTATTTGAAGGTCGGAGAGGGAGGCGTCGACTCCACTAGTTCGGTGGAGTCGAATTGGTTGGAGGATTCTGACCTCTCAGACACGGTGAAAGAAGATGCTCTCGCCGATCCGTCTACCATTGTCGGGTCAAAGCCTCCCTCCAATTCCGCCAATATTTCTCCAACTCATCCTCGTTGGAACCATAGTTGACCTGGCATCTCTTCTACAAAATGAGAGTCAAAAACAAAATCATACTCATCTCAAGAGTCTCTGACTGAGCAGACTCTAGAGCATCCTTCCTCTTCTCCGGCCTGCCCAAGCAGGACGCTTCCTTTTGTGGGCCTCAATCTCCAGACTGGTGTTCTGTGTAAGATGTTCCACCCCTTAGGCTAGACAGCACTCGATCCAGTGCCTCCTTCCTCAACAATGGGTGCAGTGATGGGGGGGCAGACTTTGCGTCATTCTAAGCTAATGCTGAAGGCCTTAGAATGGGGCATGGAGAGCCTATTCAGATCCAACAACCAACTCCAATTGCAAAGAGCGTAGTTGATCTGGAACAGCCTCCACACCCTCTCCTGACCTCCTCTGAGACCGATACACTCCTCTGCGAGATCGGTCCCTTGTTCCACGAGGTTGAAATGACACCACGACTTTTTATAGATGCAGCTTCCAAGGACCGGAGACCTGGATGACGGTATCACGCCATCTGTGCTCGATGTCCACTAGGTTGACGATCAACCTATCACAGCCACTTCAAGGGATGAAGAAGCGACCATGTTGGTTGGTCTTCCTTACAGAATAGATGGCGCAGAAGTCCTCATACCAACATGAGTTAGGAGAAAAAGAAACACTTGGGGCTTCGAAACTCAGAACTGTGCATCAAACCCCCACCGTCTACTGCGAGGGGGCAACTTAAAAGTGACACAAGATGTCATACGGATGAAGTTTGTTAAAGGGAGTCTCAACCCCAACGCCAAGATCTGAGGATAAAGATATACGCCGTCTGCAGGGGGCCACCGTGAAGTCTGTCTTAGCAGGGTACCACTCCATTTAGATGTTTGGTGATAGGAGGATGCCGTATTTCGCCAAGGAAGCATCGACTCCTTCTTACTATGGAGGATCAACGTCTTGGGATCAAAGTCCATGGCTTCTCTCGTTTGGACGTGCACTCTCTTTCCTTTCTCTTTAGGACCCTTCTTGCTCCTTCCCTTGCCTCCAGTGGCAACGAATTTTCCTCCTCCCGCTATTTGCTGAACTAAGATAGAGGATTTAGAGACAGAGATCAGAAGCAAAGGGAAATTGAAGAGGTACAAAACTCAGGGGAAATTTTAGGTTTGTGAAAAGAAACTCTCCCATAATTCCCCCTAATTTAAACACGACGTTGATGCCATCGCAATGATGGCCCTAAAAAAGTGCTCACCTTTCCACCTACGATGCTTAAATCTGCACCGTCACGTGAATCCCAACGCGTCGTGATAGACCCAAAATGACGACTACTTATTTGATGCGACGCTGATGGGCCCCACAATGGGACAACTTCCAGCTAGCACAGAACATTAAATGCACAAGAATAGAAAGAGACTCTCTGACTCCTCTTCCTTGTCTTGTAGCAACAACTAAAAAATTAGATCGGAGGATTAATCCATTTCCTCCTTCCCGATCAAAGACTTCGAGAAAGGAAAATGGAGGGGGCATCTGTAGTGATCAATTCTTAACCTCTGCGAGATCGCGACACCTGACAAATCTCAGAGATCACGGGATCAGCCTGATCCGATCACATCTAAAGGTTGCAAGAATCAGGCGGTTGTAACAACCAGATGCGCCAATCCAAACTACCTTGGCGACATTGAAAACCACTCCAACAAATTGCAATTAAGATGGTTCAAGTAGTTAGGATTCAGAGCTGGTTCAGATTCAAAGATCTTGGCCAACCCGATCCAGGTGAACAACCCTCACATATAAATACTTGTCTTTCTTCACAGGGGATAAAACTCTAGTGATTGTAATCGTAACTTTACTCTGCAGAATTCATTGTAAACCTGTGATATTATGGTGAATTCTCTCTCTCTCTCTCTCTCTCTCTCTCTCTCTCTCTCTCTCTCTCTCTTCGTGATTTTTTCCTTTCAGATTTTTCATGTGCAGTGTTTGTTTGTTTGCGAGTTGCCACACCCCGCAACCATAATACTCATAAAAAGTGGTACGTGACGAGAGCCAGTGACGTATTTTCAAAACAAATACGTTAAGCCTCAGTACATTTGTTTAAAAAAATAAGGTTTATCAATTATTCCAACTAGAAGAATTCAAATACATAATGTCACCAAAGGTTCCACTTATTACAGCATAATAAAACCATAGAAAATATAACCATAAAAAAGTCTCTCACATATGAGAATAAAAAATCCGCCTACTGGAGATCAGTAAGGTGCTCGGAGTACTCCTGATCCTGTAGAGTTCCTGAATCAGAACCTGAGCAAACAAACTCAGGGTCGTCAATAGCGACCTAAGCAAGTGATAAAAAAGGGATGGAAGAAAACATACAAAATATAACAACACATGCATTATCAAGTATCGTTATCATGCTAATATCTTAACATATAAGAACTATAATAAAGCACAGTGATATACACTATATAACCATTTATTAATACAATCTATCATGTGTAGAGTCATGTTGTCAAGATGTTGGTGCATGTTTATTCTTATTGTCTAGTTATTTGAAACTGATAGTTGGAGACGAGAATCTGTGTATTAGGTGGGTCCTGTACATACCCGAAACCACGGCCCAGATGCCTGGCGCTGAACCAAGCCCTACCGCTAGGTAGTCAGTAGCAGTAAACAGTACACACAGTATCACTGTGGAACAACAGAGTAATGTAACAATAATAGATGGGATGTCAGTCATCCCCAGAACCCTGCAGTGGAACCGTATTTCAGCTGCGCAATCTGTATCCTAAGTCCACCCAAAATACCGATATCGTCTCCTTTATCAATTTTCCCATCCGATGTAAGTTACCTAATAATCATGTCATATAAATCACTAGGCATGAACAATAACAGTAGTGATGATAGTGTAACAGTAGAATAATATACATTTCCCAGTGACTTTGATAACATAATCCATCACAGTGTCATTATGATTCAGTACAATAGTATCTTGTGATTCAGATCAATAATAATAAACTAATATCTCACCATTTACAATTTAAACAATTTTCTAGTTACGAAAAATTCAGCAATCACTTTAATAATTTATCATTTAATAATAGAAATAAACAGACATTTCATTATAAACAAAAATAATACTTATAAAGTGAGTAAAAGAACACTCACCTAGCCTTATCACGCGTCCAATTATCAATTTGAAGAATTTACATTAAATACATTCGAATTTTTCATAAGATATCAAATTTTACATATATCGAATTTTACATAAGATATCATATTGGATGTTATTCAGTATTTTAAATTAAATATGAATAGTTCAGCTCTTAAAACAAGCTTGTATGATGATGTATTGAGTTTATAGGATTAATCAGATTTTATTTAGTGATTTTTGTGGGGTTTAAATGGTTAAAGACATGAAAATTTCTTAACGGGTCTGAATGTTGAAATAGCGGGTTTCAACTTAGAAGGTAGTAGTTCAATTCAATATGACATGTAAATACTCTCAAAAAATTTCAGTAGGTTCTAGGGGTTATCTATATATTTATCTCTATTTTTACTTATTTTTTTCAAATTTTTATCTAGCCAATAAAATTGTTTTCTATTAAGTTAACGGGTATGTTTTGTATTTGGGTCGGGTTAAAATAGATTAGAACCCACAATATTTGGGCTAGACTGGAATTTGGCTTTCTGAAATTGGGCTTCAGAATATATACATATATATACTTTTTTTTTGTTTTCTGGCTTGGCCCAATGACCAGGCCCAGATTAATTTTTTTAATTCATGTGTGGCCTAGGCCAGTCCCGGCCATTGGCCTGGCCCAAATAAGCCAGGCCCGAGTGCCATCTACGCCCGGGTCGGTAACCCAAATTTCTTTCCTTTTCTCTGGTTCGGCCCAATGGCGGCCCAGGCCACTGGGCCGGCCTGTGCCACCGGTGCGAGTCTACACCCGCTGTATAGACCCAAGCAGACAGCTCTCGACCTTTGGCCGAGAGCAGCTCTGTATTATTTTTTAATTATTATTATTATTATATTTTGACATTAATGTTAGCCCAAAGGCCTATCACTCTAGTTTTGATGATGATTAACTCATGTAGTTATAGTACTAATGATCTTGTGTTTATTTAGTTTCAGATTTGTGATCAAGATCTTAATAGGTGTTTAGCTTTATCAAAGGATTTCAAGTCAAGTTTTGGAGCTAGCACGTGTTGATTCATGAGCTTGTGCATCAAGACCACATCAAGTCTCAAGAGGAGTCTAACTCATTGGATCATGGTTTAGACCAAGTCAAGAAGATGAGAAGATTTTCAAGTGAAGACCTTCAAGAGAAGACTTGTGTCTAGGTTTACTTTTTTAGTAAGATTTTATTTTTAGATAAAATGTAAATGATAGAATTAGATGGTGGATTGCTCAAGTATCATATACACTCACACACAATATTTATATGAGTTTCATAAAAGATTTTTAGTTCTAGAAAAATACCGGTTTGGTTTTTGAAATTCAAATATACATGTTTTTACCAAAACCATTTTAGTGCTTAATGTCAAAACATAGATATTTCATCATATGTGTGTAGTGGATCATATGCATACACACTAAGCATTAAAAGTGTTTAGAATATCTTGCTTTTGTATTTGGAGAAGTTTTGAAAAAATCAATTTGGAAAAATACGGATTTGTTTTAAGCCAAAATTTCTAAGTCACAAAAGTAGTTCAAAATGTTTGTAACATGTTTTGATTTTTACTCAAACATGTTTGTATATCAAAGTATATTACTGAACTTATTTTGGTAGATTTTTAGAGAATTTATGGGATTTTATTAAAGGTAAAAAGACAAGTTTTTAAATCCCCAAATAGCTGTTTTTGGCCTTCTGCCGATCGACCATACGGTCAACCGAGCCAGGGGTCGGTCGACCAGGCGGTCGACCGACGTGCACAAAACGTGCACGGCCAGAGCCGGTCGACCGCCAGAGAGTGTCTACTCTCTGGAAATGGCCCGGTCGACCGGGCGGTCGACCACTGGGCCATTGCCCAGTTGGTGGTCGACCGGCCGGTCGATCGACCTTCCCAACGGTCGAAAATCGACCGGTGGCGGTCGACCGACAGTAGTGCAGACTGTTGATTTGGACCCAATCGGCTATATTTTGGAGCCTATATATATGGGTTCCTTTGGGCTGTTTTCTACAAGATTTTAAGTGAGTTTTTGAGATAGTTTTTCCTACACTTCTAAGTGTTTATCTCCAGTTGTTTTAGAGTCAAATACTTCCATTCAAAAGGAGGGTTTATCAAGAGGTTTTCAAAAGTGATTTCTTGTGTTTTCCACCACCAAATCAATCCAAGTTTTTCTCACACACTTGAGTTTTCCATTGCTAAATTCATCTTATAGAAGAGTTGTTGTGAGATTGTTTTTGGTGATCAAAGTGTTGTGATCACCAAAGACTCATTCTTTGTATTTGAGGAGGCGGACTTGCGGGCTCGCGTTGTTTCGGGTTCTAGTGAGAACTCGGTGTAGAGGTACGGCCTCGGCAAGCTAGTGTGCTTGTGGTGTGTTTGTTCTTTCGGGAGCAAGTGAGGGGACTAGTGAGTCTAAGAGTTCTAGTGTGAACTCCTTGTAGGTGTTGCGGCACTGAGTGATCCGGTGGGATCGTTTTTAGTGAAAATCCTTCATAGTGTTGAAGGCGAGGACGTAGAGAAAGAGTGCTCGAACCTCGAAATAGATCTCCCGTGTTTACGATTGTTCTCTCTTTATCTCTCACTTGTCTTTATATCTTGCATGCACTTATTGTCATATTCATTACTTGCTTGATATATTCTTGTGCTTATATTGATATATGATTGAGGATTGTTTGCTCACACTTGTATTCAACCAAGAGAGCCAAAGCGGCACCTCAACTCTTATCTAGAGGAATCTTGAGGAGATAGTCCAGAGCCCTTCACGGGGAATCGGCTACACTCTTAGGTTATACTTGGTGTGTTATACTTAAGAATTTTAGTTTACATAATGTGTTTTAATTCCGCATTAATTCATCATTAGATTAGCTAGTCACATATTCACCCCCCTCTAGGTGATTTCAAATGAAATTTCTCTTTTTTTTCCATAAACTTGAAATTTCTCTCTTTTTTTTTAATTCTACTTTAATGGTGTATTGATAGATTAGCCTATGTATTTAATTTAGACCATTGGGGTTACGTTCTAAAATTTTCTTTTTGGAAGGAAAATTTTTAATATGCAAATTATTTGATTCAAACTAATTCTTTTTCTTTTTAATATTCTGGAATTTCTTTTTTTAAGTTTTCTATAATTTAATTAGGGTAATAATCTATTACTTTTATATATTATATTTAGATAAAGATGTGGGTTTTTTTTTTGAAAAAAAGATTCATGAAAATAATCCTAAGCATGTTAATTTCAATTTAATTGAATTTTTTAATTCCTACAATTTAATTTTATTTATATTTTTTTTTGGATGAGATCTAAAATTCATGACAAGAAGAAATTAAACATGGTATATCATTAATTTATAATTCATACAAATTTATCTAGATCTTAGGGGAGATTTAAGTTTCATAAAGAAATTTTAATCATGTTATATCATCAAATTCTTGTTATTGCAATTTAATTTTTATCTAGATCTTTAGATAAAAAAAAAAAGATGAAAAATTCATTGGAAGATAACTCTAATCATCACACTTTAAAAGAGATTTTTATTTCACAAAAAAATTTGATTTTTTACTTGCTTGGATTGATTCCCTAAACCTACTCCTCAATCTCCACGCCTCAGACACGTTCGTTCATCACGATTGATTCCAAGGAGAGAGGTGAAGAGAGGATGAAGAATATTGGTTTGGATTTCTTTCTGACTGTTTTCTTTTTTTTTTTTCCTTTTTAAAAGAAGCAGGAGAAGAGGGTTACGTTTATATAATAGGATAAAATCTTTTAGGTTAGAATTTTTAGCAATTGATTTGTTAAGATAAGAATTCAGATGTTAAGATAAAGATCCCTAAAGAAATTTGAAATATAAATTTTACTTTAGTTTGTTTAAATAATTTAGATCTCCTACCTAACCACACGCCAATGTGACATTATGGTTTAGGTATTAGGATTTGGTAAAAAGAACATGAGTTCAAAACTTGGCATAAACAAATATATATATATATATATATATATATATATATATATATATATATATATATATATATATATATATATATATATATATATTATATTTTTTTTGGTTTCTTTATTTATTTATTTTATTTTATTTAGGGTATTACATAACAAGAGCACTAAAACTTTCAAGTTGAAGTGAGAGTTAAGATATTTAAAATTTTAATATATTAAATATCCATCAATGATAACAAGATCAATTACACATCAGTTACACAAATTTGGCAATTCTCAGAAAGAGATATTTGAATATAATATGCATTACCTGCTGCAGTTGCTCCTGTGGAACATGAACATCCTCAATTTCCCGAAGAGCAAAGAAGACACACTTCCAGTGCTAGAAATGATTCAGCCGATTCACTGTTTACATTGTATTGCAGTGAACCTAAATCTTGTTTTTATGTAAGTCCTCTCCTTATACTTATTGCTGAAGTTTCTTGCTTGATTCTTCCTTTTCGTGCTTGTTATGTCTCCCAGCAAAAATATCATGGTAACCTAAAAAGTTAAAGAATTAAATTTATGTTATCTTAATGCCAGTTACATTTATTTTAGCCTATTGTATACTTGAACCATTCATACTTCTTATGAGTTGCTTTTGCAACAAAAATTTTAATAATATATTTATAAAAATTGCATGAGTAAAAGGTATAAACATAGGAAACTTAGTAAAAATAAACCGTGTACATGTCAGTTGTAAGCACCAACTAAATCAGAACTTATGTGATTTAAGCCATGAACATATTACTTGGCAGTCTTCTTAAAGAGTTCATAGTTTGATGACAAACGGGGATCGATATACGGCAAGGAAAGAGTTATTCAGATTAATGAATAAAAAAAAACAATAATCATTCTAACACTATAGTTGCTAAATATCAATATGATGTGATCAAATCTTAATAAATCTGAAACATAGCCCACCTAATTAATTTGGAGATGAGCATGTTTAGTCATTGTTACATAAATAAAAACATCCAAGTGTTGGGGAAATTTTTACAAATATTTTCTAAATACCACATTTTGGAGGATAAAAGAAATTGGATAAAGTTCTTATAATGAGAGTGTAGTTCCAAATCTTGACTCTGAGAAGGCAATTGTAGTAAATACAAAGCTAACCAGAATAATTGTTTTCCCATTCTCTATCTAACTTAGCTCTTGACATACAGTTCAGGTTTCAAATATGCTGTTAAAGTATATGGTTTCCATAAATATCATTGACACCAATCATGTCATAATAGGATAACTCAGATGTAGATCAAGTATTTCCATTCAATGTCAATCAGCACATGTAGGGTTTTGGCGCAAATGTTTGGGATTATCTAAATGCTCATGAAATGTAAGTTAAATCAAGTATAAAAAGCTAATTAAACACTTCCATTATGTCTTTCAATATTTCAGAATACCAACACCTTGAGTTACCAAGAGAGCCTGCAGCGGTTCGTCAAGGATGCTGGTCCTTTAGCCAAGCTGATCGCGGAAAGAAAGTACCTCGAGTATTCCAGAAGAGTGCAGGCCCAGTCTCTTTGGAGACCATCCCCCTTTGGCAGCCAAAGTCAAATCGGCAGTCAGCCCTTACATTTTGGATCTTCAAACTCATTAGTATCCAATAATTACGGGCCAAGTTCTGCAAGTGTTAGCACAACTAATTGTTCTGCTGTCGATGATCATCATGTTTCTGACAAATTTGAATATCAAGCATGTAAGCTGCAGACGGATGAGCTGTTGACGCTATTCTCTCTCATAGGGACACCAGAGTTCTTGCAGAGAAGCTTGGCATCAAGCTCAAAACAAGACCTTGATTCTAAACGGGGATTCAGTCCATTTCCTCATGGAGGAATGGGTGCAACTCAAAGTGGTGTCGACTCAATGAAGCAGATTGATCAGCATTCCAACTTTAAGCCGGAAGTGCCCAACTCTCGATCCATCAATGAGGTATCAATCTGGCAACCACGACTCACTGGTTCAAAGCCTTGGAAAGAGAGAGAGCTTACAGGACCAGAAGAAAAAGAGGCTTCACCTTCAGCTGGTGCAGGTTACTATCAGACCAATAGCTATAGCTTCCCACCAAAACCTACTTATTTTAATATGTTTCATGGCAAAAAGTAGAATTTGGACTCCTACTTATTTTGAGCTTTTAAGTACCAATCAACCTTTACATATGCAACAAGAGGTGTTTCTCCTGTTAAATGATTTGCATCCCTTCGCCAACTTGCTATACTTCTAAATAATATCAGCAAATTGTTTATATTTGAAACCTTAAAAAGGCAATACTGTTTGGAGATTCTGGTTGAGGTTGGCATCTCAGCAAATTGTTTATATTTGAAATAGATTAGCTCATTTGCTTTATTTTTGATTAAATTTCGCAGTTGTATGCATTCAGAAACCTTACATTATATATGCAAATGACAGAACTATCTACAGAATGCAACGATCTCCAAAAGCAAATTGTTTAGAGTGAAGTTCTTGAGAACTCACCAAGTCGTGATGAGGAATAATTGTCCCGGAGCATTCTGTTCCACTGCCAATAACTTGGCTTCGTGAACCCATTGACAAGGATCTCGTCATTACCACCACCCTGGTTCAGCCACCACTCTATGACAGAGTGGATATTATCAGGTGCTCCAATCGGAAAACTGAGAAGGTTGTGGTGCTAAACGTCTGCGACTGGCGGGCACTAGAGGAGGAGATGCGGACTGTCTCAGTTGCAGCACCACACAACAGACAAGAAGTGTTGATGCCGGGGATGGTACGAGCCAGCCTACCGTCTGTCACCAGAGCATCGTTGACACTCCTCCAAATGAAGTGCAGAATTCGGGTTGGGCTCTATTCAGTGCACATAGTTCCTTGAACATGGTTGTTATGAATTCAGGGGCCGCCCCCATGACCAGATCGACTGGGTAAGGAAACGTGAAGATATTCTAAAGTAGATAAAATGTTAACAAATAATATAACGTGGTTCCATCGATCAAACAGATCGTGTGTATGTCCAAAGAGAATGGATGAGAAACTTTATTAAAATTTTAAGGGAGTACAATAAGAATTACTTACACCTCACGATGAGAAGATTGCAGGCTATTGATGGTCGCCAAGAATAGCGAACCCTTGTGACAAACTTCTCTCACGAATCTCTCACCTAGATGAATTACAACCTTAGGAATTGCTAATTCATTTGGATTCTCTTAGAATACATTGAAGGCCACTCCTAAAGGGTTATTTATAGACCATAAAACTCTCATAATACTAAACAAACTCCATCAATCAGAATAAAGGAAATTTGAATCCAACTCGAACTCAAAACAAATCAAGAAAAGAAAACTATCAGATTCGACATTAATCAACCTTTACGACGTATTCACATCATAATCCTAACAATTGTTGATATGTCTAATGAATAAACCAAATCATAAGCTTAGACCATTTTCTCAAATCAATTAGCCACCCTATGAAATCTCTAACCACCCTAAGAGTCATCAATAGCCACTCTATGAAGATCATAACCACCCTATAAAGATCTTAGCGACTCTATAAAGATTATAACCACCCTATGAAGATCTTATCCACCCTATGAAGATCATAACCACCCTATGATTTTGATGTATGTGTAGGGTGAAGTGATGAAGGGGTTTAGAAGTTTTGCCTATAAATAGGCATCACATTGCATGAGATTTGTTGGCAAGACAAAGAGCAAGGAAGTGAAAAGAGAGAGTTGCTAAATATTGTATTATCCTCTCTTTTCTCTTGCCATTTATTTTCCTTTTGTTAAGCTCTAGTGAGTTGGGTTTTATTGGGCTTAGGTGAGTGAGATTTGAGTTGTAATCTCTTGTATTCTCCTCTTTTGATTAGTGGATTTCTCTTACTGTCTTCTCCCGTGGATGTAGGTCACATTGACTGAACCACGTTAAATACTGGTATGTTGTTCTCTTTATTTCTATTAGCTTATATTGCTATTTGTCTCTCTTTATACTTGACATCTCTTGCATTAGAAGCCCACTGCTACAACAAACTGGTATCAGAGCTAGTGTTATCTTCTTGTGGGTTTTGAGATGGCTTCGGTAAAGTACAAAGTGGAGATATCCGACGGGAGAAATAGCTTCAGTTTGTGGAGAGTCAAAATGCGAGCTCTCTTGATACAACAAGGTTTGTCAGTAAGGACAAGTTGCCGGAATTCATGTCCGAGGACGAAAAGGAAGAACTTGAGATGAAGGCGCATAGTGCCATACAACTTTGTCTAGCCGATGAAGTTTTGCGGGGGTTGCCGATGAAGATACCGCCGCCGGTTTGTGGCTCAAATTAGAGAGGTTGTATATGATAAAGTCCCTGACCAACAAGCTCTACTTGAAGCAGTGTCTCTTTACTCTTCGCATGAAGGAAGGTACGCCAATTAAAGACCACTTAGATGAGCTCAATAAAATTCTCATAGATTTAAAAAATATTGATGTTAGAATAGATGACGAAGATCAAGCTCTAATCTTATTATCCTCATTACCTCCTTCCTTTGAAAATTTTGTTAATAGTATGCTCTATGGTAGAAATACACTTTCTTTAGAAGATGTCAAATCAGCCTTACATTCTAAGGAATTAAGATAAAAAGTGTCAATTGTAGAAAGTGAGGATCAAGCTGAAGGCTTGTTCGTCCGTGATCGTACAGAGAAGGGTCGAGAAAAATTTAGATCTAAATCTAGGTTAAGAAAAAATATTGAGTGTCACTATTGTCATAAGTTTGGATACTATAAAAGGGATTGTTTTAAGCTCAAAAAAAAATGTAAGGATAAAATCTAAATATGAGAAATCTTCGGTTGTTAGTGTTGCAAAAGAAACCTCCATATCACATGAGGTTCTTTCAGTTACCGTCTTTGATGCCCGTTCACGAGATGAGTGGGTTCTTGATTCAGGTTGTTCTTATCACATATGTCCCCATAAGGACTGCTTTGCAACCTACCAGCCAATTGATGGTGGTAATGTCTTAATGGGAAATAATATGCCCTGCAAGATAATTGGTATTGGGTCAATTAAGATTAGAATGCATGACGGTATTATTAGAATGTTGAGTAATGTTCGGCATGTGCTGGATTTAAAGAAAAATTTAATTTCTTTAAGCACCCTTGACTCCAACGGCTATACGTTTTCAGCTGAAGATGGAGTTTTGAGAGTTAGCAAAGGCTCTTTTGTTGTGATGAAAGGAAAGAAGGTGGATACCCTTTATATCCCTCAAGGTAGCACGGTGATAGGTGATGCCGCTGTGTCAATGTCAGAAGACCCAGACTTAGATACCACTCATTTGTGGCATATGCGATTAGGGCATATGAGTGAGAGAGGACTACATGTGTTGAGTAAACAAGATTTGCTTTGTAGCCAGAAAATAGGAAAGCTTAACTTTTGTGAACATTGTGTTTTTAGCAAGCAGCATAGAGTTTCTTGTGGTACAGGTATTCACAGGACTAAAGACACCTTAGATTACATCCATTCAGATGTTTGGGGTCCCTCTCAGGTTCCATCAAAAGGTGGAGCTAGTTATCTTCTGACTTTAATTAATGATTATTTCAGAAAAGTTTGGGTGTATCCTCTCAAGTATAAGAGCGATGTGTTTGCTACCTTCAAGAGTGAAAGGTTATGATCGAAAAGCAAACAGGAAAGAAGGTGAAGCGCCTCAGGACCCACAATGGAATCCATGGAGTTTGACCAATTCTGCAAAAATGAAGGAATTTTACGGCATCATACAATTCAGTACACACCACAACAGAATGAAGTTGTAGAAAGGATGAACATGACACTGTTGGAGAAAGCTCGGTGTATGCTCTCTAATGCCGGTTTGTCAAAATACTTTTAGGCCGAGGCAGTAAATACAACTTGCTATTTGGTAAATCAGTCTCCCTCTACAGCTACTGATTTTAAGACTCCTGAAGAGGTATAGTCCGGTACCCCTGCTAATTACTCTCATTTACGAGTATTTGGTTGCCCTGCTTATTTTCATGTAAATGATGGTAAGGTTGAACCTAGGGCAAAGAAAGCTATATTCTTGATTATACTACTGGGGTGAAGGGATATAAGTTGTGGTATTCTGATCCTAAGTCACCTAAAGTTGTTATTAGCAGGGATGTTACTTTTGATGAAAATTACATACTTCAACTGAGAGAGGAGTCTGTTGTTGATATTACTAGTTCAGGAGAGGAAGCAAGCAAGTGGAGCTTAAGAGCAAAGTTACAGAAGGAGTGCAGGAGAACACTCGCGTTGAACCAGTCAATGATACTCAAGGTTCAACTTCAGGTGATGATACACTGCAAGAGCAACGGTACAGTATTGCCACCGGGAGAGAAAGAAGGCAGATTCATCCACCTAAGCGATACGCCTTTGCAGATATGATCGCCTATGCTCTAAGTGTGACAGAATCTATTGAGATTTCAAAGCCTTCCACCTACAATGAGGCTATCAGTTCTGATGAAGCTGCAGAATGGACTGTTGTTATGACTGAAGAGATGGAATCTCTTCACAAGAGCCAAACATGGGAGTTAGTGAAGCTGCCCAGGGGACAGAAAATTTGTACTGCAGATAGTCCAACAGATATGATGATAAAGCCCATACCTTCGCGCAAGTTCGAGTACTGTCTTGAATTGCTTGGTGTTCATAGTGGTAAAGGTTGAGCCCGTCGAGGCTAGAGAAGACAGCAAGAACCCAAAGGACACTTGATACAGTTCAAGTTAAGGTGGAGAGATTTGTTATTCATTCAAGATAAGGTGAAGATTTGTTGATATGTCTTTAATGAATAAACCAAATCATAATCTTAGACCCTTTTCTTAAAATCAATTAGCCACCCTATGAAATCTCTAACCACCCTAAAAGTCATCAATAGCCACCCTATGAAGATCTTAGCTACCTTATAAAGATTATAGCCACCTATGAAGATCTTAGCCACCCTATGAAGATCATAGCCACCCTATGATTTTGATGTATGTGTAGGGTGAAGTGATGAAGGGGTTTAGAAGTTTTGCCTATAAATAGGCATCACTTTGCATGGGATTTGTTGGTAAGGCAAAGAGCAAGGAAGTGAGAAGAGAGAGTTGCTAAATATTGTATTGTCCTCTCCTTTCTCTTATCATTTATCTTTCTTTTATTAAGCTCTAGTGAATTGGGTTTCATTGGGCTTGGGTGAGTGAGATTTGAGTTGTAATCTTTTGTATTCTCCCCTTTTGATTAGTGGATTCCTCTTGTTGTCTTCTCCCATGGACGTAGGTCACATTGACCGAACCACGTTAAATACTGATGTGTTATTCTCTTTATTTCTATTAACTTATATTGCTATCTGTCTCTCTTTATACTTGTCATCTCTTGCATTAGAAGCCCACTGCTACAATAACAATCTCCCCCCTTGACTTGAATATGTTCAAGTCCGAGAATAGCCACTATGCTCCATGTGCTCGCATCCACGCACAATTGAACAAATTTGACTTCATCTCCATCTCACTCCCTCTTCTCCATAACCCTCTCATGGGGTTCACAAGTTGATTAGATCGAATAAGTTCAGGCTCAACCTGAACTTTATCACCCAACGATCTCCTTCATTCACACAAGATTTAAGAAAATTTACTCCACCATAGGAGTAATGATTTAAAATACCTTGTTGCGCGTCTAGTCCCAATCTCTCTTCATGATATAACTGAACATCTGAGCTCGAATCCATCATAATCTCTGATTGTTTCACAGCTGCCGCTTTTGAAGTTGAGAATAACAGCAATCCACCAACTGTAACTTTTGCATTTTGCAACATACACACATTGCCAACACGTTCGGCCTAAAACTTCACATGAGCCTCTTTGGAGACTTCTATAAGATCACCTTCAGAACTGAAACTGAACCCTTCCCCTTGTAGGGCTCCAAGAGAGATGAGATTATACTTGATTAGGGAACATGACGAACGCCTTGAAGAATAGCGATGCATCTATCATGAGACTGAAACTGAATTGTTCCTCCTCCAAACACCTTGCATGTAGCAGAATTCCCCATGAAAACTTCTCCCCTTGAACCGAAATGTATGAAGAGAACATTCTCCTATTGGAACTGATGTGCTATGAACATGTGGGTCAATAATCCATCTATCTTTGTTACCAACTGATTTGTCCGTAATAGATAAAACGCCGCACTATTTTTCATCTTCTCCAATCAGTTCAGTGACTTTAGCATTTTGTTGTTTCTTCTTTTGAAGCCAACAATCAGCTCTAGTGTGCCCCTTCTTATGACAATAGTTGCATGTCAAATTCTATATTTTGAATTGTAAGTACACCTAGAGGGAGGCTGAATAGGTGTACGACTAATCTAATGAACAAAATGCGGAAAGTAAAACTAAATTGCAACACACTTAATGTAACCAACGAGTGTAGCCGAATTCCCAGTGAAGGGCTCTGGACTAACTCCTCTTGTTTCCTCTGAATAAGAGTTGAGGTACTATATGAAGCTCTCGTGGTTAAACACAAGTAAGGCACACACAAACAACACAAGCATATATATGATATGACAATAAGATGCAATGCTCAAAGTAATAGAGAGAGTTAGAGAAAGTGGATCAAACGCAAACACCGAGATATGTTTCGAGGTTCGAGCACATAGCTCTACGTCCCCGCCTTCACACAGAAGGATTTTCACTAACTTGTCCACATAGGACTCCCACACAGGGAACCTCCACTGAGGATTTGGGCAATACAATCGGGAGTACACAACTCCTCTCTCAATTACAAACACAACCTCTACACTTAGAGGTAAGGCACAAAGCCAACACAAATCAACCTCACAAAGAGGGATGGACACAAAGCCAACCAATCAATCTCTCACTAGAGGGATAGGGACAAAGCCACCACTCCAAAAATCAACCTCTACATAAGAGGGATAACACAAAATAGGAGGGTTTTACAACTTGGTGATTAAAAAACCATAAACCAATCTCTTTCTCACAAAACAAAGATCCTATAGAGAGGATAGAATGATAAGCTCAAGTGTGAGAAAACAAAGTGTTTTCATCAAAGAAAATCACTTGGGAAAATTTTCAAATAGATATAGAATTTTTAGACCAAAACCAATTCCCAAAATACTATTTTCTTTGAATTTTCAAACACTTTAAAAACAAATAGAGATTAAGAATTTTGAACCCAAAACTTTTTGCTGAAAAACACTTAAAGAGTATGAAAATTTTCTCTCTAGAAATCTTAGCCAAAACAGCCAAGAGATGGGGTATAAATAGGCCCCAAACAAATCTGCCCGTTGGCTAGCAGAAAGGTCAAAATTGACCTTCTGGTCGATCGGCCGGTCGACCGGCCAACGGTCAAAAAAGTGACCATTGAGCCTGCCGGTCGACCGCCGGTCGACCGCGCCCAGAACCAGAGAGCAACGGCTCTCTGGCCGGTCGACCGCCCGGTCGACCGGGACAACCCGAGAGTGGGTTGCCTTCAGTCGGTCGATCGCTCGGTCGACTGGCCCAAGGGGCTGGCCTGCGTGCACGTCCTTGTGCACGTCGGTTGACCGGTCCGGTCGACCGACTCTGGGTCCGGTCGACCGGCCCGGTCGACCGGCAGAGCCTGACAAGGCTGGTTAAGGGATTTAAAAGTTGGGTTTTTAATTATCAAATAAATCCCATAAAATCTTTAAAAATTCACAAAAATAAGTTCTTATATTCTCTTTGAAATACAAACTTGTTTGAGTAAAAATCAAATCAAGTTACAAACATTTTGAACTCTTTTTGTGTTATGAAAATTTTACCGAAAACCAAATTCCGTATTTTCTAAAACTAGAATTTTTGAAATGGAAAACGTTTTGTCCAAAACTCATCCAAATACAAAAACATGATATAGAAACAACATTTAAGCATGTAGTATATGGATAGAATCCAATATACATGAAACATATATATATCACTGTTTTTGACTTAAAAATCCAAAAATACGTTTTGTTAAAATACCAAAACTCCAAACTCATGAAATAGACTATCAAACTAAGTTTGTTTAAATAGTTGAAGTATACATGTATATAGAAAAATTCTAATATACATTAAACCATGTAAACTTGTTGATTCTATCTATTCATGAAAATCAAGATCGGTTAAACCAAAAACCGAAAACCAAAACATGAAACTTAAACAAGTGTGTGTGTTGTGAACTTGAGCATATCACACTATCTAATCTTTAACAAATGGATCTAAACAATAAACTAAACAATATACCGAAGTCTTCTTGTAGAGTATCGTCTCCAAGTCGACTCGATCCAAACGTGATACACTGAGCTTGACTCCAACGAGTGCTAGATATGAACTTTAACGCTCGGGCTCTTGAATCACCATGTGAAAGCTCCAAAATACCTTTGTTGAAGTTAATCACCTACTATATCTTGGTTAAGTATCTGAAACTAAATATCACAAGATTATTAGTAAACTATAACTACATGAGTTAATCATCATCAAAACTAGAGTGGAAGGCCTCTGGGCCAACAATCTCCCCCTTTTTGATGATGACAAAACTCATGGAGTTATATATGCATGGATTAAAGTTAAGCTTCAAAGAAGCTCCCTCTTAACTCATGCATAATAATAAACAATAAATATATGCAATGAATACTAAACATGAATATGCATCAACATGCATAAAACAATGAAATGAACATGCTCTTGATACCAAACTTTTAAAATAAATTCTTTTTCCTTTTTAAAATAAACATGTTCTTAATTAATTGCTCTTGATACCAATAAACATTTCAATGTGAAAACTTTATCAATAAAAGCAACATAAAAACTCTTGATACCAATCAATAAAAAAATTCTTGATGCCAATTGGAAGATAAACAATAAAAGCTTTTGATACCAACAATAAAAAATATCAATATGAAACAACTTTGATATAAACTTACAAATAAACAATAAACATGCATATTAAACAATAAACATGCATATTAAACTCAAATATTTCTCTCCCTTTTATCAACCATCAACAAAGGGGTCAAAAAAATAATAAAACAATGTTCTCCCCTTTTTGTCTTAAACAAAAAAAATATCAATAAGGGGTGAAATCAAAACAAAACATTATGATACCAATTGAAAAAAATATCAATTTCGTGCATCATGATATCAATTGAAAATAAATAAAACATACCAATTGAAGTTACATAAAACAAATATTTTTAATATAAATTTAAATACCAATTGTACGTAAATAAATCATTTTGAAGAATTTAACCAAAAATTTTGATATCAATTAAAAAATATATAAATAATCTTGATATCAATCGTAAAGATTAGTACCAATTAAAAGTAATTTTCATTAGGAGCATATGATACCAACAATAATCAATATTTTTTTTATAATCATATTTCAACATAGAGTAAGGGAGTAGAATACCAAAGGTAAGCAAAACTAATTGAAAAGTAAAATATAAATTTTCTCCCCCTTTATGAAATACCAAATAAAATAATGCTTAAGCTTGTATAAGATACCAATTGAAACATAATCAATTGAAATATAATAGTCATTAAAGAAATCAAGTTTAGCATAACTAAAATTTGTTTTCAAAGATATAGAGATATAGTAAGCACAAATAAAGCATATATATATATATATATATATATATATATATATATATATATATATATATATATATATATATATATATATATATATATATATATATATATATATATGTATGTATGAAAAATTGAATACCAATCGAAATTGATACTATTTGAAGTGTAAGCATACATATATAAAAACATATATGAGTATACAAAAGAATGTCAATAGTGATACCAATTGAAAAGATCCAATGATACCAATTAAAAACACAATAAGATCAAGTGTATAACTCATACTTCCTACCACCCATTTCATGCACATGTTTAAAATGGATTTTTCAATAAGAAGCATATAAGGCATGGTCGCCCAACCAACCGCCCTTAAATGGAAAGGGTTTTCAAAAATAGGTTTGAAAATAGTTTAGCATAATTGAAAACTCTTCCAAAATGAAGAATACGAACTAGTTATAAGAAAAATTTATAAACTAGTACGAAATCCTTCAAGTAAGGAATAAAACAAAAATATATTTCATGAAAAACATCTAAAGCACATGATCACCAAACACTCAAAATCTATATAGCATAAATTGTACTCATGAAAATAAAATCATGAGAAAAACATCAAATAATATGAGTGTACAAGTTATGTGAAAAACATAATCATAAAAATAGTAAATTTAGCTCAATATAAAATTCCTTAAAAACATGAAAATCATCAAAATTAGAATTCTTCAAGGTATATGTATGTCATGTACAAACTAAAGTATACATACATATATAAACGAGTCCACAAAAGTATATGCATGAAGGCAAGTGGCTCAAGGATGTATATGTAATGCTAATAGTTTGACACAATGACATATACATGAAGCTAAACATATAAACATGAAAAACACGTACAATATGAAAATACAAGTCAAATGCATGAATCATCAAAACTAGACTATACTAGTACATCTAATGGGTACAAATGAGCATTCAAGTACAAACACATAATAATCTATTTGTGGCTCATTAGTTGTACAATAATATATCTAAGTTTTAATGAAAACTAACATCTAAACATGTAACCAAATAATGAAGCATAAAAATCAAAACAAATAACTCATAAACATACATATGATCATTATGTACGTGCAATGCATAGATCTAGGACATACACATTAGTTAAAACAAATGTGATAACACAAAGATATAAATTCATATTAAACATGGGTGTCTCAAATAACTAAACATGTATATCACTAATCTAAATATCATGGCATATAATATACTAATCATGAAACATCAAAACATGCTAAAAATTAATGTCATGAAAAGCATGTAAATGTAAATGACGAGTAAGAGATAGTTACCAAAATCATGAAGGCAACTCTCTATATCTCCAAAAGAAGGTGGTCCTCCCACCAAACTTCCCTTGAAAGTGATGCATCCAAATTGTCCTCATAAAGCTCGGAACGCATCCACCTCAAGGCACCATTACTCTCACGTCATGCGAGAGCCCACACCTACATTAAGTAAATTAGGGGTGGTCTTTGGTACCCACACTCTTTTGGGTCCATGGGGGTTAGCTCCTTTCCTAACCCAAACAAACTTTGTTACTAAATTTGAATCATGTATACGATCATAACAGAACTTAGAAAGGTGGCCCTTACGTCCACAATGTGTACAAGCGTACACATGAGCATACATCGTATTATAAATGTGCATGTGTATGCCGTGATTTGTGTGCATGCATAAGAGGAACTTGTTTCTTTCGAAACATAGATTCCAAACGTGTGTGTTTAATGGCACATTGGCTCAAAGTGGAGCCCAAACAATCAACACTCTTCTTAAGCATGATATATCATTTTCAATTATAGAAGAAGAGGTGCATGCAATAGGTGAGTTAGAATGTGAAGCTACACTAGCATGGCAAACATGAGAATCTAATCATTTTTCAAAGAAACATTTTCATTAGACATCAAATCCAATTCCTTTGAAATAGAAACAATTTTCATTTTTAAATATTCATTTTCTTTTACAACAAAATCAAGTTTTAAAGACAAGTTTTCATTTTTCTTCAAAATATCATTACAATCATTTATATTTTTTAAAATCTTGTTTTCATTTAGGGCAAGATTAAGTTGGGATTTAAGTGAGTCACGTTCACTTGAAATCTCATCCCTTTCTTGCAAAGCAATCTCAAATCTAGAAGATAAATTTTTTACTTTCTTCTTTTAAACCAAAATTATCCTTTTTCAAAAGTTTATATTTTGAAATCAAATTTTCACAATTTTTGGCAAGTTCATCATTCAAGGCTTGTGCATCCATACACTCATTGCAATATGAACTAGTACTAATATCTAGTTGAGTGTCCTAGTGTACCTCAAGGGAGTCATTCCCTTGGACCATGTAGCATCGTTGTTCGGATTCTCCACTAGATTCCTTCTCCATTTGGATTGGCAATTAAAGCTCGGAGTAGGTCAACGTGTTCCACACTGCAAAGGCGGAATCACAGTTAGAAACAATCATAAGATATTCTTTGTTTAGTGTACTTCTAAGTGCCTCAAGGGCTTGTGCATTAGCCTCTATATGCTTGCTATTACCAAGATAGGATTTCTTGGTAGCGGTAAGGAAAACATGCAAGCCTAGGGTTTTTAGATACATGGACATCCTAAATTTTCACATGTCAATGTTGGAGACATCAAACATGGGAGGTGACAAGCAATGCATGAGTGTATGTAAACAATATAAATGTGCAAATGCAAATGATAGATTAGCAAAATCAAGATCACACTCCTAGGTAGTTAAACCTAATATCAGGAGCGTAGGCTCTGATGCCAATTGTAAGTACACCTAGAGGGGGGTGAATAGGTGTACGGCTAATCTAATGAACAAAGTGCAGAAATTAAAACTAAATTGCAACACACTTAATGTAACCAACGAGTGTAGCCGAATTCCTGGTAAAGGGCTTTGGACTAACTCCTCTTGATTCCTCTGAATAAGAGTTGAGGTGCTATATGAAGCTCTCGTGGTTAAACACAAGTGAGGCACACACAAACAACACAAGCATATATATGATATGACAATAAGATGTAATGCTCAAAGTAATAGAGAGAGTTAGAGAAAGTGGATCAAATGCAAACACCGAGATATGTTTCGAGGTTCGAGCACACAGCTCTACGTCCCCGCCTTCACACAGAAGGATTTCTACTAACTTGTCCACACAGGACTCCCACACATGGAACCTCCACTGAGGATTTGGGCAATACAATCGAGAGTACACAACTCATCTCTCAATTACAAACACAACCTCTACACTTAGAGGCAAGGCACAAAGCCACCACAAATCAACCTCACAAATGAGGGATGGGCACAAAGCCAACCAATCAACCTCTCACTAGAGGAATAGGGCACAAAGCCACCACTCTAAAAATCAACCTCTACACAAGAGGGATAACACAAAGTATGAGGGTTTACAACTTGGTGATCAAAAGATCACAAACTAATCTCTTTCTCACAAAAAAAAATCCTATAGAGATGATAGAATGATAAGCTCAAGTGTGAGAAAACAAAGTATTTTGATCAAAGAAAATCACTTGGGAAAAACTCCAATAGATATAGAATTTTTAGATCAAAAACCAATTCCCAAAAGACTATTTTCTTTGAATTTTCTAACACTTTAAAAACAAATAGAGATTAAGAATTTTGAACCCAAAACTTTTTGCTGAAAAACACTTAAAGAGTATGAAAATTTTCTCTCTAGAAATCTTAACCAAAACAGCCAAGAGATGGGGTATAAATAGGCTCCAAACAAATCTGCCCGTTGGCTGGCAGAAAGGTTAAAATTGACCTTCCGGTCGACCGGCCGGTCGACCGTCTAACGGTAAAAAAGGGACCGTTGAGCCTGCCGGTCGACCGCCCGGTCGACCGCGCCCAGAACCAGAGAGCAACGGTCGACCGCTCGACCGGGACAACCCGAGAGTGGGTCGACTGGCTAACGGTCAAAAAAGTGACCGTTGAGCCTGCCGATCGACCGCCCAGTCGACCGCGCCCAAAACCAGAGAGCAACGGCTCTCCGCACGGTCGACCGGAACAACCCGAGAGTTGGTTGCCTTCAGTCGGTCGACCGGCCCAAGGGGTTGGCCTGCGTGCACGTCCTTGTGCACGTCAGTCGACCAGTCCGGTCGACCGACCCGGGGTCCGGTCGACCGCCAGAGCCTGGCAGGGCTGGTTAAGGGATTTAAAACTTGGGTTTTTAATTATCAGATAAATCTTATAAAATCTCTAAAAATCTACAAAATAAGTTCTTATATTCTCTTTAAAATACAAACTTGTTTGAGTAAAAATCAAATCAAGTTACAAATATTTTGAACTCTTTTTGTGTTATAGAAATTTTACCGAAAATCAAATTTCGTATTTTCCAAAACTAAGATTTTTGAAATGGAAAATCGTTTTGTTCAAAACTCATCCAAATACAAAAACATGATATAGAAACAACATTTAAGAATGTAGTATATGGATAGAATCCAATATACATGAAACATATATATATTACTGTTTTTGACTTAAAAATCCAAAAATACGTTTTGTTAAAATACCAAAACTCTAAACTCATGAAATAGACTATCAAACTAAGTTTGTTTAAATAGTTGAAGCATACATGTATATAGAAAAAATCTAATATACATTAAATCATGTAAACTTGTTGATTCTATCTATTCATGAAAACCAAGATCGGTTAAACCAAAAACCGAAAAGCAAAACATGAAACTTAAACAAGTGTGTGTGTGTGTTGTGAAATTGAGCATATCACACTATCTAATATTTAACAAATGGATCTAAATAATAAACTAAACAATGTACCGAAGTCTTCTTGTAGAGCGCCGTCTCCAAGTCGACTCGATCCAAACGTGATCTACCGAGCTTGACTCCAACGAGTGCTAGATATGAACTTTGACGTGCTCTTGAATCACCATGTGAAAGCTCAAAAACATCTTTGTTGAAGCTTATTACCTATTAATATCTTGGCTAAGATCTGAAACTAAATATCACAAGATTATTAGTAAACTACAACTACATGAGTTAATCATCATCAGAACTAGAGTGGAAGGCCTCTGGGCCAACATGAATTACCCGTGAAACTTTCATTATTACTCCTCCCTTGAATAAGAAAATTGCCCGGAATCATCATGATGAGACTCACCCGTCAACTAGATGTCAATTTTATCCTTGTTGAGCATATGCTCTTTGACCTCATTGACCTTAATTGTTGACCTGCCTCCATAGATATTAGCTTCCCTAAAGTTCTTATATGAAGAAGGTAAATAACACAGTAATAGAAGTACTTGATCATCATCTTCTATCTTAACTCCTTTCTTATTTAAATCATTGATAATAAAGAAAATTTCTGCAATGTGATACTTGATAGTATACCTTCATGCATGCAGAGAAGAAATTCTGCAATCTGATACATGTTGCTTCAGAATCAACCGATTTGCCAATGACTTCTTCAGATAGTAGTCTTGAAGTTGCTCCCACAACGAGAATGATGTTTTCTCCATAGAAAACTTATCTAATACTTTGTCCGCCAAGCAAAACTGAATAGCCGTCAAGACTTTCTCATCTAACTCTTACCAAGTTTCTTCCTTCATGTCTTGAGGCGTAATGCTTTATTCAACCCACTCTGGGTAAGAATGGCGTTCATCCTAATCTGTCACCTGCTGAAATTGATGACGTCATCAAACTTCTGAATATCAAACTTGATCGCAGCATATTCAAGTTGACTTTGCTCTGATACCAATTATTGTGAATTCAGGGGTAGCTCCCACGATCGGATCGACTAGGGCAGCGCAGCGAAAATAAATTACAGGATTTACTAAGGCAACACGAAGAAGAGAAGAAGAAGATATTCCGAAGAAGATATACCAAAGTAGATAAAAAGCCAACAAACAATATAATGTGGATCCACCGATCAAATAGATCGTGTGTACATCCACGAGAGAAGAGAGAAGAAACTTTATTAAAACT